>OY811973.1:11485982-12085982 GCA_963681505.1 Eunapius fragilis | reverse complement strand
CCCTAACCCTAACCCTAACCCTAACCCTAACGTCGTTTTGATCACATCGCCATTTCTCAGTAGTTCGCTTTTCGTTGGATTGTGTGACATGTATGTGTAGCTGCTGCATCCAAAGTAATTTGATGCCATATCCCTATCCCTGGAAGGTTTTATGCCCCACCCTCTTCCTGGAAGATATTATGTCTCACCCGATCCCTCAATGGCCTTATGCCCCACCCCCTGTTCCCTGATGGGTTGCTAATCCCTAATTTACATGAGCTTTGAATCTCATAACTGTTATCACTGCAATCATAAATACCATTGCAGGCCAATGTTAATCAATGCTGTCCGCTGACAAACCTGAACTCATCAGAATAGCAGCTGCCTGTAGTGCAAAGAGGTGTGGTAATATGATGTCCAATCCATGACCTCATCAGATGATGAGATCATCATGCCATAACCATTGACAATATTTTTATGCAATGTTCCAAGGCAAATCAATGTAGAAAAATCTATGTAACTCAAAGGCTACAGTTTTAAATCACTAGGCTATTACAAGCATCGATATGGATTAACTGCTGCTTCGATGTATGGTCTGGCATGGCCTGGGTTGTGGGTGTGAGTTAATATGGTCTGAGGACATTTTACCCTACCAGCAGCCTTTAGAAAATTATGCATATACTTGTGGGTTGTAGGGAAGAGTCTGTATGTAACTGGTATGAATATTAGTGTGCCAAGTGTTATTTTAAAAAGAAGTCCAGCCAACAAAACTTCCCCACTCTCCCACAGTCTGCATTGAACAAATGATGATGATTGTAAATTAAAAAGTGCGTATTACATTGAATCTCTCCCTTCCAGCCCCACCATACTACTGCAACAGTGGCTCCTCCTCCTCATCTGCCAGCTCTATTGGAATAGGCACGGCATAAGTGTGACAGTGGTCGCAGTGATGATTATTATGGCAGGGGTAATAATTATGTGCAGGGTGGATCTGTGATTGTCAGTAATGCTCCAGCAACTACCATTGTATATGTAGTCACGACAACAACCCAGAAAAATACATCTCAGGCACCTCCTGCTTTTAACCCTTCAGCTGCTTACGGTGGTTGTGCCACTCCTGCTGGTAATACAGCACCTCCCAGCCATCCTACCACTGGTTATCCAACTACTGGTTATCCAACTACTGGTACTCCTGCTGGCCCTCCATCAAGCCATCATAAATCATGATTTGAAAACACCACAGTGTATATTGGGAAATAGTAGGTGTGTTTATATTTATTGTCTGCTGATGTTCACTAGTATACCATATGTGTTCTAGACCTGAAATTATGAACCTTTACGCATAAGATTTGATAGATAGTAATTTCACATAGCTTTCATGATGCGTCCGGATATGCTTTCAAATTCTTCGTTCGCACAAATGCCAAGATTAATCATACGCAATACTTTTTGTAGGATTAGTGAAAATCTTCATCATGCTTCCTGGTCATCAGTTATCTTCAGTAATGGAGAGATATGGCCGACATGTCTATACTCTATAGCTTCTGGTGTTTTGGGGGCCAAGGCGTGGCTTGTATAGGAACTCATATTCGCGCAACAGCAATTAGAAACCCACAAGCGTTACGTCCAAAGGACTAGTCGGTATAAATACCTTCGTTCGCACAATGACTTCTGCGGGGTCAGCGAGTGTTGGCAAGACCTTATGGTCGAGGTATGGTGTTTCAGTGGCTTGGGGTCCCTCACCATCTCCTCCCTAAGACCAATCTCGCGGAGAGTGGTACATGTTAACAGCATGTATGTAAGGCCGGTTCCTCTTGTGCGAGACTGCTATCTGCATTCGCATAAATGACACCGAAGGTTGAACGAACCCTCGTGACAGGTCTAACGCCACCTACCGACAAACTTGTCTCCAAACTGGCTTCTGTTGACTTGGTGGTGTCACTCAGCAGATTCATTCAAACAGAGAGGAGAAATTGCTGTACACGCCCTACGCCCAGGGGTTACTATGGAGTGACCAGGTGTAGGGGTCCACTCTTTTGTTAATTTTTTTATTGTTAATTTTTTTTAGCGCTTTACAATAATGCATTCAAACAAACCTCCTTTTTTTTTACTCGCGTTTAGCCCTCACGTATGCTTTACAATAATGCATTTAATTAATTCAAACAAAACTCGACGGGCCATTTAAATCTAGTGAAGTTTGGAAGGGTAGTCAAAAGATAAAAGGTTCCTTGACATGAACCTCAAAACAGGATACAGTAACGGCTCGCAAATCTGAACAATCGCATATCAGCACATTCACATTCAAAGTTGCAGAAGCGTTTAGCTTTAATTTCTTAGCAAACGGTGGTGCTACTTCGATTACATGTAAACGTTGATAGAATACATCAATGGTGAAATCGTTAGATGGCTAGCGATAGCGTTTGGTAGTTTCTACAAATTTCTTTGAATGTAATTATTTGTATTAAAATGCGAACGGGTGAAAGTCTCATGTGCGAGCCGGTACTATCATGCATGACCTTGTGGAGTGGCTACACAGTACCACTTGGTACTTTGGCTCCATCACAATAGCACAGTTGGCCTGTCCAAAGAGTTTGTCCCTGGTTTCCAGCCAACTGTAACTAGAGGGTGAGATGTGCACATGGGCAACCAACAGTACGCCAGCCAGTTCAATGAGTAGAATGGTGAGTGCAAGATAAGTTTTCATATTCTCTGCATGTCACAAGACAATACAATGGACAGCAAAATGGTTATATGTTCCATAGAGGTAATTTTCGCAAAGGGAAAACTACCATAATTATTATAAGAGAAATAGTATGATGTTCTTTAAATAGTAAGTCAATAGCATTAATTGTTCGGACAGTATGGTGATTTAAATAAATAATTTTGCAATTATAATTATAAACGAGAACCTGCAATTATAATTATAAACGAGAACCAGACATTGTCGCAGTATACAATACAATTTATAAGTTCTGGTGGTCGTATAAATTCATAATGTCTTAAGTGCATTTGAATTATTTAGAACATGTGCCTACTGCTCATACAAATAACACACAACTGCTTAAAGATCAGTATGGCTGTGACATGGGCTGTCACCAGGTTGAGGTTCAGTCTGCCATATAAAGGTCAGCCAGGACCACTGCCTTGGCTCTAGTTGTTTTAGAGCTTGTCACAAGTGAGAGGCCAGACATATGCATGTCAATGACTCCATAACCTCTGTTCCCCAAGCACCATGTGCCATGGGGGGGGGGGGGGGAGGGGACACAAACCCACTCCAGCTACAGCTACATGCATTTTGGTCATTGGTTTCATGCCTCCACTGTTCAGTATAGCTCTGGCTGGCATGGAAGTAATGATCAGACTGTTTTTAAAAGTACCAAGGACTGATCCCTACTATCTGGCATCCATTGCATTCAAAGACGTAATAAAAGCACCAGTGGTGCAGGAGATATTTCTGCCGGATTGCTGATTCGGATGTAAGGGAATTTGGCAGCCACATGACCAAGACATTCTTTGATATCATGTTGTTGACAGACATGAAGTATGCTGTTCAACTAATAACTGAACAAGAGAATAAGAAATATGTGTAATCTTCACCCCATTTGCTGTTTTAGTGGATGGGATTTTTGACAGTGATGCAGTTCATTGGCTGATGTAACTGGTTAAAGCCTTGATATTATAAGAGCAACCACTTTATGCCTATGATGCATTGAGAGGGTTAAAAATCTATGGGGTATACATGTATTATGTGTTTGTGTAATATTATTTTTTAAAAATAATTATAACAAGTATGTCAATCAGTAATAATGTCTATTGATAAAAACTATTTTTAAAAATGAGTTATTATAGAATAAATATAAGTTAATAAATTGAAAAAAAAATTAGTTATTGATTATACCATTCACATGCATATGATAAACTATAGTATTTGGTGTATGAGTCACCAGACTAAATAGAGCTCTGAAATTATGGCACAGGGGTCATGTAGCGTTGTACCGGATTATGTACAAATAATCTCTTCAATCACGCAGCTCAACATACACTCACTACCTATGCACGAACTCCAATAAGACCCCCCCACCCCACAGCGCATGCGCATACATACTACTACATCCCCCTTTGTAAGTTCAATAATAGTCTGGCCGTCTAGATATTCTCCCACTTCTTGTTCTTATTACATGCTCTTCTTTGGGTTCCATCCTTGGTGCTTGCCTCTCCATGCGTGGATCTTTAGCATCCCGTCTCTCCGGGTCTTCCCGGTTGCCTTTGCCTTTCTGTTTCTCATCTTGAGGTTCCCTATTTGCTATCTCTGTTTCCACATGTTTTTCCCCATCATCTTTCTCTTCTTCATCTTGAGGTTCCCGATTTGATATCTCTGGGTCCACCTGTTTTTCCTCTTCTGATACATCCCTCAATTTATCACTCTCGTCCTCCACTCTTCTCTTAGCCTGTTCATCTGTAGTTTCCTCCTCCTCTGACATATCTCCTCCTCTCTCATCTTGGTCTTTTGGCATAAGAACTAAAGCACGCCTATTTCGTCTGAAGTTCCCATCTTGTGTCTCCACCATAAAGGATCGTGGAGCGATCTCTTTCACAACCCTCCCTGTAGTGCGCCGATCTGAAATCCACACTATATCTCCCGGGTGCAATGTAGGGAGCATCTTTACTCCATGATCTGCATCAAAATTCTTCTTTTGTCTCCCTTTTACTTGGTCTTTTTTTTTCGACAGTACTGTAGGATCCGGAAGTTTCGGGATGTTCCTGGGCCAGAGGCAGAGTGGTTCTGAGTCTCCTACACATGAGCAATTCCGCTGGACTGTAACCGATTTCAAGGGGAGTCGCACGGTATATCAGCAAGGCCAAAAATGGATCTTTTTCCTTTTTCCATAGACTCTTCACTGATCTTACTGCCCTCTCTGCTTCACCATTGGACTGTGGATAACGTGGGCTACTAGTGGTGTGTTCAAAACCATACTCCCTACTGAAGTTCTGAAATGTTCTCGAAGAAAACTGAGGACCATTATCAGATACAACTTCGTCTGGCACTCCATGCCTTGCAACAATGCCTTTCACTGCTCCTATCACAGCCTCAGTTGACAGACCTCCCAACCTGGTTACCTCTATGAACCTTGAATAATAGTCTACCATAAGGAGATAGCTACACTTTTCCCATTCTAAAATATCCGTGGCAACCTTCTGCCATGGCAAAGTAGGTAAAGGTGTTGTCAACAATGGTTCTGCTTTTTGTACCTGCTCTTTACAACATGTTGGGCACCGCTGCACGAGCTCTTCTATATGTTTTGACAATCCTGGCCACCAGACGGACTGACGGGCTCTTTCTCTGCATTTAGATATGCCCTGATGTCCTTCATGGATCTTCTTCAACATTTCAGGCCTCATGGATTCTGGAATAACTATTCTTGCTCCCCTCATCAACAAACCCTTCACAACTGTGAGCTCTGCAGACACTTGAGAATAAGCTCTTACTGGTCCTGGCAGCTTTTTCTTTTCAGGCCATCCATCCAAGCAGTACCTAGCGACTTGTTTGATTACTGCATCCACCTCCTGCTGCCTTCGAATCTGTTGGATACCCTTCTCTGACATGGGGTGATACTCCATCGTGAAATCTATAAATGCATTTGTTACCTTCTGTAGCAGCAAATCATCTGCTGTGGGCTCTGAGACTGGAGCACGAGACAATGCATCTGCAATTGCTAAATCCAGGTAACCAAATGTCTCGCGGACATAAACAACATCAAAGCAGTTTAGGGGAAAGTTGGTTTGTAGGAGATCACCTATGTGAATGTGTCCCTGAAGTGGAGAGATGGTGACCACACCCACTGGGATGTCTGCATCCAAGTACACAGAATATTATTCTTACTACTCATGTGTTGGGAGACAACTCTCAAATAGATCAAATATGCATATTTGAAATCATCCCAATGAATCAGTCATCACGATTTAGCACTCCATACAATGTGTATAATGCAGTAATCAAAATTGTTAATGTATTTATAATTCCACACTTAATAACTCAAGGTGTAGTGCTGACTGTCATGATCACCTGACCTAAATACACCTTGATAACGTGCTGTCATTGCTAAATTCGAGATATCTCCACATTGATGGCTCCCCTACACTACAGTAACATCAAGCTAGTCAACTTACTGACACCCAGCTACACTTTACTGACACCCTGCTACATCTTACTGACACCCAGCCAACTCACCTTACTGACACCCAGCTACACCTTATTTACATTCAGCTACTCACCCTACTAACACCCTGCTAACTCACCTTATTAACACCCAGTTCCTCCAACCTTAGGATTGCACTCTGAGCCGCTGCTGGAGAAAGCTCCAGACCTGTTACGTCTATGTTAACCTCCTGCATGCAAGGAAGAGAAGATGGAGAATTACACACCTACACACATGATACAATACACATACATACCTACAGAAATATGATCCTATATACATTATAATACACAGACCTATGCAACTATGCTCCAATGCTGTATGCATACATGTACACACACACACACACACACACACACACACACACACACACACACACACACACACACACACACACACACACACACACACACACACACACTCACACACCATAACAATGTAAGCCATAGTACCACCAAGTCCACAGCCAACATCAAGCACTCTGGTCTGAGGTGTGAGTGTTACCATGGAGAGTAACCTCTGTGAAATGATGACATAATTAGAAATACAACCTCCTCCCCTCCCTCCCTCCCTCCACTTTATCAGCACATGAACAAGACAAAGGTTTTCTCCTTCAGACAATACAGAGGCCATATCTACACACATAGGCACAACTCATGGAAGGCACAACACACACCTCCAAACTCTCCTGTAAACAAACATTAATCCAATCACATCATCAGGGCAAGCCTGATGACTGCCTAGCCTAATTGCCATAGTAACTTCTTTGGTTGTAACCCTTTGTCCACATCCTCCTCCCCCTCACCTTGGTAGCTCCTAGCCCCCCAGGGGTCACAAAACCATCTCCCATCACCCTCCGGTACACATCCAGGCAGCCATCAGAGTACCCAGAGGTGTCCAGAAGCCTCTGGATGTCCGTAGTACTGGGGCCACTCTGGTCCCCAGTCTCCCTCTTCCTCCACATCCAGTACACCTGACAAGGGTTCCCCTTCACCATCACATAGGTTTGGCAGTTTCCGGTGAACACAAACTCAAAACAGTAGGACTTCCCACTGTCCTCATCAATGCAGACCACACCACTGAAGAGGTCATGGTACTCCTGACAGGAAGGTATGGGGAAAGAAAGCCATTGGAATGCACAGGGATCAACAGTATGATTATTTACACAGTGAAGGAGGGGAGGAGGGATGGTGGGAGTGGGGAGGAGGGATGGTGGGAGGGAGGGAGGAGGGATGGTGGATGAAGTATTGAGGAAGGAGGAAGAGGGAAGGGAGGGGGAGGGAGGAGGACAGGGGTGGCACCTTTAGGGAGCACTAGTGTTTGTACCCTCTCACTTGTACCACGTGCTAGGCACAAGGTAGTCTTGGCCCCAGACCCAATGTTGTATGGCTGCAGGTTTACTAGTGCAAATATACACAATGCACATACCACACACACACACACTTCTCACACCTTGATTGATCTATAGAAGGTAGGGTTGTCCAATCGCACTGTCTTGCTAGCTGAATGGAAGCAGGACTCACGCATGAACAGGTGCCCACCTGGGTGGAGAATCCTGTACAGGAAGTGGGTGTGGCAGTCAATCAGTATGTCAATCACATAACCAGGTGAGTTAGACGCATTTTCCTCAGTGCACCATACCACTTGACAACATGTACAATATGTAGGGGATACAAGCTGTATAGGCATTTCTTTTCAATCAAAAGGAAATTTGCCCATTGTGGGATGATAAAGAAACCTTTGGACCACATCGTTAGCCACAGAGTGACGTTATGTACACACATGCCCACATACGCTCTAAAATAGAATTATAATCAATGAATATATAATGCACACACACAAAAACACAGTTACACATGACAAAGAAAAAACTTACTTGAGTGCTTGCAGTGCAAACCTATCTACTTCCACGTTGTCAAGGTACATTAACAGCCAGTTGGTGAAGATGAAATGGAAGCTCTCCTGATCATAGGGAAGGTTGCTGGCATCGAGCTGTGCAAATGTGAGATTTGGGTACTTGGGCCCGTTGGCGGCCATATTGTCGTCAACGAACTTCTGCATGAAGTCCGTGCTGTGTACGTGCCTGGCCCTCGAAGCAAGCTCTCCAGTAAAGCATAGATTGAAGTCTTCAATCTATGAGTAAAGCGACTATGGTGGTAGGTGTGGTGTGGTGGGGTGGGGGTATGGTGGGTTGTGATACTAATTTCATTCAACCGAATCAGAGATAATATCCATGTAACCAAATCAACCCCCCCCCCCCCCCCCCCCCCCCCACCCTTCCATAGTGAAGATAAACCTACCCTACGCCCGCACCGAGCTCAAGTACATCAAGTTCTCGCATGTCGGGGAGTAATGATATCATCTCCGTCACGTCCAGGTCGCTCAGCTTCTTCGTGTAGTCGTACCCGCTCGTTTCCAGTAACATCATCTCGAACGCCGTACCGCTCTCCGTCTTGTAAGAGGCCCACTTATCCCAGTAAGTCTTCATCGCCTTGCGCGCTGGAGTTGCCATGTTTGTAGTTGCCTAGCTAGCCTCCAATGTACACCAGCCAATCAAGTGCCACGTGAACTTGATATTCTATGTTTGTAACGGTGTATATATAGGCCTAATCCTCGAACGCGTAAAAAAAAAACAAAGAGAAAGAGAAATAAAAATTATTATGTTTCATCGCGTGAGTCGAATCAGAGATAATATATAGACCAAAACGAAAGCGATGGGCACACAATAGCCTATATGAAGTATATATACCAAACAAGACGATAACAGCTCGTCTAGATCAGCGGATTCTCCCCCACAAGTAAAAAAAATGGCTAATTTTCGTTCTCCGTATATAATTCATTTTTTTACACCAAATCTAGCAGTACCTAATGAATCTATGGTGGATTATCTATACGCTGCCCGTATTAAAATCGAAAAAGGGTAGTTAGTTACCTTGTGGCATTCAAGACTTGTATTCAAAGTACAAAATCCGCCCCCTTTTTGGTCTAACTAAGGTGTGATTCACGCTTGCGAGGATCGCGCGCGTTAAAATTGCCTAAGTCTATGGCGCACGTGATTAGTTTCCAATCCCTCTACTTGTATATCTGGTGCACGTGCGCAACCATTTCATTGCGCTATTCTGATCTGATAATTGGATAACGTGGTTGTGTGTAATTGGGGTGGGGTGGGGGGTGGGGGTTGATTTTCACCGAACATGGTAATAGAAGTTCAATGACTCTGAACTCCTCCCGCCCCCACCCCGCCCACCTCCAATTAGGGACGTTCCTGCGCCTATGAATTGTCTAACGTCCATAATCCCGCAAAGGGTCTCTGTACAGTGGCGGACGCAGGATTTAAAGAAAGGGGGGGTTGTAGCGGAGGGGGGTCACTAAAAGGGGGAGGGTGCGGGAGGGGGATGTGCCCCCTCCCGCGCGAAGCGCGGAAGCTTTTGAAAACGTTAATTCGGTGTGCTAAAATGCATGAAAAAATTACGAGTTTTTTTTACTTAACCGCATTTTGCGTATTATGTAATAGGAGGAAAGGGGGGGTTGCAACCCCCCCCAACCCCCCCCCTCCGTCCGCCAGTGCTGTAGTTTGTCGAGCCGTCGCTCACGTACCATCCCATCATGCCAGAATAAAACGAACTTTGATATTAAGAAGTGCTACTTAGATGCAAGAATTTGGGAACGAGGATTGCACATGACCTATGCCACTCCCTTGGCGATTTTCAATTTGTTTGCAATGGGTAACCGCTCTACTAGCCAGGGCAATAAACAACGCGAATCGGGTGATAGTGCATGTAGTGAAGAAAAGGGCGAGATACGCAGAGGACTTGCGCAGGGACGTACCGAGGAGAATGACCGTAGTACGGCAGAACAGAGCACGGGCAAAGCCGTTAGTTTCAACGTTCGTCTTCTCTGTACATCACACGGCAGTACAGTGGACAGCACTGGTACTATAATTCTGACCAAGCTACCCGAAAATGTAGGGGAGTTGAAAGAAGCGATTCAAAAAGAATTTGACATACCTGTGTACGACCAGAAGTTGTCCTTTGGATGCTCGCTCATGGAAGACGGCAAGAGCTTGGATTTCTACAGGTTAAAAGATGGCGATCAAATCACCGTGGAGTACACGGCAAAGGCTCAGGTGGAATCTGTTTTTCTCCTGATAGCGGCGCTTCGTGAAGCTTTGGACTTCCTCAAAGGCGTCGAGAATGAACTTAAATCTCAGGCTATTTCCTTCAACTTTAGCAGGAAGATTTCGGATGCGCTTGGTATCAAAGACATCGATCGATGCGTACAGCAGCTGGTTAGCGGCGACGATAGAATGACAAATGCAAAGTTCTTCCTCAAAAATGGTGGTCTGCACTTGGTCGAGGAGATTCACACTATTCTGCTGGGACAGCCATGGCACAAAGTATGTCATATCGATCTCTTGTACCTAGAGAAGAGTGTGCTCAATATGTTATTAGTAGTCTGTGTAATGGATCGTCCACAACAACCCGTAGTAGTTAATAAGCATACTTGCCTGAATAACATCGTTGGCTCATTTCTTCGGGTACTGGTATCATCTGACCATTTAACTGTACCAGACAATCCAAACCTATCCACCACTACTAAACAGGACCAATTCCTACTTTTGGCTGATGTCATAGTGACGGCTTTGGGATGCCTTTGCAAGTACGTTGTTACAGAACCCCTCCACTTTAAACAATATTAACACTGTGAAGTGCAGTTTGTATATTAGCCATTTGCTTTGTTCACATGTACTATTGTTCCCCAGATTGTAGCATAACAGAGGATGAAACTCATCAGGTTCTGGTTGTGTCTAACCTCAAAGCAATGAACCAGTTGGTTGGATGTCTTCAAACTCCATCCTTCACCCATGTTGTACACATCAGAGTTGTCTGTTGCTTAGAGAACCTCTCCTACAACCCATGCACGCACCAGTATCTTTCTACTTCAGAAATTGTTCACGCTGTGATTAATGCTTCAGAAATGCCTTCACCTACTCCACATTTCGAAGACATGGACCCAGCACTGTGCTCAAAACTGGATAATGACCTTGTGAAGTGAGTCATGAATATTTCTGCATATAGTTACTTACTCATTACCACTAGGTACTTTGGAGCCATGACAATAGCACAGTTGGTGCTGACCAAAGTGGCTGTCTTTTCTCCAGAGCTACGTACACAAATCACAACATTTCTTGATGGTTTTCTCTGCAACGTCGATTCCAATCTTTTACATAAGTGGGCAGTAAAAGTGAATGGCTTCCGATGGCAGGACATATTCCCTGTCATGAGGTTGGTATACAGCCCACTGAGCCACATTTCATCAGACCTTGCTGACATGCTGTGTCTGGAGGTAGGAATTCTTGGTCTCCAGATAATACTGGGTAGAGATGATGAAAGACAGGTTCTAATCAAGCAAGGCTTATTGGACTACTTAGTCTGTTTGCCGTGGTTTATACCAGAAAGGCATAGAGCTCACAGGAGAGCACATTCACTACTGGATATGGTTGGAGCTCACGTGTCACTGCAGCCTCCCAGTCTGAACACTATTGCGAGGGCAAAGCTAGCCGCGACAAGCTGTGGGCTTAAGAAGGCTATGTATTATGACTGTCGTCAGCTTGTGTGTGGTCTGTAGGTGGTGTGAGCTAGGCCTGCTGGACAGACTACAGATGGGACCTTAGTTCAAAAATAGGTGTGTGAGCTTATCACTGCTTGTTCCTTTGGTCATGTGCTATTGTTAATTGTATTAATGTAATGTCGTCTACACTTTGTGATATAGGATTAACAGCCAAAGGGCTTTAAAATAGTCCTGGTTCCCAGCCAACTGTAGTTCTATCGGAAATTTTATTTGTCCCCTACTCTGCATGTACGTTCTCTAGGTAAAAAAATTAGAATGTTGTTCTGAAAATGGTAAGTCACTAACGTAATTGTTTGGACGTTTAGTTTTATACTGATCAGTTCAAATGAAAAGGACATTTCAACTATAAAAACTGGATCGGTTACTTGTGATCAGTGTCACTACGAAGTGAGGAATGTCTTGGTGATCTGCATGGCAACGATTGCATTCATAGACGCATTTAAGGCACCATCATACCAAGAGGCTGACAATTCAACAGGCAGTGCTGCCTTGCAATTGTTTGCTGATTTGGAATCTGGCAGCCACAGATCAAGGTTTCAAGGCGTTGTCTGATATCCTTGTTAATTGATATGGATGCCCCATCAGACGTAAAGAGTGCAGTATATGCAGCACTATCTCCACCACCAATGATGCACATGAGGGCTACCTTATCTGCCATGCCCGGGCACATCATGACATATTCATAGTTTCCCATGCATGACCTGCGCGGCTCGACAGAGATAAAGTAATGCATGTGTACACGTCCGACATTGTGTGATTCGCACCCTTAGGCGGTCACAGTAAAGAGACCAAACAAAGACCTGTTCACAGAAATTGAGTTCGTTCAGGCATGCTTGAGCTCTCACTCAGTCTGTTTTATGAGGATTTTTGAGATCAAAGTAACGTTCTTTGTCCGACAGTAACTTCGTAAAGTTCGTGGGAGTTTCTGACTGAAAAGCGTTTTGTGACGTCCGAAATATGATCGTTGGACTGATAAGTTGAATTCATCTCCAAATAGACTGATGTACTGCACCATCAAGTCATGTAAATTTTCGGTTTTTGAGTACACCACAGAAGCAAACTCGCTACACTAGACTTCGCAGCAAACTACATGCTGTTGAGAAGAATTTGAAAAATGCTATTGCAAGGCAAACTCTGCATCAAGGTGGTACACTTTGATGAACAAGTACATACAGATTTTACATCTATCATGTCTGATATGACAGATGAAATATAAGATTCTTTCAGGCGATAATTTTGGGAACAGCAACTTCAAGCTTTAAAGGTCAGCAACATAAAAAAAGTAATTTGGCATCCAGCACTGATCAAGTGGTGTCTGCGTTTGAAATTTAAATCATCTAGTGCATATGAAGTACTTAGAAGCACTTTTGTATTAACATTACCATCTTCACGAACCTTATGTGACTACTCCCATTGCATGTGATCAGCATAAGGTTTTCAGGCGGAGGTTAATGAACAGCTGTGTAATGAGGCATGTTTAGAAAAGGAACAGAATAAATATGCTGGGCTGCTGTTCGATGAAATGAAGATTAGAGAGGGTTTAGTATTTGATAAACACAACTGTAAACTTGTTGGATTCACTGATTTAGGGTCAATCAATAACATACTGACTGATTTTGAACAGGAATGCAATCAGTGGAGAAAAAGGCCCTATTACTACAGATGCATTTGCTTCTCACATGTTGTGCTTCATGGTAAGAGAAATTTGCTCAGATCTTAAGTTTCCTAATGCAAATTTCCCCACCAGAAGCATTACTTCTGCTGAACTTTATCCTATTGCGTGGAATACTGTTGGAAATTTAGAAGCTTTGGGTTTTAATGTAATGGCAATTACTTGTGATGGAGCTGCTCACAACAGGAGTTTTTACAAAATGCATTTTCCAAGACGTAGTTCTTTAACATACAAGGTTAAAAATATATTCAGTGAAGATGACAGAGATATATACTTTATGTTTGACACACCATATTTAATGAAAACTACTAGGAACTGTTGGTCAAATTCGTTTAGACATAGTCGTTCTAGAATGCTTTGGGTTAGCATATAAGAGAGGGGGTGTATCACTTAACTTGTACCTTATTGTATACGATGCACAGAGAAATGGAAAATTCATAAGTTGGGCACATCTTCAAGAACTAGTTAATAAGAGCAGACAATCACCCGCTTTCTTTACTGAAAAACATTAAAAAAGAACATTTGCAACTTGACTCAACTCATACTCAAGAATGCGAGTGAACTTAGCAGCTCAGGTGGGCATATTTCTTACAGCATTCAGTAAACATTTCATTGCTGCATGGTTATTTCAAAGGTTTTGAGCAAATCAGTTAGCAATGCTTTTCAGTACTATAATTTTGATGAGACTACAGATACAGATAAATTTTAGCCATTTTTGACAAACTCTGTGATTGTCTTAATGTTTGCAGTATTACAGAATACTTACTTGCTAAACGTAAGCCAGATTTACAACCTTATCATTCAATTTCAGATGCAAGATTCAAGGTATTTATGATTGCATACACAATGTTTATCAGGACTGTATTACAGTTTTTATTTATACTTCTGTATTCCTGTCCATTATAACAGTGGTTGAAGGATGAATTTCTATGGTATCTAAGCACATGGGAAAAGGAAGTCGAGCAGTGAGCAGGTTTTACTCGTTCAATGAAACAGTCAATGCTTCTCTCCCTTGAAACACATGAAGGATTAAGATGACAGGTAATATTTTTGTTTTCATTTTTACTTTAGTTCAGGTTAACTCATTTGTTGTGTTAACTACCTGTCTATTTCAACAGCCTGGAGTGAAATATATTCTAAGTGAAAGTTTTCATCAGGATCCTCTTGAGGCTTTCTTTGGAAAGCAAAGATACAAAGGTGGTCAAAATGACAACCCTTCCACTAAAGAATGTTTGGACAACACAGTCACCTTAAGGGAACAAGCCTCACATGCACTAGATCCAATTCAAGAAAACAGTTCTAGGAAGAGAAAACACACCACTGAAGAAATATCTAGGATGCATTACCAAAGCGCAAAAGCGAAAACTGTCATTTTTAACACACTGAGTCTGTGTCGTATACATAATGTCAATAAAGTGTTATTCTGTATCAATGGTAATTTATATTGCATTCACATTTGCGAACACAATCATAAATAAATTATACCTACTGGTGTAATATTATTGTTAAGGAATTGTGTAGTTGTTTCAGTGATTTTACCCTACCGGCAGCCTTTAGAATATTATGCATATACTTGTGGGTTGTAGGGAAGTGCATTTTGAGTCTGTATGTAACTGGTATGAATATTAGTCTGCCAAGTGTTATTTTAAAAAGAAGTTCAGCCAACAAACCTTCCCCACTCTCCCACAGTCTGTATTGAACAAATGATGATGATTGTAAATTAAAAAGTGCGTATTACATCGAATCTCTCCCTTCCAGCCCCACCATATTACTGCCACAGTGGCTCCTCCTCATCTGCCAGCTTTATTGGAATAGGCAGGGCATAAGTGTGACAGTGGTCGCAGTGATTATTTTTATGGCAGGGGTAATAATTAGGTGAAGGGTGGATCTGTGATTGTCAGTAATGCTCCAGCAACTACCGTCGTTGTACATGTAGCCACGACAACAACCCAGAAAAATACATCTCAGGCACCTCCTGCTTTTAACCCTTCAGCTGCTGACGGTGGTTGTGCCACTGCTGCTGGTAATACAGCATCTCCCAGCCATCCTACCACTGGTTATCCAACTACTGGTTATCCAACTACTGGTACTCCTGGTGGCCCTCCATCAATTAAGCCATCATAAATCATGATTTGAAAACACCACAGTGTATATTGGGAAATAGTAGGTGTGCTTATATTTATTGTCTGCTGATGTTCACTAGTATAGCTGCATATGTACTCTTGACCTGAAATTATGAACCTTTACGCATAAGATTTGATAGATAGTAAATTCACATAGCTTTCATTATGCGTCCGGATATGCTATCAAATTCTTCGTTCGCACAAATGCCTAGATTAATCATACACAATACTTTTTGCAGGATTAGTGAAAATCTTCATCATGCTTCCTGGTCATCAGTTATCTTCAGTAATTATAATGGAGAGATATGGCCGACATGTCTATACTCTATAGCTTCTGGTGTTTTGGGGGCCAAGGCGTGGCTTGCATAGGAACTCAGGAATTCATATTCGCGCAACAGCAATTAGAAACCCACAAGCGTTACGTCCAAAGGACTAGTCGGTATAAATACCTTCGCACAATGACTTCTGCGGGGTCAGCGAGTGTTGGCAAGACCTTATGGTCGAGGTATGGTGTTTCAGTGGCTTGGGGTCCCTCACCATCTCCTCCCAAGACCAATCTCGCGTAGAGTGCTACATGTTAACAGAATGTATGTAAGGCCGGTTCCTCTTGTGCGAGACTGCTTTGTGCATTCGCATAAATGACACCGAAGGTTGAACGAGCCCTCGTGACAGCTCTAACGCCACCTACCGACAAACTTTTCTCCAAACTGGCTTCTGTTGACTTGGTGGTGTCACTCAGCAGATTCATCCAAACAGAGAGAAATTGCTGTACACGCCCTACGCCCAGGGGTTACTGTGGAGTGACCAGGTGTAGGGGTCCACTCTTGTTATCGGAAGTTTCGTTAGAAACTTCCATATAGGATTTGACCCCGACTATAAATGTCATTAAAAAAACGCGACCCGTCTGTAACAACACTCCCGACGATCGGATCGTGTAGCTTGTTTTAGCAATCGATCTAGAAGTCAAAAATGAGTAGTTTCGTTTTTGTTTCATGTCGCTGAACCGCGTGGTTGTTGAGAACAAGAGTGTACTGCCCGTCCTCGTACCCAGTCTCGGAACAAGGGGCGGGTCGTCTTCTTCTTCTTGGCAACGCATAACTCAGGACAGGAACATTTCTAAGCGATGAAAATTTCACCAATAGCTTCAGAATCGGCTGGAGGACTCGCTTTTATATAATATAATACTTTGATAAACAGTCGACTATCAGCCTCCTATGCCTTGTTAGTCTCGTACCCAGACCGTCTATGACGTAAGCGATTATCGCTGTAAACACTACGTCCATACGTATGGACGTAGTGATTATACTGTTTACAGCGATAATCGCTTACGTCATAGACGGTCTGGGTACGAGACTAATGTCTTGTATAATTAAATGGGTATGAAAAAAAAATAAAGAAAACAAGTAAATAAAAACATTCTCTACGAGAAAGTTGGTGGGATATAGGATTTGATTATGACATTGGTGGTGTAATAAGCAAGGAAACAAGGTCTTATCAGAAGGGAAAATGTCATAGTCCTATATTTAGCACACAAACAACACATGCCCTAGAAATGTGCTAAATATAGGACTATGACATTTTCCCTTCTGATAAGACCTTGTTTCCTTGCTTTTTACACCACCAATGTCATAATCAAATCCTATATCCCACCAACTTTCTCGTAGAGAATGTTTTTATTTACTTGTTTAAAATAAACTCGTTTAGCGCTTTACAATAATGCATTCAAACAAAACTCCAGCTTTTTTTTTTTTTTAACTCGCGTTTAGCCCTCACATATGCTTTACAATAATGCATTTAATTAATTCAAACAAGACTCGACGGGCCATTTAAATCTAGTGGATTTTGGAAGGGTAGTCAAAAGATATAAAAGGTTCCTTGACATGAACCACGACTGTGCTCAAACCTGGATACAGTAACGGCTCGCAAATCAGAACAATCGCATATCAAAGTTGCAGAAGCGTTTAGCTTTAATTTCTTAGCAAACGGTGGTGCTACTTCGATTAAACTGCGTGTAAAGGTTGATAGAATACATCAATGGTGAAATCGTTTGATGGCTAGCGACACGGATCGATAGCGTTTGGTAGTTTCTAATGTAATTATTTGTATTAATATGCGAACGGGTGAAAGTCTCATGTGCGAGCCGGTACTATCATGCATGACCTTGTGGAGTGGCTACACAGTACCACTTGGTACTTTGGCTCCATCACAATAACACAGTTGGTGCTATCCAAAGTGTTTGTCCCACAACTGTAACTAGAGGGTGAGATGTGCACATGGGCAACCAACAGTACGCCAGCCAGTTCAATGAGTAGAGTGGTGAGTGCAAGATAACTTTTCATATGCTCTGCATGTCACAAGACAATACAATGGACAGCAAAATGGTTATATGTTCCATAGAGGTAATTTTCGCAAAGGGAAAACTGCCATAATTATTATAAGAGAAATAGTATGATGTTCTTGAAATAGTAAGTCAATAGCATTAATTGCTCGGACAGTATGGTGATTTAAATAAATAATTTTGCAATTATAATTATAAACGAGAACCAGACATTGTCGCAGTATACAATACAATTTATAAGTTCCGGTGGTTGTATAACTTCATAATGTCTTAAGTGCATTTGAATTATTTAGAACATGTGCCTACTGCTCATACAAATAACACACAACTGCTTAAAGATCAGTATGGCTGTGACATTGGCTGTCACCAGGTTGAGCTTTAGTCTGCCATTTAAAGGTCAGCCAGGACCATTGCCTTTGATAGTACCGGCTCGCATTCTGTAGCAGCAATTGCAGATGCATTGTCTCGTGCTCCAGTCTCAGAGCCCACAGCAGATGATTTGCTGCTACAGAAGGCAACAAATGCATTTATAGATTTCACGATGGAGTATCACCTCAAGTCAGAGAAGGGTATCCAACAGACTCGAAGGCAGCAGGAAGTGGATGCAGTAATCAAACAAGTCGCTAGGTACTGCTTGGATGGATGGCCTGAAAAGAAAAAGCTGCCAGGACCAGTAAGAGCTTATTCTCAAGTGTCTGCAGAGCTCACAGTTGTGAAGGGTTTGTTGATGAGGGGAGCAAGAATAGTTATTCCAGAATCCATGAGGCCTGAAATGTTGAAGAAGATCCATGAAGGACATCAGGGCATATCTAAATACAGAGAAAGAGCCCGTCAGTCCGTCTGGTGGCCAGGATTGTCAAAACATATAGAAGAGCTAGTGCAGCGGTGCCCAACATGTTGTAAAGAGCAGGTACAAAAAGCAGAACCATTGTTGACAACACCTTTACCTACTTTGCCATGGCAGAAGGTTGCCACGGATATTTTAGAATGGGAAAAGTGTAGCTATCTCCTTATGGTAGACTATTATTCAAGGTTCATAGAGGTAACCAGGTTGGGAGGTCTGTCAACTGAGGCTGTGATAGGAGCAGTGAAAGGCATTGTTGCAAGGCATGGAGTGCCAGAAGAAGTTGTATCTGATAATGGTCCTCAGATTTCTTCGAGAACATTTCAGAACTTCAGTAGGGAGTATGGTTTTGAACACACCACTAGTAGCCCACTTTATCCACAGTCCAATGGGGAAGCAGAGAGGGCAGTAAGATCAGTGAAGAGTCTATGGAAAAAAGAAAAAGTTCCATTTTTGGCCTTGCTGATATACCGTGCGACTCCCCTTGAAATTGGTTACAGTCCAGCGGAATTGCTCATGTGTAGGAGACTCAGAACCACTCTGCCTCTGGCCCAGGAACAGAGAGTCCCGAAACTTCATCCAAGGTAGCCGAATGTTGCAATAGTCAATATCGTTCCTATGCACTCAATTTTCAGGGGCCCCTGCACCTATAAAAAAGTGCAAAACCCACTTCCATCAACAGCAATCACAGAGACATTGGCCTCTGTCATCTCCACCCTTAGTAAATACGAGAATCTACAGACACAGTGCAGGGCTCCTACACTTGCAGTGAAGTTGGCCAAAGAATCACTATTTGGAGACCATGCAAGTAATGAAGCAGTGCACAGTCATGGGAGCCAAAACACAACCAGCCCCTGAAAGAGTTGAATGAACTGAAGTCAATCATTTTTGGGCTGTTCCCAAAATACAGGAATAGCCCTTTTCAGTTCGAAACATTGTGGATGAAATGTGTAGATGCCTTAGGCCATGCATGCCGCAGGTTAAGGAGACTACCAGCATAAACACAAAATGCTTTTACTCAGATCGTGTATTTACTGACGATATTCATGGATATAGTGTATTATATTGCAGGAAGAGCTTCGGAGACGGAAGTTTTACCTTGTGCAGTACAAATAGATTATCCATATGTCACTGAACAAATGTTTATGTATGTGTCAGCACATGTACCTTTTATAATTCGGTTAACAAGACGTATACATGTAGTAAATAAATAGACCTGAGTAAAACGAAAAAACAAGTTAACAGTAACAATGAAAAGGACTATCCTGTTGCTGCACCTTGAACTTCTATTACCTATGGACACTTGTTAGCATCTACAGTTCGCCAAAACTGCGAGATTCCGTTCATAAGTTCCTGCTTCGTTTTGGGCTTCACTTCCCTACGGATGAATTCTTTTAACTCGTGCCATAAGTTTTCAATTGGATTTAGGTCAGGGGATTCAGCGGGTGTTCTCGTCCATAAGATGTTGCTCTCCTCTATAAAACTCCGCGCATGCATGGAGGTGCATGTGTTTGGGATCGTTATCTGCCATTAGTTTGTGACCTTCTGGAAATACATTTTGAATGAATGGAAGGAGCTAGTGTTTTTCTAGTATTTCCGTATAAAGAACAGCATCCATGATACCTTCAAATATACAAATCTGAGTGGGACCTCGAATACTTATCCCTGCCCAGACGTGAACCTTTGTAGGATGGATGGCTCTGAAAGTGTTTTTAATAATAGAAGTAAACCACACACACATACACACACATGCAGACATGCATGCATGTACACATGCATTTATACGTGCAGTGGACGCACACATGCAGCTTACCTCGGTTTCGGCTTGGGTGCTTGGCCAATTTTTCGACAGCATGTGCGGCGATGAGATAGGAGTTCGATGGTGGATTCGTCAGTAAAAATCACATCACTGAAGCCGTCATGAAGATATTCTAGACACCACTGAACCCTCTTGATTTTGTTAGCATCTCTTATCAGTTGGCAGTAAGCACTTCCCCGGAAAGTCCAACCTGAAAAGGAACGTTTATTACAAAGTATTTGTGTGCTGTGTGAGGTGTGTGTGTTACTGCAGATTAGTGTGAACATGTGTGTATGTGTGTGTGTGTGTATGTGTGTGTGTGTGTGTGTGTGTGTGTGTGTGTGTGTGTGGTGTGTGTGTTTATTACAGGGGATTAATCTGGTGTGTTATTACATTTGTGTGTGTGTGTGTATGCATGTGCATTTGTACGATTTCATAAAATTCTGCTAAGCCATTAATCAATTTCTTTTAACTTTGTTGACCTGATTGTAGATGTACAAACGATCTTCCTTTGATTAGATTGCTTCCCCGTTATGTACCCCGTACTGTAGTCTTGACCAAATACGCAGCTGCGAGTAGGTCATTACATCACCGTTACGCGAATAGGAAGGCTGGAGACTATAGACATCTCGTATTGGCGCGCAGATCTGTTCGCACAGGCAGGTGCAATTTACAACACAGAATTCGAACCCGAAAATCGTACCCCACTCACGCGCACACATTTATATGTACACGCAAGCAAATCTGCATATAAATATTAATACAAATCGTATACAGATCGCATGTACGATTAGGAGTTGCTTACCGAGTGTTGAACGACGACGCAAGATAGTCCTAAGTGATATAGGAAACCCTTTACCATCCAAATAGCACTTTAGCTGAACGGCAGTAGTTTCGTCATCCTCCTGCATTTTTGCTTCAACGATGTCCTTAATCCCACTGTTACCTTTGAAGGTCTTCCAGACCCTGGCATCCTTTTAATGTACCCGTTTTCTTCATATCTTCGAAGGAAATTGTAAATACCCACCACACTCGCTTCTAAACCTTCCGCTTTCAATAAACGGCTCATTGCCGTTGGCTTTAGTCCTTGATGTGAAGAAATAATCCTCTGTTTCAAATAATCCGGCGCTGAAAACCATCCTGTTGCCTACAGAGATATACTGAACTTGGAAAGAAAAGTGGTTACCAAAATAAAGGCTCGGTAAAGCTAAACATGCAAAGTAATAATTTCCTGAGGCAGCTGACCGAACTTTGAATAATGGTCGACTGACCGTCAACTGACCCTCAAACGACCGCCAAACGATTAGGCGGTCGACCTACCTATACAACGTGTAAATTGACAGCGGCGGACTTCAGGTATTTAAGTATGGTCCGAAAGATAAGTCGGTCAATAGGCGGCCAATAGGCGGTATGATTTCGGACCGCCCGCTTTCCTGCTTTCAAAGCTGATCCATAAAGTTTTTATTGGCCGATACTGTAAATATAAATTTACAATAAACTCATGCAATTTCAAACGTAGATACATGCAAGTGACTTTTAATTAAGAACAAAGTTTCCAAAACTAAACATTATGTTCTTCGATTTCTGCATCATTATGTTTCTGTTTAAACCATCGACTGGCAATCCGTTTTTCCGAGTTAGTCAAATGATACTTTCAGAACTCATTCAGCGATTGGGAGTCTACAGTTGGTCTGGCCATGTCTATCTTGTTTGTATGGATACAGCCCACTCAGTGACGTAGCCACTATATGCATGCACGCATGTATGCAGAGCCCAAGTGCTAGTCTCTTACTTATAATTATATGCTGGGATAGCACTAATTGCTATAATTAAAACGTTAAAATAATTAATTTATAGCAAGCCAATCAAGAAACCATCAGCGGTGTTCTGGTACCATGTGCCTAATTGCTGACGATACAACGGTTCTGACCGTCTCAAGTTCAGATTCTGATTTAGTGCGCTTGCACCCCGCCTGCCCCCTTATCCCTGCAACAACACTTATCCCTGCAACAACACTTAATCACAGTTGAAGCCGCATTTATGATGAGTCCAAAATGGTTTAAGACTATTCACCTAATTTGGATTATAAGCACATACGCGCATGTCCTCTCATCCGCACCTGATGCCATACGAATGTATGTGTAGTATCGTCCTGGCAATCCCCAATGTATAGAGGGCACCACCTGTATGGTCAGGTCCAATCTACATAAGGCACCACCTGTATCAGGAACTACGATAGTAGTTCCTATATAGGAATTGACCCGGGTCGTGAAATCATTAAAAAAAACGCGACCCGCGTATAACTCGCGTACCAAGAAACGGATAGTTTAGCTCTTTGTTCCTATCGAACCAGAAGGCAAAGACGGTCATTGTAATGTTTTGTTCCAGTCTTCAAACTGTTTGCTTTAAGAGAACAAAAATGTTTGTGTTTTACTTCGTCCCCAGGCCAATTCTTCTCCGTCGTCGTCTTCTTCTAATTCTCGGGTGAGTATAACTCCGGATAGGAATGGTTTAAAAGAGCGCCAATTATACCAATCGCTTTAGAATCTCCTGGAAGTCCTTCTTCAAGTATCAGATGTATGAATAAAACTGACATACGTAATCATTACGTAATGCGTAGTGTTAAATAGAAGCGTTCCCATGGCGACATTTACGTATATTTAGAATTGTGCAAACAAAAGAGAGCAGACGACGTGTTAGAATTCTCCCGCGTTCCTTACAGTGATCCCAAACAAAAGCGGGCGTCTGCTCGCGACGGTAATTGAAGCGGAGGGGCAGTGGGGTGGGGGGGTGGGGGGTGGGGGGTGGGGGGGTGGGGATGGGTGGGGGGTGGGGGGGGGCTTGCCAGTATTAATAAAATGATAATCAAAAAATAGAGGAAACAAGTAAAGAAAAACATTCTCTAACGAGAAAGTTGGTGGGATATAGGAATTGGAGGCAAAGGTGGTGTAAAAAGGAGGAGAACAAGGTTTTGAGAAAAGGGTAAATGAGACAAAAATCCTATATTTAGCACGTGTAAATGTAACAGAACCAAAAGAAGTGCTAAATATAGGATTTTTGTCTCATTTACCCTTTTCTCAAAACCTTGTTCCCCTTCTTTTTACACCACCTTTGCCTCCAATTCCTATATCCCACCAACTTTCTCGTTAGAGAATGCTTTTCTTTACTTGTGGTATATAGGGTATTGTCAGGTCCAATGTATATAGGGCACCACCTGTATGCCAGGTATATAGGGCACCACCTAGGTCCAATGTATATAGGGCACCTCCTGTATGGATTCGGGTCCAATGTATGGTCTAGTTGTTTTGAAGTCTCAGTTGCAGAGACGTGGTGCTTCTCAGATGTCCATCACTGAGTAGCGTAGCATTTTGGCGGAAGGACGGATATCAAGCCTATGCTATACCATCTGATAGCGAGTGCGGGCTATTATCAGCCACATGCGCTATCAGATGGTTATAAATCTTGGTACGTGTATAGGCTTGATCCAACCTTCCACCAAAATGTCCGGCTACGCGCAAGTGGGCGCAACTACATGTACATCAGTAGTGAGTATTAAACGATTTATGCTGGAATATTTTGTTTAAGTAAAATGAGACAGCAGAGGAATGTTGGCAAAATTGCATAGGTGAGTATGGGCAAGGTGAAGATTTCGTTGTACTCACTGAAAAAAACTCAAACTTGGTTCAGCCTATAAAGCTGTCTGCAGGAAGCTTTAAACATATCTATCTTCTCTCGAGTTATACAACAGACTCTCTTGCCCACAGCCACTGTGCATGGATTTTGCCACTCAAAATGGCCACCGAAAATTAATTTGACGTCACATGCATAAGGTTTGAAATTCATGATCACGGCTTCAGATTATAAAAACTCAAAATGGCGCGGACAATTAACGCCCACGCATAATAATTGATCCAACGCGTCTATAATATTTCAAAGGGTTCGGAAGAATTCTTTGGTAACGGTTAACACATTATTGACACAGATATATGCGTCTCTCGGCGGTAATACACTTAAACTCCAGGGAAGTCACATGACTTGACCCTGCATACCTCAACTGATTGAACCTGATATCAAAGTTATATCGGTTGTAATTTAATATCCGGCAGGGTGTGGTGCACATGTCATTCTCCGCGAGAAATAGGTTGTCAGAAGATGGTGCTCTCCAATAACGTACTTACCTGTCTCTTCCTGATTTGCTGTAAGTTTATTAAACAGTCAAAGCTGTACTTCACAATGCCTGGGTATTTTTTAAAATCGTATTGTGAGGCGCGGACAACCGCAAATAGCCATGTTTTGGTATCATATAGCTAGCTGTAGCTTTCGCACCACGCGCTTTGAATTTGACTTAGGCTAAATGCCGGCAGCTTCAAGGTTGGTTGACAAATTGACTCAACAGCTCGCGACGCGACGCGATGCGATGTGGCGTCGTGATCATATCGTGAACACACATAGGCCTTAGTACCAACAGAGATAATATATAACATCTCTGGTACCAATAATCCTCAGTGTTGAATTTTTAATCGATTATCTAGACGAAATGAGCCGATAGTCGAGAATCGTAAATCGGTTGTTGTCATATCGACAAACAATTGGTTGGGTATGCATTTTTTGAAAGAAAAGCATAGCACATTTTCAGGACGGAAGTACTTTTGATTTCACACGGGCGGGGCGGGGCATGCCAAGCAAAATTATTTTTAAAAATCTAACCCTGATATGCAAGGGCCATTCTAGCCAGAGGTTTGCGGCCAGTAGGGCTGTTTACGTAGATACTTAATGTATACGTTGTTAGTAATATACTAGTATTTTATATTGTTGTGAGTTAGCTGCATGTACCCTTTTGTAATAATAATAATAATGAAGAAAACTTTGGGAGTATTCCGTTACGCTAGCAGGCTTGGTATGTATGTAGTTACTTTGAACTTGGCACATGATCAAAGACAACCCCCCTCCCCACACAATCCCGGATGTGGTCACCTGCATGCTGCATGCACGCCTCTGTCTCATGGCTTCAATTTCAACATGGTTGCCATTTTGCGCTCATTTCCAACAAGGGGGATCATCAAGCCTTGGAATTCACCATCTCATGACCCCCCCCCTCCCCCAGACATAAGGCCCATCCCAGTAGATGAAACCATAAGAAATTAACAGGTAAACTTGTGGTTATTCTCCCTGAATGAGGAAAGCATCAGACTTCTTACAACCACTCCAACTTGGAGTGACTTGTTCTGCTGGATCTGAAGGAACTGAATTGAAAGTCATTGGATGGATGAACATTTAGCTGTTCAAAAATCGACATGAAGAATGCCTTCAATCTTGTTTCTAGTCAGGTACTCCTCTCAGAGTGTATGACTTTCTTCCCTGAGCTTGCTCCGTGGGCAGTGTGGTGCTATGGCACTCATCCACTATTATTTCACCCCCTTGGTCACCTCACTTCAGAGACTGGGTACAGCAGGGAGATCCCTTAGGTCCTCTTTTCTTAGACCTACTATTGCACAAGATCCTGTCAACCATTGGCGCTGAAGACGACAGCATTGGTTTTTATATATCAACCATGGTACAATGATGATGTACCACGGTACCATGAGATGATAGTGTCCTAGCCAGTACTAAATCAGCATTGCTGCTAGTCCTTACCCTTATTGAAAATCTAGGCCCCACTATAGGTAGTTTCATTAACCTGCAGTGCAAGCTTTTCTGTCGTACCAACACTGCAGTGTTTCCTTCTTCAATGAAGCCCCACACTTGGACGTACTTGGTGCTCCCATTGGGATTACTTACATTGTGCAAACTTCATTGCTGCAAAGTGTAACGAGGCAGTGAAGTAGTCTAGAGATTGCAGCTATAGACCATCACAATATGCTATGTATGTGTGGTGCCTTCTGTTAGATGGTGCATCTTGCAAGGAGTACTTCTCCCAAGCCTAGCCTTTGACCCCTTGGTAGCTTTTGATGTTGAAATCAGAGAATGTTTTACATCTTCCTTTATGCAGGATCTTACTGACTCTGCTTGGCAGCAGGGTCATCTGAGTCTGAAATATGGTGGCCTTGGTCTACGTCCTGTTTCACTCCACTCTTGTGCAGCCTACATTGCCTCAGTTTGTGCCACTAGTGGGGTAGTGCTATGCAAGATAACTACTACACCCATGGTATTGACACTTTTAATAACCCTAGTCTCCCAGAGGATACTGTTACACATGTCTCCATTGTGTCATCACCTGTTCATCAGAGAACCCTTTCGGGACCTTCAGTGTTTATGGTCTTTGTTGAGTGCTTCTTGTCTAATATCTTGCCTGAAGTCTTTCTTCATCAGCTCCTTCTTGGATTACTGGGGTGCCTACAGTGGAGTTAGGTTTGAGCTTTCTATAACATTCCGGTGGAGTGGTGGTTAGGTGTGGAGGGGCTTCCATGTCCACTGTGCAGTTGGGCACAAGGCAAGCTGGCTGCATTTTACATCACAATAGGTAGGGCACGTCTATTATATCGCTATCTGTCCCACCCCTGCTGGAACCTGGCTTTCTGTCATCCCTTCTCCTTCTCCAGGGCTTAACTTATAACTGGACCCTTTCCAGTTTCAAACAGCCATGCAGTGGTGGCTAGGCATGAGTGTCTCTCAGCGTACTACCTGTTGCTGCTACCCCAGCTCTTTCTTTGGACTCCATCACCATGATTGGTATTGCAAGGATGTTGTCACCTGCCATAACAGGCTATGGGATGTTCATGGAGTCATGCCTAAGAGTCTGCTTTGATGTTTTGATGTTCAGGTAGAGGTGGGGAGTGGTTATGGTCTTCATGAGCAGGTAGAGGTGGGGAGTGGTTATGGTCTTCATGAGCAGGTAGAGGTGGGGAGTGGTTATGGTCTTCATGAGCAGGTAGAGGTGGGGAGTGGTTATAGTCTTCATGAGCACAGCAAACGACCGGCTGATGTTCTTGCTGCAAATAGTATGTTTGGACAGGCCAGCTCAAGCATTTGACTTCACTTTCACATCACCACTAGTTTCGAACGGTTCACCTGAAGTGAGATTACTGCAGTGGGATGCACGCATAGCTGGTCCAATGATATCAAATGTGCTGGACATGGGTTGGGTGTAGTCACGTTCCCAGACCAATATGATGACTGACGCTCGCATAATGTATAAACACGCCCGTATAGGTCTGGTGTTTTGAATGGGGCGAAGTGTACCAAACCCTGGAATTTGTGCGCACATTAATTATGACGTATACACGTACATGAACTAATACGCAACCATTCACTCGACCCAGACCCACACTAAGTGTAAATATGGATACGCCAGCTTCTTTCACAATCCTATCACAGTGCGAGTGAGCTTCCAAACCTGTTGTACTGACTGGCATGCACAAATCTATGGTTGATGCTTCTAGAGAGATGTGTGGGTGCAATTGATTAAATGACACATCGTACAGCCTCTTTTATGTCTTTCAAGTTAACATCTTCCAACTTTTGTGAAGCGTAACTACTTTACCTAAGGCTAAGTAAGAAGCACAACCAACATATATAGGTTTGTCCAACCTTTTCTTTGCTCGAATCGCAGGAGCTAAATATGCCCACTCTTTGCCAAGAAGTTGGAGCAAGCAATTGGTGTGGGCAGCATCGCTAGTCAGTACTCTGCGGTCTCTCTGGTTCAACACAACGTCTCCACAACACATACACTGATATGGGGCCCAAACTTCAGCCATTGCTTTAGTAAATAATCATTGGATGTGGTCAAACGATGGATCGATATGATTGTTTGTTTACATCCCACGATGTACAAGCGCTTGCGACTCGAAATGCCAGACCCATATACGTATCGTGTAGGGTCTGGGGACGAGACTAGGTTGGGTGTCCATCCCACCTGCAGCGGAGATGTATGGCTGCAGGGGGTACAGCGGTCAAGTGGGCTTCCAGAAAGTCCATAGCCATCACAGCTCTTTATGGGAGGCTAAGTTTTTCAAGTTTTCAAAATTTTCATTTTCAGTGGACTCCAAAGAGCTTCTATCAAATGGTCCTTACACATCCTAAATTGGACTATTCATCATATAAAGTTATAAGACACTGAATTTAGCCATACATTTCAATGCGAGCAAAACTTGTCCTGGAAATTTTGAAAAAGTATCACAAGGGTGATTTTGCTGGACACTGGATACTTTAAAATTGAAGTAACATAATAACTGTCAATTAGGATTGCCCTGACGTTGGCTACAACAAGGGTCAGGTTACCCAGTGATTTTGCTAGACACTGTCCCATATGTTACTAGTTAATAACACTATTACACAAACATACTATTACATAAGGTCAATCATGCATGTATGATTGGTATGCTATCATAGTCCATGTATGATTGACATGCTATCATAGTCCATGCATGATTCATATGCTATCATAGTCCATGTATGATTGATATGCTATCATAGTCCATGTATGATTGATATGCTATCATAGTCCATGTATGGTTGATATGCTATCATAGTCCATGTATGATTGATATGCTATTATAGTCCATGTATGATCTCCCTCACTACCTCTCAGGTTCCGGGATCTATACAACTAATGGTAAGTGCGTGTTAATTCCTTGTGCCCTCTGCCATCCTGCTTATATTCTGTGATGTGGTGGTGGGTGTTGGAGTGGTGAGGTAGAAGTGAAGTTTAAAAAAAAACTGTACATATATTTACATCTTTCTAATAACTTAACTCTACTTTCATCAACCCATGACAATTCCAGCTGCCTGTTCATCTTCTCAGTTCACATGCAACAATGGAAACTGTGTTCCTCTGTCCTACAAGTGTGACAATTATGATGACTGCTATGACAACAGTGATGAATTTGGATGTGGTAAGTTTACTGCTGTCATCATGTAATTTTTGCTACATGTACATAATTACTATATATCAACATTGTCATATGTGCATTTGATCACATCACCATTTTGCTTTTCGTTGGATTGTGTGACATGTATGTGTACTGTATCCAAACATTATGGTTTTGGCATAATAGGTCTTGAAAATTATCTCTACGTGATCTGATGAGTTCATGAATTGGGGTCATTATTACATCATTTTACGACACCTCCTTGCACTGCAGGCATCTGCTACTCCTATCAGTTCAGGTGTTACAATGGATTTTGTATTGATTCAACATTGGCCTGCAATAGAATATCTTATGATTGCAGTGATAACAGTGATGAGAGCCTCTGCTCATGTAAGTTAGACATCAGAGAGCCTTCACTATATATAAGACCAAGATAATCCAGGGTGGAGTACTGTACATCAGGGATCAGGGTATGGCTCTAAGCCAAACAAGTGTATAATCTAAATGACACTGATAGTTTATGCCACCTCAAAGTTAAAAGTCAGTGATCTATTTAACAATGTGGAACAGGTCATGTTGCTAAGCACCTTACTTTTGATGGTTGAATGCTTAGGGTGTATTAATATGCATGACAATTTGTTCTCATGGCTTTGTGATAGTAAGTTATGCAAGATCCATATTGAAGTAATAATCGTTGTAGTAATAGGCTGTGGGGTACTGAGGAAGCATTTGATGCAACATTGGTTGTTAATCTTAATGAAGGAAGTTGTGGTGATAACGAAGCAGCATGCGGGGATGGGGGGCTGTGATATGACCACTTTAGTATGTCTAGCATAAAAATTTGCAACACTTTGTAAATTCCTACAATACTACTTAAATTGTTACTACAGCACACACACCCCCCTCCCCTCCTGGTATGCACATTTTTATAGGATTAGAGGTGGTGTCACGTTGGCTTAATGCATGCATGTATATGTGTCAGCATTCAGTGTTTGTGTAATTAGGTATTAAATAGTGCAGTACTGAATACTTGGAGTCCCAATTCACCAGGATGATAACTGCACAAGTAAATAGAAAACATTCTCTATGAGAAAGTTGGTGGCATATAGGATTTGAAAGCAGTGGTGGTGTAAAATGGAAGGAAACAAGGGTCTAATAATAAGGGAAAATGGAATAGTCCTATATTTAGAACACACTATATCCTACATATAGAAATGTGCTAAATATAGGACTATTCCATTTTCCCTTATTATTAGACCCTTGTTTCCTTCCTTTTTACACCACCATTGCCTTCAAATCCTATATGCCACCAACTTTCTCATAGTGAATGTTTTTTATTTACTTGTTTCATTGATTTTTATTCATACCCGATTATGAGCCGTAGCATGTTAAGTAATCCATCTTGATATAAGAGGGAGGTTGTAAATGTACGATATACCTTTGAGTGACCTTAACTCTTTTCGCTGAGCGAGGTGCACGTTCAGGACAATGGCAATTTCGCTGTCTTTTAGCAGCCCGTTCCTTTTCAGGATCTGCTCGATACCTTGCACGTCAAGAGGTCTGTTCCTTTTCAGGATCTGCTCGATACCTTGTGCGTCGAGAGGTCCGTTTCTTTTCAGGCTCTGCTTTGTAGTTCCGCTCCGGCTGAATCTAATATGTCGTCTCGAGTTTTGAGGTACTTTGCTCGTCGTTTGGCTTTCTTCCTTTCCTGACGTGAAGGCATTTTGAGAAAAACAGCTTCACTAAGTTAAAAAGAGTGTCAAACCTACAACGATCAAAACACAAGAATGATTATAGTACGCACATGCACGTTATTAAATGCACAACCGGATACATGCCACAGCACTACACGTGTAGTGCCCAGACCGTACACACTTGATTACATCATGTAAACTTCTAGTACTTCGTATAAAGAGCGAAGTATGACCTATCCGAGTCGTGTCAGTGCAGTAAGCTTAACTATACATGATTTGCTAACACAACCACCGATATATGTCATGTAGCCTCGATAGGTTTTGACCACAGAAGCGAGAATGCCAACGAATTCTGAAGCCATTGGTGTGATTTTCATTTCTTAAAAGTGTTCCTACCCCGAGTTATGCGTGGTCAAGAATAAAGAACAAGAAGAAGAAGAACGAGAAATACGTGGGACTGGGTACGAGTTTGGAAAATTGTTTTGTTCTCTACAACCCCGCAGTTTTGTGACATCAAACAAACACGAAACTGCTTGTTGTTGCCTTCTTGTACAATGATGACAACAAGGTAAGCCATCCGCTTGTCAGGAGTCTTGTTAGAAGCGGGTCGCGTTTTTTTAAATGACATTCATAATTGGAGTCAAATCCTATATGAGAGTTACTAACGTAACTTTCGATTATGTAGCTATTTAGACAAACCTGGCATCTAAACGATTAAATCACCAGGTTATTAAAAGCATTAATATGGACTACCATGTGCGCAGTGCGCTTCTGTGAAAAGAATGTGATTGGGAGGGAGGTGCAATTGCTCTGTGCTCCAAGCCCCTTCACCTGAGACCCTCTAGCCTCTCCCACTTGTAGATATCATCCCTCCACACACACATGCACACTTCACTCACACACTCACACACACACATGTAAGTGTACATAATTACATGGGCCGCATCTGGTCAGATTTTTGGTGTTACTTTGGTATCTAGAGATGTTGCATTAGGTGATGACATCAATGGCTGTGTTTGTAGAGATCTCATCGTGTTCTGTTTCCAGATACTTGCACTGCTGGGTCAGTTCGTCTTGTTGGAACAGGATCAAACCAGGCCTCTGGCTATGGTCGGGTGGAGATGTGCTATAACAACACATGGGGCACCATATGTGGGAATTATGGCTGGGGCTATAATGCTGGCTCTGTTGTGTGCAGTCAGCTGGGATATTCAGGTAAGTTGGCATACCCACATTGACATCACGTGACCCCCTCACACCCCTACCCCTTATGTGCAGGGGTGTCATCATATAGCTCCAATGCACTGTATGGTCAGGGTACAGGGAAGATCCTTCTCAGTGGTCTGAGCTGTAGTGGCTATGAATCCTCTTTGTTGTCCTGTAGTCGTGGTAACAGTGTTATTGGCACAACCACCTGTTCGCACTCTCAAGATGCAAGTGTGACCTGTTATGGATCAAGTATGTACTTGATACACGATACATTAAAGATGGGAACAATCTTGGCATATCTTGTTGGCCTGGAGACTGGGATATTGTATGGATATTGTATGAGAATGTGATTGGGGGAGAGGTGTAATGCTCTATGTTCCAAGTCCCTTCACCTGAGACCCTCTAGCTCCTCCCACTTGTATGTACTGTATTAATAGACATTGCCCATATCATCCCCTCAACACACACATGCACACTTCACTCACACACACATGCACACTTCACTCACACACACTCACACACACGTGTAAGTGTACATAATTACATGGGCCGCATCAGCTCACATTATGGTGTCACTTTGGTCTCTAGAGATGTTGCATTAGGTGATGACATCAATGGCTGTGTTTGTGGAAGTCTCATCTTTGTTCTATTTCCAGATACCTGTACTGCTGGGTCTGTTCGTCTTGTTGGAACAGGATCAAACCAGGCCTCTGGCTATGGTCGGGTGGAGATGTGCTATAACAACACATGGGGCACCATATGTGGGAATTATGGCTGGGGCTATAATGCTGGCTCTGTTGTGTGCAGACAGCTAGGATTTTCTGGTAAGTTGGCATAACCACATCGACATCACTCACACCCCTACCCCTTATGTGCAGGGGTGTCAACATATAGCTCCAATGCACTGTATGGTCAGGGTACAGGGAAGATCCTTCTCAGTGGTCTGAGCTGTAGTGGCTATGAATCCTCTTTGTTGTCCTGTAGTCGTGGTAACAGTGTTATTGGTACAACCACCTGTTCGCACTCTCAAGATGCAAGTGTGACCTGTTATGGATCAAGTATGTACTTGATACACGATACATTAAAGATGAGTATGATGGTATGTTATGCTGGCCTGGAAACAATCTTGGCGTATCGTGTTGGCCTGGGGACTGGGATATTGTATGGTCTGGATGTGCATATTATATGGGACTGTTTCCAACAAACTGTCTCTGCATTATATAAAAGCTCTCCGTTTGAGTCACTTTACTTGTACTGTTGGACGACCAAGAAATTTTGACTATCGTGTATCGAGATATGCGGCTGACTGCATATAACATGTTTACTAGTATGAATTAAACATATAAATGTACTGAAGCCTATAGGAATGTTTTAAAAAGTAATAAAAGCATTCACAATGAGAACGCTGGGGGTGTATTGGATTGGAAGGCTTTGGTGGTGTAAAACGCTAAGAATCAAGGCACCTGACTGAAAAGGGAAGATGAAATTAGCAAATATGACAACATGCTAAATGTAGGTCTATTTAGTCTTTCCTTTTCTGTCAGATGTTTTGTTTCCAAGCTTTTCACACCACTATACCTTTCAAATTCCTATGTACAATTTCTCATAGAGAATGTATTACTTGTATATAACTATGAATGTTTTGAACCAAACGTCATCCTCTCCCCAGTTAGCATCCAACAACATAGTGCACATGCTTTTTTAAAAAGAGGTAATTGTTAAATGGAATCTTTCCCTTGCAGCATATTACTACTACAGTTACAGCAGTGGCTCCTCCTCTGTCTCTGCTGGAATAGGCATTGGTGTATCTGTGTTTGTAGTGATCATTATTGTGGCAGTGGTAGTAGGTGTGTGCAGGGCGTACACACGACAGGCCAACTTACGCAGAGCTGTTGTGGTCAGTAATACTCCAGCAACTACCACTGTAGTCACGACAACAACCCAGAACAATACATCCCAGGCACCTCCTGCTTTTAACCCCTCAGGTGCTTATGGTGGTTATGCCCCTCCTGCTGGAAATATGGCACCTCCCAGCTATCCAGCCACTGGTTATCCCACTACTAGTTATCCAACTGCTGGTTATCCAACTACGGGTTATCCACCCACTGGTTATCCAACTACTGGTTATCCAACTACAGGTTATCCGCCCACTGGTTACCCACCCACTGGGTATCCATCTAATACTGGTGCCCCTCCACCATACTGATAATAATCATGATGGGAAAACACCTCAGTGTGCATGTATATTTTGTGCATTTATATTTAGTGATGTACACTGATGTAGTTGTATATGAATTCTAGACCTACCATTACGCTGAATCATTTGCGCAAGAGTGACAGTTGGCTTGTTTAATTGCATCATATATACTGTTGAAGTTTTGAATTCACAGTAATATTAGTGAAGGAAAAGTTTGCGTGCCATAGCTCGGTTTAGAAAGGAAGGAAAACTTTTAGCATAAGTAAAATTAAACTGAGGCCTTTGCACTCCGGCATAAGAACATAAAGGATTGTATTGAAGCAGAAATCAATCATCATCGATGAGGTAAGGTGTAGTAGTGGGGTGAAATAATACATTCTGTTAAGCCCACCATATACCTTCAGTCCTACATCATAACCGACCGTCTAACATTTCAATTCTCTGATGGGTTTCTGTTTTTAACTGTAACTGAGACTGGCCAACGCTCGCACTGTGCCAGAACTTCCGAGTTGTGGAGATTCTCAAATAGCCAAATCACAGCAGTACACACACAACACAAAGCACACACTCAGCATGCAACCGCTGCCTGCCAAGTTCCTACATCAGGTCTAAAGCTTCTGCCTATGCCTGGTTGTCACAGCTTTTGATAGCGCCAGTCCATCACATGCAAAGATGCTTCTAGATGCTTCTACAATCAGGGACATACAGTTTGGCTAGACATCTAACAATTACACCCACACATTCTATAATACCTATTACTACACTTCTCCCTTCACATGCCATATCGTTCTGGGGGTAGGTGAGGTCGGGTAGACCGTTGGGAGGATAGGAGCAGGTACAGGTCTGTAATCAGGGACTGCCCTAGGCTGAGGCTGGGGTGGTAAAAACTGAGCATCAGCCATGGGTGGTATTGGCGGCTGCTGCTCTGAAACTGGAGGCATATTAGGATCAAACTAAGGGCCCATCGTCCCCTACATCTTGCTCCTGAGACATGATGTCTCCTTTCTGCCATCTGTGGCATCATGATTTCTACTCCTAACATGGTCAATGTGGTAATGACTCTCATTACCATCTTCTAACATCAACACAGGCCCCCTGTACTTAACTAATTACTCCTGGTATAAGCCTATACTGGAATAGAAATCGAGCCAGACAAATTTCAGCATCGCCTGCCATTTTTTTGACGGCATTTTTTAGAGTCTTTACTGCGCGTTCCGCCAATCCATTTGTAGCAGCATGGTAGGTGCAATTCTCACATGTCAGAAACCATTAGCCTTGGCAAAGAACTACTTGTAAATGCTGTACCATTGTCAGACACTAAAATGTCTGGTAGCCAGTGAGTAGCAAATGTGTGTCTGTGTACTTGCATTGCCTGCTGAGAGGAAGATGAGGAGACAACGGCAGCCTCCATCCATTTGGAATGGGCATCCACTACGACAAAAAAGGTTATTCACAAAAATCAACATGCAATCAAGCCCATGGTTTGGAGGGCCACTCTGGAGGGTGAAGGAGGGACTATGACGGTGTGTTACCAGTATCCTGACATGCTGTACTTGCTTTCCAATTCCACATCCAATCCAGGCCACCATACTACACTTCTAGCTAATGCTTTCATCCTTGCAATGCCAGGATGCCCCTCATGCAGCAATTTGAGTATACCCGGAGGAGGTACCACACCATGCTACCCCAAAAGACATCCATTTTGAACACTGCGTTCATACCTCCGCTGCATATATGGCTTAAACTCCAGGTCCAGTTGTGACTCCCATCCATGCAGCACCATGTGTCTTACCATAGACAATAACGGGTCTGTATTGGTCCACTTCCTGATAGCTGAGGCTGTCACTACAGAATCAGCATCTGGAGCATGAGAACAGTGTCCCCTGGGATAGGAACTTCCAAATGAGCCTCACCCACTGGTAGTCTGCTAGTGCATCCACATTACCCTGGTCCTTCTGAAGTGCCCCTACAGTTCCCAGGAGAGACACCATCCACAACTAAAGCTAGATTCCCTCATCGCCAATTGTAGTAATTGTAACTGAGACTGTGGCCAACGCATGCGCTGCGCCAGAACTGTGTGTGCGGATTCTCAAATAGCCAAATCACAGCAGTACACACACAACACAAAGCACACTTTCAGCATGCAACCACTGCCTGCCAAGTTCCCACGTCAGGTCTAAAGCTTCTGCCTATGCCAGGTTGTCACAGCTTTTTTATGATGATGGAAGGAGAGAGAGATAGAGAGAGGGGGTGAGGGAGGGAGAGAGAGAGAGAGAGAGAGAGAGAGAGAGAGAGAGAGAGAGAGAGAGAGAGAGAGAGAGAGAGAGAGAGAGAGAGAGAGAGAGAGAGAGAGATATGGTGTGTGTATCAGGGCTAGGGTCTCTCTTACATTCACTAGTTTTACCCCCCATCCTGGATGAAGGTATTCGGCCATCTGATATATATGCACACATGCATACAGTGTATGTCTGAATTGGTGCATACAAATGTGAGGCTAAATACACCAGCAGTACTCTGGAGTGCTTACACTATCTCTGTGTCTCCCGGATTTAGCCACAATCCTTCCTGAATGAAGATGGACAGCATCTTCTTGTGGCTTGTGGTCCATTTTTGTAGCTGCATTGGCAGATAATAGCATACTACAATGACTGGTATAGGTACATGTATAAGCAAACTGCTTCTCTTCCTCAACTGTTCTACTTTGTTAAATTATGTTATTTTCCACTCAAGTTACATGCATGTAATCTTAACAATAATATGGGGTACTCATTATCGAAATAAGGATCTAGCCATAGGAGTGGGTGGCTGAGGAATGTGAGGTTGACTTCTATGCAATGTGCATACATTATAACTTGCCTTATTTGCTAATGCAAATAAAAAAGCACAAGATAGGAAATACACCAGTGAATTTATACAATAGGTGCTTCAGGAAAAAGTGAATCCGGAGGCATCCATACTTAACAACAACCTGGAATGCACTTTGGATCCAGGTGTAGGCCCAAGCTAACAGAGGGTACCACAGATATCCAGGAGGCAGCATGAGGAGCAGAGACAGCAAGGAGGTGAGCTTTATTAGCAATGGAAGATGCCCCTAACAAAGAATGAAACATTTTACTTTCCAGTTTTCCCAACAGGATTCTGCATGGATTTATTTAGCAATAAGTGGATCTATTGTAAGCAAAAACAACATGGCTTTTGAATTTGATGCAATGTGAGCACGAATGAGTAGAAAGGAAGCAGGGACCCAACCCACCATTCCTATAAGGATGTTAAACAATATCTTGTGTTTCTACTGCCAACCATTGTGTGGAACAGTACTAATATATAGGAATACTTATCAATTACAACACTGCATGCTTGGAGAATACATGAACTATTATGACCCGCAACTTGTAACAGCTAATGGATATCTGAAGAGGATGTCTGCAGCATAGGTTGAGGTTCAGCCTGCCATGTAGGCCAGCTAGACAATCACTCACTACGTTAGCCCTGTTGGAGCCGGTGCAAGGTGAGGAGAGGCCAGAAGTGAGAATGACTCCATTTGCTTCTCAACCACCATGGGGGACACAAGCTCCTTGCATTAGGCGTCATTTTCTTCCATGTTATTATAATGATCGTGAAACGTCAGGAGCAGTTGGTCCTCTTTCCCTGGTGACACCTGACGCCAGTTTCCTGCACCAGCGCTTTCAATGGCTGTTCAAAGGGCCAATGCAGCCTCTATCTTAGGAACACTCATTTCCTCTCTATCTAGTGATTTTATTTTAGGGGTGCATAACTATAAGCATATTTAAATTAATAACTAAGTTAATAACTAAATGTAATAAATATACTTATAGTTATGCACCCCTAGAACATAAGCATAAGTCACTAGATTGAGAGGAAATGAGTGTTCCTAAGATATAGGCTGCATTGAACAGCCACTGAAAGGTGCTAGCTGCAGCAGGAAACTGGCTTCTGGTGTCACCAGTTGTGGCAGATAGCCTGTGACTTAGCTCCTTCAGAAAGATCAGGGGAAGAGGACCATGTGCTCCTGATGTTTCAAATGCTATTGGGGGTGATGCATACGCCAGGGCGTCCCTCCAAATAAATATACTGACCTTTTTCAGGTCTTTTGCCTGACTAGCACCAGCACCTGCTGCCATAGTGGACTGTGCCAGGTGAGAGGGAGCGTTATAATAATAACAGATTATAATCATGGTATTAATTTTTTAATAAACATTAAATGCATCACATTCCATGCACATAAACACAGAATGTATAATTAATCATGGTATTAATAATACGGATGTCTAAATACAGGTAAGAAATTGTACACTAAAGCCCCACCCAAACCAATGCACACTGCTAATACTACATTCAGCCCTTGCCCTCTGCGTGCTGAAATCATGACCAGGAGAGCAAGGCTCTAGCATTGCAGTGGACTAAAGTGAGGCTGCGTCTCTGCTAAAATATTTGTGATGGGTTTATAGACTTACTGCACTACTGTGGGAAACTAAGCACTGTGCTTTCTATCCATAGGTCTCTACCACCAAGGAAACTAGCTCTCTGCACTTGTGTGATCATTGGAATTGTGCTTATGAGTTAAGGCCTTACCAGCTGTTGAGACACCCGTAGCTCTCGCTTCACTCAATGTGTTGGAGTTTAGCGGTGAGGCTACTGTTAAGATTATTCTGATGGAGTGCCTGTGGCAGCGCTGTATGATTGCCTGGACATAAAACTGGTTAAGGCAAACTCCAGAACTACATTGAGTAGAATTGCATTGTAGATTTTTGATGCATGAGCTGTGTAGTTAGTTGTGTAATAATAATAATGTAAATGGTGTAGTGTCCAGCAAAATCACCCTTGTGATACTTTCAAATTTTTGAGGACAAGCAAAAGAAAAGCAGCACTCGCATTGAAATCTATGGCTAATTATACATTCAGTGCCTAATAATTGTATGATGGATAGTCCGATTTAGGATCCATAAGGACCATTTAATAGAATCTCTTTGGAGTTCATGGATATTTTTAAAACTAGAAAACTACCCAGAAGGGTGATTTTGCTGGACACTGTCCCATATTTGTGTATAGATTTTAGTGTTGTATCAATTTGTGTAATGTATCCATGTATGTAGTAATTATAGTTTACCATTATTACCCTAGTATAGTGTCATTCACACTCCATTGGAATGTTTTCTAAGCCTCAACAGGGACAACAGTGATGAATTTGGATGTAGTAGGGAATGTGTAATGGTAAAGTGAAGTGATAACCATGGGGGGCTAAACAAAAATATATTTAATTACATGGAAACACCATGATGCCCTAGAATAGCAGAGCTGCTTGTACATATAAATGATATGATAAAGACATGCCCGTTAGTAAATACTGGGTGGGTCTTCAGTAATTCGCTGCACTAGTCATACTTCTGTGTATTGTATACATGTGCTGATTAAACTTCTGGAGCTGACTCATCAGATTGAAATTTCGTAATCAGTTCTTCTTTCTCTTTGTCCACCTTTTGACAGAGAGATATACGAATGCCGGGTCGTAACAATAGTGATATTGGTAGAAAAACCGAGCATGTGATATTCAAAGCAACGGTAACTACATCAACCAATCCAACATTGAAGCCACCAATGAGCCCTAGCATTCTCCCAAAGAAACATTAAATTTAAAGCATTATGTATAATTAACATCTGAATAGATTACCTCTGGGTACAGAACATCCCAGGCAAGGATGTTTGCTATGTTGCCTCCATATCCCTCATCAATGGCAATTCCATATAAAAAGTGCTGAACTGCATCAGCCTTCATGAAGAATTTAACAGTTTCTAATTGATAAATGCATAACTACAGCATACCACTTTGCAGTTAATGATGGGCCACTTTCTAAAGAGAGACTTAAGCTCAGTAGGATTTATTGAGCTAAACACTCCATCACGCTTTCCTTGAATGTAAACATCAAAGAGCATGTTAGTAACAGCACATATTCACATTCTAACCTCATAATCATGGCAAGATTGTACAAGGTCTTCGAAGGACAAGTGCAGATCCCTGGTGATGTTCAGCTGATTAATATGTAATGTATTCCAATTTGTAACGTTTACCTGTCTATGAATGCTGGAAGTGGTTTCTTCCAATGCTTTAAATTCTTAGCATGTTTTTCATAAAAGCACCTTTCAGGTAAAGGATCAACTGGACTAATTTCCTCAGGCTGTGGTGTGTTGAACTTTGGCAATAACCTTTTGTATGTGTATGTCTTCACTGTGTGAATTAAAAAAAATTGTTTATACAGTAATTCCTATAACATAAGCAAGAACATACTACCTGTCTCAGAAGAATTACTGGTGAACTGTTAAAAAAATTCAAAATCAGTTGCGTTCATGACAATTTGTAATAATGCTACCTTTTCAATAGAAGCTTTAACATCTACCAAGACTCCTGTGGAACACTGGTTCAGAATGAACTGTTCTGTTTTATCATTAATATTGACCACTGAAGATGGACTGTTGTGTGCATTAGTGCAAGTAAATACATATCTTTTGATTTGCATGTTGTTGATTTGTATCACCTCTCTATCAGCCGTAATGCAAGCCAGGAGCGAATTACGATGCTTTTTGTCTATTACAAGGTATAACTTGTGTATTTAATACATATTAGTTCCATACAGCACAAAATGTAAAGTACTTACTGGAAAATTTAGAGGACTCTTCTTTACTATACAATCACCAAACTACATGCAGGTGAATGTAAATGGCTGTACTACTTAATCACATATAAGTGATTACCTTGCAATCAAAAACACCACAGTCATAGGATGTTGTTTTGTTTGAGGCTAGGATTCTTCGAAAACAATACTTATGTAAATACATAACATGAAAATATAAATTTCTTTTACCTTGTGAAGTGAAAAGACCCAAGGGTCATCAGATGTTCTGAAAGATCTTTGTCGTGATTGCTCTTGCAACAAGAATTTGCTGCATGTATAATTGACAACATTATATACCTCATTATGATATTTACCAATGTCAATACCAATTACTGTAAAACAGTGATAGCATTGCCTTAAATTGATTCAAAAATAGAATCATACAGTTTCACACATCTATTTTGTACTTCTATTACCGATAGTTTATTAATAACACAGTAAAGATGTAATAAAAACACTGAAGCTCACTTACAGCAAGGAACCAGTGGCCAGGAATATTGCATGGTATTAAAATATAGCTATACTCAAAGATCTGTTGGTCTAAAGAATTGATACTCATTAAACCGATTTTATGAGAACTATAACTATACCTCAAACAAGGATGATATTCTATGCAAAGAATAGCCATTCTCTTCTGACAACATTGTGAACACAAAGGAGTTTAGACATCTTATGCACTTTCCAGAAATATCATTCAGCTATATAGTTTATGACGAAAGAAACGATTGAAATCATAGCAATGTATATGACATTGTGTGCACTAACTGCTCTGTCTTCAATTTATATGGAAAAAGAAGTTAATGATCTAGTGTGCCATAATGTTAGAAAATAATGATTTTTTCATTGTTATTTTCTCTTGGTACTTACATTATCTCCAATACATTCTCCATTCAATAGCTTCTGAAAGTCAGATTTCATTACAAAATGCTGTGTTCCTGAGTTTGTCTTTATCATGGGTTCTGGTGATTAGATGCGAATGATTTCTATCATTTCCAATTTTTAATGTGCATACAGATACAATACTGTCTATTCTCTATTTCCACAGGCAGGTTATACTGTATTAATTCATTTAAGTCAATACGTATGTCAAAATAATCCTTCTTACCATTTTCTGCCTCACAGCTAGTATCACAGATTGTAAATTCCAGTTCTTCAGAAGCTATTTTTTGTGACTGTTCCAAAATGTGAATCTAACAATGAATAAAGAATAACATAGAGTATATGTTACATTCTTATACCTTACCACTTGAAGGAATTGGAGCTAGTATAACATTTGAGGGTTTGGTCTGATGGCTGCTTATTGTTTGTTCATGACAATGCAAATTGGTAGGTTGAATTTGTGACAGGCTATGGAAATGAAACTCCATCTCACAACCAAGTATTAACACTGGTGAATCGACCAGTGTTTCCCCTGTACTAAAGGGATTGATCCACACCATTGATTGTTCATCAACACTGCTGTTTGTCACCAGGCAGTAGGTAACACTCAACATGTTGGACAATGCCTGAAGTTCCAAATGTGTACCCCATGTTTCATATTTGTTCATGTTCAACAGGTATGACTCCCATGATTCAACTGACCTTGAGTCAACAAAGTTGAAAAGGGGAATCCCTTTAGGCTGCAAAATCAGACACACCATGCGTGCTGTATGCATCAATTCAACTTGTGAAACATACTGTTGTAGAATTGCACTTCATATAATTCACTACTTCTTCTCTAAGTTTTAGATGACGCTTGTGTTGACCAACGACTCTCATCAGTTGATCACATACAGCACTAAACAAGCAGTTTCCATCTGCGGGTATGTTTTTGCAAACTTGCAAGCCGTACTTACCAGCGATTGCTTCAAATTAAAAGAAAGGCAATATAGTGAATTCCTATGCTGCTAAAATTTATACAACTGAGAGCATAGATAAATCAAATAACAATCTTTAATAGGATCTAAATTTAAATTTTTATCTCATGATTGTACATGCTAGTAGAAGGATATACATGTATATAGTAAAACCAATTCACAACGTATAATACAACGTACGTTTTATGAACTCCAAAGTGACCGCCTGCTGGATCTTTGTGAACGGTGTCAAGCAGTCTAACCTTCTCGTCAACCGTAACAACTCGATACCTTTCTTCCTCCTGTACAGACGTCAGCGCCTTTTTGTCTTGAAAAGCAAGCCATCTTCGGTTATGAAACCCTCACATTTCTGTCGATAAGCCATTTTAGCATCATTTGACTCCAACACATCCCGAGGCCAATTTCGCTGCTCACTGTCTTTGCTCTCAAGGAAACGAACAATTTCGTCGTATTCTTTTACATCCATCCGTTATAATGGACACGAGTGAGCGTTTTATGAAGGGGGTTAATCCATTCCAAGGGGTGATAAACTATTCCGGAATAATTTATCCTAGGGGATAATCTATTCCAGAATAGATTGTCCGGGGATGAATTTATTGGGGGATAATCTATTCCGTGACACCGGCCGGAAGAATTCTTTGGTCACATTATTGATGCGTAATCGGTTAACTGAAGCTATTAATACTCCACCAGGTCAACTGATATCAAAGTTATATAGTTGTAATTTCATATCCGGCAGGGTGTGACGTGGTGCACATGTGCGAGAAATAGGTGTCAGAAGATGGTGCTCTCCAATAACGTACTTACCTGTCTCTTCCTGATTTGCTGTAAGTTTATTAAACAGTTAAAGTTGCACAAGTTGCACTTCACAATGCCTGCGTATTTTAAGGTTTTTAAAATTATAATCGTATAGTGAGGCGCGACAACCATTTTTTTGGAATAATATAGCTGTAGCTTTCGCACCACGCGCTTTGAGTTTGACTTAGGCTAAATGCTGCAGCTTCAAGGCTGGGTGATAAATTGACTCAACAGCTCGCGACGCGACGCGATGCGATGTGGCGCCGTGATCATATCGTGATCCACACATAGGCTAGTCTGGGGACCCGACTGTTGACATCCATCAGTCGGGTCCCCAGACTACACATAGGCCTTAGTAAACCAATAATCCTCAGTGTTGAATTTTTAATCGATTATCTAGACGAAATGAGCCGATAATCGAGAATCGTAAATCGGTCGTTGTCATATCGGCAAACGATCGATGTAAAATTGTTGGGGTAACATGTTTTTGAGGAAGCGCAGGACATAATTTTTCAGGACGCGGTTGGGCGTAGCCCGACCCCTTCGGAAGGTGGATTTGTACCCATCTGATAACGATTGTGGGCTATTATCACAGTTAGCCACGTATGCTATCAGATGGGTACAAATCCAGGTATAGACTTGGTACCCGACCTTCCGCCAAAACGTGAAGGTCGGGCTACGCCCAACTATTCAGGACGCAAGTACTTTTGATTTCACAACGGGCAGGCAAAATTGATTTTTTAAAATCTAACCCTGATGAGGGCCATTGCAAGGGCCATTCTAGCCAGTCTGAGAGGTTTGCGGCTAGCTGTTTACCTAATGTATACGTTGTTAGTAATATACTATTGTTTTATATATTTTATATTGAAAAATAACTATTGTAGTTATTACATGAATGCATTACATACAACACTTGTCACTAACAAGTCTACTGAACCTACAGTTCAACTACATTAACCATGGACTAACTCCCTACCCATAATGGCCCTTGCCACAGATCTCACAAGTCATAGGTTGAGGCGCTCATAGATTTCAGCAACCATTTTGGGTTTAGGGATGGACTGGCTGATGGCCAACAGAGTTGCAAGGCGTGAATAAACACACTGAGCCTCCTTCCCCCCGTTGCCATAGGCCTCTACAGCTAGGAGGATACATGTATTTGCAGCATGCTCTCGGGCTTCAGCTGCATAGGCTGCTGCCCCAACAGATGCACTGGCATTGTTCAGAGTGACTGGGGTAAGAGGTGAAGTGACTGTAATGTTGAAAGCTGCTGGCTTTCCTCTGTCCCATCCCTGAACAAGGCCACCTGCAGGGCGAGAGTAACATGGTCCCTAGATAGACCGTACCCCACTTCAACCCTCACAGATAGATGCGCACAACGACAATAATCTGCAGAGATGTGTCATTTTGAGTTTATTTTTATTATATGCTTACATATATGCAATGTGCATACGCATACGTTTCTGTGGTTTACGTAACACAAGATGATAAACTTGTAACCACAAAAGCAAACAGACAACCTTCAAGAATATGCAACTTGTACCCATCCATTCCATATGTAGCTTCGAAAAAGTGTTGATAACGTTTATCTGCATATCATAATTCATTTTTTATAGCATACAGTAGAAAGCATTTTAAAATAGTTTTGGGTGTTTAATAAAACCTCTCACCGTGCAACTAACGCATATCTCACCATTTTATTTATAAGTCAGGATAGGAATGGTTACTGTGGGACTGTAAGTTGAATTGGACAATCTTAGAAGATATTGTTTTTGCGTATTACAACGCTTGATTTAATTAGCATTGCTGTTGTTTCAAGTCAGCTAATTTAGCACACCACATGGAAATTCAATACCTACATAGCAAAAACAACCGTTAAGACTGTTTGGTACAATTCCAGTGACACTCATTCATATCTTATAAATATGACGCTTATGTTGGAGATAGGACAAGCTTTAGTTTTAAAATGCAAATTACTTTTACAATAGGATATATAATGGTTTTTGGAGTGCTCTAAAGGTTCTTTTGAATGATAGTGGGAAAGATAAACGATGACACTTATCACCATTTGTTTCCCAAGCTTCATATGGAATGGATCGTACAAGACAAATTATACAAGTAACTAAAAACATTCTCTATGAGAAAGTTCGTGGCACGTAGGATTTGAAGGCAATAGTGGTGTAAAAAGCAAGGAAACAAGGTCTTATCAGAAGAGAAAATGTTATAATTCTAAATATGTTTAGCACATTTCTAGGGCATATGTTTGTGTGCTAAATATAGGTCTATTACATTTTAACTTCTGATAAGACCTTGTTTACTTGCTTTTTACTATTGCCTTCAAATCCTATATGTAACAAAAAACATTCTCTATGAGGATTTGAAGGCAACAAGTAAATAAAAACATTCTCTAACGAGAGAGTTGTTGGTATATAGGATTGACCAATGGTGGTGTAAAAAGCATGGAAACAAGAGTGACAGAAATTTTACTGGAAAATCGAAATAGGTCTATATTTAGCCCATTATCGTAAGTGTGCTAAATATAGGCCTATTTCAATTTTCCAGTAAAATTTCTGTAACTCTTGTTTCTGTGCTTTTTACACCACCATTGGTCAATCCTATATACCAACAACTCTCTCATTAGAGAATGTTTTTATTTGTTTTTTTTCACCCTGTCATAGCAGTATCATAGTCAATAATCAACATGCAAATGTAGGAAGAGCATGGACGATCCTCTTTATGCAATAACTTTTCCCTAGGCAAGTTATTGAGGACAACTGGAATAATGGAGATTTTGCCATCTTAAAAGTTGATATGCAAAATGCATTTAACTTAGTGTCTCGGGAAGCTGTCCTTCACCAGTGTGCCATCCACTTCCCTGAGCTTCTTTCATAGGTGACTTGGTGCTATTCACAGCACCAAAAGTTATGGCATCCAATGGGTCAGTTAATATCGGCATCAGGTGTCCAAAAAGGGGACCCTTTAGGTCCTCTTCTTTTTGCCCTCGTTCTGCACTGCACCATTCTTAAAATCTCTGCTGACCCCCAGTGCAAAGAAATGCTGCTGAACTGTTGGTATCTTGATGATGGGGCTTTGGCAGGACCAAGAGATGCACTATCCAGACCTCTAAAAATTTTGCAAGCCAACAGTGACACTTCTGGTCTCCACATTAATTTGGGTAAATGTGAATTATTCTGTGCCCAAGAGCTCTCCATGTTCCCATCTGACATTCCATGCTCGGCCTGTCCACACTTTGAATTACTAGGTGCCCCCATTGGGAGTGTGGAGTATTGTGCTCAGTACATCGAATCCAAAAGAAAAGATGCATTACATCTATTGTCACTTCTACCCCAACTGTGCAACCCACAAGTTTTGTTGTCACCATCCTGAGATCATGTGCTAGTTTCTGTAAGCTCGCCCACCTAGCATGGTCTACACCTCCTTCACCAATGTCGGAATCAGTGTTTAGTCAATTTGACAATGATGTTCTTCACTGCTTTGAATTATCTTCAGCAATTGAGCTAACACTTCCAGCAGCTAAGCAGGCCTCACTTAACCTGAGTCATGGTGGCCTTGGTCTGCGTTCCCTTCATCGCCACGCACCGGCTGCATACATCTCATCTCTAACCACATCAATGCCCTCAGACAATTGCTCGGTGACTTCAAAGGTCTACCTTCTTGCTGCAGTGAATGCGTACAATGCCATGGTCAGTCAGCCAGATGCCATCTCAGTTGAAAGTGTACTTGATGTACTACCCCGCCAGCACGCACTATCCTCTCACATTGAAGAAGCTGACTTCACTTTTTTCCAATGCAACTACCGTGACAAAGGCCAGATTGCAGGCTATCTCTGCGCCTCAAGCCCATGCATGGCTTAAAGTGCAGCCTTCACCAAAGTTAGGTCTTGCGTTGATGCCTGATGAAGCACAGGTCATTCTAAAATGGTGGCTTGGCCTTCATTTAACACCTGAGGGCATTCCATGCCCACTTTATCATCACAACATGGATGCTTGGGGACACCACATGCTTACTTGTCATTCTGGGGGAGATGTAATAACCAGACACAACCAACTCAGGGACTGCATTGCTGACTTCTGCCACAAGGCAGCCTTTCCCCACAAATTGAGAAAGGAAGTGGCATTCTTCCTAAAGATCAATCAAGACAAGCAGACATTCTAGTGCCAAACTGGTCTCTCTCACGCCCAGCTGCATTTGACATAAAGGTCATCAATCCACTTAATTTGCAATTTATACAAGAAGCGGCTGAAACCTGTGGTCATGCAGCTGAGATGGGAGAAGAGGCCAAGCACTCAAGAAATGATGAGGCATGTACCCTTAAAAGATGGTCATGCATCCCTTTGGTTGTAGAAGTGTTTGGGGGATGGGGCAATGAAGCTATCAATGTACTTTCAACCATATCCAAAAAGGTAGCCACGCAACTATGTCGACCTCTAAATGAGGTTATATCAAACATCTACAGTCGCCTCAGCCTCACCCTCATGAGGTAGAATGCCAGGGCAATTTTGGCCAGATGTGTCTGACCAAACACCTGCTGTGACATTTAGTTATTTGCAGTGCTTATTTTTTAAATTCAAATATAGCAATTAACTTTAAATAACTTTTATAATAATAATTATAATTGTAAGAATTAGTACTATTTATTATCAAATGTCCCCGCCTGCGCTCTCTTCTTCTGTGGGAACGTCCTCCTCCCCGGCCTCTTCGCCATGCTGGGTTGAGCCAGGGTGGCAATGGCCATGCAGGCCATGGGGGAAGCACTGCTGGTGGTGGTGGGGGCAGCGCTGGTGGTGCAGGCGGGAGCGCTGGCGGGGGCAGTGCTGCTGGTGGTGGTTGCAGGAGCGGGGCTTCTGGAGTTGGCGGGGTAAAGGGGAGAGGAGTTGGAGGATGAATGTCTCCTTCCTCCTCCGACCCCTCGTTAGTGAAAAACCCGCGAAGGTCGTCAGCCATCTACATGTAAATAACAGAGAGTATGATTAAATTTTTACTAATTGCTTTTTTAAAGCAAAGTGCAAAGCCTTTACACATCCACATAGAGTATTATTAAATTTTTACCTCTTTTTGCAAAGTGCACTACTATTCAGATGGTGAGTGGTTTTTATACCAGCACACCGTGTGCAGACTGTGCTATAATTCTATTGGTCCAATTCCATCATATTAATGACAGGGAGGAAAGGGATGTATGTGTGTCAGTTAAATTCTATTGGTCAAATTTGATCCAGTAAAAATGCTCCCATCTAAACATGGAGATGTAGCCTACATGCAGTTAAGTTGTATAGATGGATAGTGTGGGAACTCAGGAAGTGAACTACATGGCAGCATGTAGATCGATAAGGATATGTTCTCAGGTGAGGTAATATCTGTGGACAGGGTTTGCAGCTTTATGAGTGTGGGCAGAAGGTCTGTTTTTTTTTTCACAACATAAATGTGAGTGTGCTGCTAGAAGTACCTGATGGTGGCTTAAACAAGTTGATGCGCAACAGTACAAGACTGATCATGATATGGCGGCATGTGGTGGCAAGAAAGTCTGCTGCACTTCATGAACAATTTGAACTTGGTTTTTTTAAGGGTTTTTTTCCAGGAGGTGTGGCCCACATCCTCTAAATAGTTGGCCACTTGCTCATGAGTTGGCAGTATGTGTAGTACATTGTGTACTGAATGTATGGATGTGATGGGCTGGTGCTGGCGGTGTGTACTGAATGCATGACCAAACGCGGTAGTAGGGCCGCCCGACTATGCTGTACAAATGTTGCATGCACAGCTTTTTAATGTTAATACAACATGTCATAACATACCTTTGGGTGGTAGTGGTAGTTCGGTGACCCCTGTGGTACCGCGTAGCACATTTATTCAATCGGACAGCGGGGTCATTCCAATACCGACTCCTTTCAGATGCTTTAATGGCAGCTGGATTGTCCTCGTATTTCTGCCTTTTAGCAGCGCGGTTTCCCTCGAGGTCCTCTTCATATCGCCGCCTTTTAGCAGCACGTTCTCCTCAACGTCCCCTTCAAGCCCGTAGCCAGCCATTTTGCTGGGGGGGTGCAAATACTATCCAACCTGGACCTAATAATTATACTATCTGGTGAATATGCAGTCATTCAAATGTGCAGTAAAATCGTAACACAAAAACAAACTCTTTATCTAACACCTACAGTTAAGGATTATTTTTCGGTGCCAGTAAAGAATCCAATTCCATTCTTCTTGAATGAAGACGGGAGTACGTATCAACCACCCTATCAACATCCACCTGCTTATCATAATGAATGTGCAACAATGCCAAGCTTGCCATCCTCTCCTTCCCCATTGAAGCCCTCATGTAGTTGTTCAGTCTTCTTAGTGCACTTGTGCTGCGCTCGCATTCACAGGATGTTGCTGGAATCGTGGAGGCTATTTGGAGAAGAGTTCGTATGTTAGGGTACAATTCAGCATCACAATCCTTGATAGCCGCGGATGGAGACGTTGGTACATGTTGCATGGGAAGAGCACTGTACTTAGATTTCCAACGCAGCAGCTCTCTTTCTACAAGTTCGGGAGATGGAAGATCATTGTGATACTGTTTAACCACTTCGGAAAGGTCAACTGGCTTTCTAAGCATCACAGATGGCACAAGACTTAGAAGCGACGAAGCGGTAACTGATAAAATAGAGAATTGTTCATTCAAGTAGGTCCAAATATGGTCAAGAAAAGGAATAGCAACGTTCTTTTGGTAATAGTCAAGTGGAGAGAGTGAAGCAATGTTGCTACGATGTTGCTGCCGTGTTGCAATACGAGGCATAGTGGGTGTGATACCAACTTTTTCAGCCATTCTGTGAGATTGATCATAAATCAGTTTAAAGCCTTTTTCAACATCCTCTCTTTCACGCTTGTACACTGACCTATGTCTTCAATCATCAAGTAAGCTTCTACAATATCACGTGAACTGTTCTGAAGTTTTACAGTGATCCCTGAAAGATGTGACAGATACTGTACATTGTCATAAATACAACAATAAAATCAAACGACGTTATGCTTGCCAGTAATTGTTGAGCCTCACTTCGATTATGAGAATCCCAGTCACCAAATAGATCTCCGTATTCTTCGATATGAAGCCGATATCCAATCATTTCCAATCCTTCAACAATGAAAACAAATGCCTGATAGAAGTGTTGAAATGTGGAGTGGCGCTCTGCCCAGCGGGTCTTGCACAAGTCCAAAATACACTTACGATTACTATCCTCCATGATTTTGTGTGATACTATCAACTCAAGTAATCCATTTCTTTTCGGACTTACAAGAAAAAACTGACAACAGTGGCGAAGTCGGTCTAGGACATTACGAACTTCAGGCAATGCACAGGAATGGCTAATAACTAAGTTTAACTGATGACTACTACAGTGAATATACACAGCTAAAGGAGACTTCAGTTTAATTCGGGCTTGCAACCCAACACGTTCTGAAGACATGTTGCTGGCACCGTCATAACTCTGCCCACGAATATGCTCAAGGGGAAGTCCAACAGAATTAAGGAATTGCATGACCTGGTCAGCCACAAATGCACCTGTTGTCCTCTCCAGCTTCACAAAGGTCAAGAACACTTCTCGAATGTTGCTTTCGGCATCCACAAACCTAGCACATATTGCTAAATGTTCCACATTGTGTGATGTCACTTCATCTGCCATAATACTATAAAATTTGGCACGATTAATCTCATTTACAATATCCTTCAAAATAACTTGCTTCCCCATGATTTCTAGTAGTTCATTTTGTGTTTGTGGGGATACATATGTTGCGTTTTTCATTGCTGGGGTTTCAAGATGTTTCCGTAAGATCTCATTATGCTTTGACATAAGCTTTAAAAGGCTTAAAAAATTACCAGGATTTTGACTACTTTTTAAACTTTCAAAATCACCGCGCAGAGCAATACACTGCTTGGCACAAAAGAGAATTGCTTCGATAATGCATTTTAGAATACCCCTGTTTCTGGCTATATTTTCAGTGCGTACTTTATCTAGATGATTACTAACACGTGTCTCTGGAAATTCAATTCTTTCAATAAATTCTTCAGCTGCCTTGAGTGAAGCTTGATGATAACTACACTTCTCATGCTCGTCTGTTTTTTCACTGATCTTATTCCACGCCCGAAATTAGCAGCTGCTTAGCTCCAAAGCATACTGCGTGCGGTAATTTGCCAATTGCTGGGCTACTGTAATTATTCATTGGACATATTCAGCGGACTTAGCGGCAGGCGGGGGGGTGCAAATGCACCCAGTGCACCCTCTGTGGCTACGGGCCTGCCCTTCATATCGCCGCCTTTTAGCAGCACGGTTCTCCTCGAGGTTCTCTTCATATCACCGCCTTTTAGCAGCACGGTTCTCCTCGAGGTTCTCTTTATATCGCCGCCTTTTAGCAGCATGGTTCACCTCGAGGTCCTCTTCGTATCGCCACCTTTTAGCAGATCGTTTGGATTCAATACTAGTATCGGCCTTGTAGATATCAGTGTACTCAACATGTGTTGTGGATTTCATGCGTATTGCTACCAGGACAGAACGACAGGGAGCAACTGAAAATACACTGCGTTTGAAACATGACTGGAGTAATACTATGCTTTGTTATAATGTTTACTGCATTGCAAATGATGTTTTAACAAAAAAATTAAAAGCGAAAAATAAAAAAAACATATGAATGCGCTCAATAAGGGATACGGTATACTTTGAACTTCGTTGATGATTCATCAGCTATACGGACATGAAGTTGATAATGATTCACCCGAGATAATTTAAGAAGCGTATCACCGCGCTGCCAAAAGGATCTGATTCGCCCGCGTGCTAATAGAGACGTTACGCAAGCGTTAACAGGTCTGATTCGTTGTCAAAAAACTGGCCGTGTAGCCAAAGTAATTAATTTAGTGCAGGTTAGAGTATTTATACTGCCTAAAATTATTAACAAAATCTATTTTATATCTATATTAAAACTGTCTACATGACATGTAAGGATAACGTGCCGGTAAATTTCGAAGCGATTGGTAGTAGTACCAGCGGCGGCGGAAGGTATATAAGATTGGGGGGGCTCTAAAAGCGGGGATAATTAAATTCATGAATTCAAAGAGAGTATTTGTTCACAGTATTCCTTTTGTCCGCCGGGGGTGGGAGGAGTAAGAACTCCCCAATCCATTACAATCTATCTGTACTGTTAGCATTTGGCATTCAGCTAACAATCAATCGGGACAGACTTCGCTTCACATTGTCAAGCACGCTAATGGGGGGGGGGGGGGGGGGGAGCAGTGTTGCCGCGATATATCGCGATTAACGATATATCGCGATTAAAAAGTTATATCGCGATTTACGATTTATCGCGATTAATGATGCTATCAATCGCGATTAAAGTATGCGGACGTTAACGGAGAAGTATATGGACAGTATAGGGCATGGTTTGTTTCTTATTAGAACTAGTTCGAATCATATCACATGTAAATTTACAGTATATTCACTCCATTGTCATGTTGAGCGCATATGGCTATATGATACAGAAATTTAGAGTTTTTCTTAAGAAAAATGCATTATCTTAACAGCCAATTTGGCAAAAGTCTCCATCTTTTTTTCTGTAATATATTTTTTGCCGTAGAAAATACTCTTTCTGACGGAGCTGTAGATGCTGGAATCGCCAAATACTTTCTTGCGAGCTTGGAAATAATCGGAAACGATGTTTCATGACATTTCCACCACGTCAAAGGATCATAGTTTATTTCCACCTCCTTCAGGTATCTCTTCATCTATGTCGTCATCAAGAGCATGAACCGCTTCTTGTACATAGGTTTAGCTTCTTTCTTTGACATTGCCATCGCTTGATTACACTTACGTAATGTTTATTAATGTTTATTTAAGATTATTAATGATTATTGTATCGCCGATTAAATATCGCGTATATCGCGATTATCGCGATTAAAACGATTATGAGCAAGTACTTAATCGTGGCAACACTGGGGGAGGGGGGGAGGTGTGCCCTCCCGCGCGAATTGTGGACGCTTTCGATGCCCTAATTATATTTATGCACGAAAAAACTCTTACGATTCAAGAAAACTAGCTCTATGAATATTATTAATTGAGAGTTGAGAAGGGCCCCCCCCCCCCCCCCTCCCCCCTTTTCCCATCGAGCGGTCGCCTACGGTGACTTTTCTGGATGTCATTGTATAAATGCGCGGGCACAGGCGAACATTAACGGTATACGCGAGCGATCTCGTGGGCAAGGAATAACAATTGTACTATACCGGTTATTGTTTAGGAGGGGCTGAGCCCCCCCTATGTCATTATTGGGGGGGCTCGAGACCCCCCAGCCCCCCCCCTTCCGCCGCCACTGGGTACTATTGCAAAACCGTTCGTAGTTCGAGTTATACCTTCCTAAGAAGAAGAAGACGATGACGACCAGTGTTGCCGCGGCCAGCCGTGGCCGTCCGGCAGCCGTCAAAACTTGCCGATTTTTGTGCTGACCGTCCGTGATCGTGGACCGCGCGCCAACATGCCTGACCGTCTGAGCCGGGAATTACGGCGGCCGTCATATATTTGGCGGCTGACCGTCAAAAATATGAGCCGGTCTTTGACGGTCACGGTTAATTAATTGTTAATTAAATTAGAATTATATCAGAAATAATTATAAAGATTATACTCCGTTACATAAGCCTATGTGTAACTTGGCAATGAACACATCGCATAAATAGCTCATATTTCGTTACTTAGAACTAGAAACGTTATATATAAAAAGCTATTTCTGTATTCGCCGTGTGTTATGTAAGCGTTTGATGTGAAGTTTTGGAAATACAAAGATTTGACCGTTGCGTAGACCACTTTTTCAGTATCGCTAGCGCGCCGCATTATGGCCGACGATAGTAAAGAACCTGATTCTAAGAGGAAGAAGACTGATCCATCTGCCAAAATGCCTCCACCAGACCGCTAGCTATTCAAAAAATTACTTTTCATTCGTCTGGTTCACACATGCAAGGTTACAAATTGGCTCAATCGTCTGAGTTGAAGACGTTCAATGATTGTTATTGTGTCGTAGAGAGCTGAAGGACCATATTGATGACGCGAAAGAAGTGTCAGACTGTAGTTCAAGCTTTTCAAGTCGGCACAGGTAATTAATTCCCAACCCTTGACGGTTGGCCGCCAATCGTGACCGCCAAACTCGAGATTTGACGGTTTTGGCGGTCAGAAATGGCCGTGACCGTGTCGGATAGGCTGCAGACCGTTGGCCGTGGCCGTGACCGGAAAGGATTTATGCCGGCCATTGCTGGCCGTGACCGTGACCGTCAGAGGTGTAATCCGGTCAGCCGTCCGTCCGGGAATTGTTCCAATTAGTCAGCCGCGGCAACACTGATGACGACGACCAAAAATTATGTTAGGACTGGGCACTAGAATTGTTTGTTTCTCTATAACCACACCGTTTTATGACACGGAACCAACGTAGAACTGTAGATCGTTGTGCTCTCATTCCAACCGCGACAAAGAGATATGCGATCACTTTCTCCGTTGTCCCTCCAGACGCCAGTGAAGTTTTATTAATGACATTCATCAACCTTCAATCAATCCTGTATTGAACCTGCTGCCACAGGTTCAGATGATGGTGTGAAACAAGGGTCTGTAATAGTAAGGGAAATGTCACAGTCCTATATTTAGCCCGTTTGTAGCATATACTATGTTCGTAGGACTATGTCATTTTCCCTTACTATCACAGATCCTTGTTTCCCTGCTTTTTACACCACCATTGCCTTCAAATTCTATATCTCACCACATTTCTCATAGAATGATAGAATGTTTTTAGTTACTTGTTTCATAGTTTTTTTCCCCTCATATCTAATTATACGTCTTACACTGACCGTATAGTTGATTGTTAAATCATTTACTACTGATCCTGTAATTTTCTGTTTTGGTATTGACAATTCTAATCTTGTCAAGATACTGTCTTTTATAACACCAGAACCATCAAAGACACATTATAGTCAAGCGAAGAAGGGAACCCTGAAACTTTGGTTGACTATTGCGCACAAGAGAGTGGTAGAAATGTATTCATGCCATCTGGCAGCGATTAATGATGCAGTTCCAAACAGTGGGCGCATGCGCCTCATTCCACCAACAAAGAGGGGGGAAATGATCCATGCTCAATATCACCATAGGATTTTCAGCAAAAGGTTTCAATGTATTAAAACATAGAAGTAAGCAATTGGAATTGGGTTCTGAACTCAGAAATTGGGAACAGCGTAAAAAAATCTACCTCATATTCCTCTATTGGAATGACTAGTAGCTATTCTGCATGGGCTGCAAAGAAGGTTTTATGGTACCTGTGTGGTGTCTGCTTGTATATGAAGTGTGCATATCTGCGATTGCTTTTATGAGAGAGTTGCTACTTGTTTGGACCAACTTACTAGAGAAAACTCTTTGGTGCTTCAATCGTCGTTTGGTGTGAAACTTATTTGTCAGTGAAGTTGTTTATCTGGAAATGCCTTCGCGTCAGAGAAAGAATAAAGCCAAACATCGTTTTGAATGCAATTGTTTTATGAGGAAGTTAATTATGCTACTTGATTGGGGTTAAATAACGAGCGTATTTGGACATTGCCAAAATATTGTTGAAAATGCCAAGTCCTTGTCGACTGATATGCAAAATACAGTAAAATCCATCCAAACTTATAGAATATTCTTCATGACCATCAGTCATGAAGCCGGATTAAAAGGAAGGCGGGGTCAGCCTGGGTGACCTCATGGTTGTGCTATGGTGTTTCAGTGGCTTGGGGTCTATTTATTCAGTACATTTGAATTGATAAAAGACTTTGCAATTTCATACACAGGAAAGTAATGATAACCTTACTGAAGTTAAAATGAAGGGTCGATTGGTGTTTTGCTTGTACAAGCAACAAACACCCCTTGTCCTATGGCCAAAAATTATAAGTATGGTGATTCTTCCAGTGTTCTATAGTTTTAAATAGATGACGAGAGAGAGAGAGAGAGAGAGAGAGAGAGAGAGAGAGAGAGAGAGAGAGAGAGAGAGAGAGAGAGAGAGAGAGAGAGAGAGAGAGAGAGGGGGGGGGGGGAGAGGAAGAGAGAGGGAGAGAGAGAGGGGGAGAGGGAGGGAGAGAGAGAGAGAGGGGGGAGAGAGAGGGAGAGGGAGGGAGGGAGTGAGAGAGGGAGGGAGGGAGAGAGAGAGAGAAGGAGAGAGAAGAGAGAGTGCATGTGTGAGAGAGATATGGTGTTTATGTGTGTGTCAAGGTCTCTCTTACATTCACTGGTTTGACCCCACTTCCAGATGCTTTAATGGCAGCTGAATTGTCCTCGCCTATTCAGCGCGGTTTCCCTCGAGGTCCTCTTTATATCGCCGCCTTTTAGCAGATCGCTTAGATTCAATATCGTCCTTGTAGCTGTCGCGTACAGAGGCCTTCTACTTTTCCGGATCGGCCTTGTAGCTGTCGCGTACAGAGGCCTTCTTTTTTTCGGGATTGGCCTTTTATAGCGCTCGGGCTTTAGCTTTGTTCTCGTCTTGTTTTGGACGTGTTCCGCTAGTTGCTTAGATCTCTTCTATTGCATTTTTAGAAAAACAACTTCACTAGCTATAGCGAAAGTAACAACTAAACTGCACCAAATAAATTTAGTGCAGGTTAGAGTATTTATACTGCCTAAAATTATTAATAAATATCATTATTAAATAGAACTTGATAAATGTGTGTCTATATGACATGTAAGGATATAACGTGCCGGTAAATTTCGAAGCGATTGGTACTACCAAGAATTATTTTAGGACTGGGCACGAGAAACAGGAAACTAACATAACCAACCGACTAGTCTTTCCACGTAGCGGTGATGTAATCCATTCGCAGCTGTGGGATTGAGGGTCTGGGTACGAGACTAGCTCGAACAGTAAACGGTTTGGACTACCTGTTTTCTAAAGACCATTTTGCTATGGTAAAATACATTTTTGGGTCTTACTCTAGCTTTGTGCCAGTACATATCGAGAAATTGGCGGTCAAAAGGATTACGCGGTATTCGGTCATTGCGTAATTCGGTGTCCATAGAAAATGTATGGACGCATTCAGAAAACTGCATCTAACTGCAGAAAAAAAAATTATATTGACTAGGTGCTCTCGGATTTGTAATGTGGGGACTATTTGGCATATTTTGAGTAGTTTTTCGCACCTTAGGTACTTATATCCGCACTTCCACATTAATTATGCAAGGTTTCCAATGTCCATTCATTTTATCTCATTTCATTATTCAGTCATCAATAGTTTCCCAACCAAATGATAATTTCGTTAGGTGCCAACGGATTATATGAGAGCAGTAAGTGTACTTATTTATCATCATTTTTTCAGAGCTTAGGGCCTTCAAATCGCACTTCCGTTGAATGGTTAGTGAGATACACCCCGCATACAAGACGATCATCACGTGCCCCTTATCCTCAGTCGGCCGTGCCCAGACCTAGCTGTTTTTTGATGTTGTAGTTAAATGACCAATAATTATTGCTATGTACTAGCATGATGACCACATGTAGGAGTGGCTAGGTGGCACTAATCGGGAAAGACGGAGGTTGCGATTACACAAAGGAGTTTGCCACTCAGAGAATCGACACGGGCATACAACCAGACTTATTACGGAAGGATCTTGTAAGTCTCAGAGTACTAGTTAAGTAGCATGAATGCAAAACGTATATTGGATGGTAGTGACTGTTCGTAATACGCTAAAAGGTTATATACCGGAGCGGTAGTACATGTAAGAGCTTACACGTAGAGGTAACGTCTGGTACAAACGGCGGGAGCATCAAATATACAAGAGCTGCCATATTTCTATACGACTGACGGTACGCACTTTATTGACCTTTCCCATTGAAAATGAATGCATCATAAAAGATTGAATACTTCTAACTTTGCAAAAGCTAGTCCGACTTTAAGTTTAGGTGCATTAGATTTGTGCCAACTGCAGCATTTGAAAACTACCATGTTTTCTCGTACAATGTCACATACATATATACATCTATACATACATGTACATGTATATGTACATGTATGTATAGATGTATATATGTATGTGTGTGCGTTTATGACTAAGTATGTGTGTGTGACAGTGTTTATGGCTATGTGTACATGTGTGTTTTATGTGCACGTATGTGTGCATGTGTTTTATTTGTATGTGTGTACGTATATGTATATGTGTGTATGTGCACATGTATGTGAATTAGTGTTATCTATGGCAACACCTCACCATATTAAAAAGTCTCCTGTGATCCTCCACTTCACTATACCAACTGCCTCATTCCAGGCCAGGTATGTGTAAAAGTCCGTACTTCCCTTCAGTACCTTATCGCTCATGTGTGTGCGTGTGTGTGTGTGTGTGTGTGTGTGTGTGTGTGTGTGTGTGAGTGTGTGTGTGTGAGTGTGTGTGTGTGTGAGTGTGTGTGTGTGTGTGTGTGTGAGTGTATGTGTGTGTGAGTGTGTGTGTGTGAGTGTGTGTGTGTGTTGTGTGTGTGTGTGTGTGTGTGTGTGTGTGTGTGTGTGTGCTACCCCTTATACCTACTTCACAAGCCTGAAATTAATTGTAGTGTAATTGGGGGAAGGAGGCTAGGGACACATTTTCCTGTCTAGCCACCCAGCTTTGCCATATTGGGTCTCCAGAATCAAAATGCAGCTTTGTGTATGAAACATACAGTAGGTTTAACCTCACCTTGACTAGGTCTCTTGTAAGAGCAGTTATGGCCCGGACTCTCGTAGCTTAAAATTTTTTTACTGTAGGTGTATAATCCATGTTCATGTATCTTAACTGTAGTAAGCCATATTACAGTACCTTAATTATGATTATGAAAGTACAAATTTATTTACATATCTTGTGAAACCACAAGTTCATTTACCACCTTGCTGTTTTTCCTCTCTTCTCCTCCACCTCTTTCTCCTTCCCTCCTCCCATCCTCCTCCTCCCTCCCCCTCCTCTCCTCCTCCCCTTTCTACTTATACCCATCCTCACACTTCTCCCTCTCCTGCCCCGAAGATGTGTGGTCTGTGAGCTCATCACTGTTGCCATGGCAGCTCTACGGGGGATGAGCCTGTCCTCTGCAGTACGGAGTTTATTAGTTACCATCATTTGGAGGTATGTCTCCATTGGCGCTACATGTATGTGTCCATTGGTCCTACACATATCATGGGTGTACGCAGGGGGGGGTCATTGGGTTTGAACAACCCCTCGTCCTATCCCCAAAGCAAGATCGCCTTCATCATTGAGTCTAATCAGTTTTATTAAGAACAAAATATATTGTATGATGCGTGTATGTTATTGTAAGTTCACCTATTAACCAAATTCAACCCCCCCCCCCCCCCCCCTCTTCCTGAAGGCTGCGTATCCTACATGTATTGGTCTTCACTCATTGGTCCTCACTCATAGTGTTTTAAACTCTCCTCTAATCCCTGACCCTGTCGAGTCATTTTAGTTACAGGAAGTAGGAAGAGGTGTGGTTTTAGTTAAGGGAGATGAAATGTCCACCCCCTCCCCCCATTGGGAGCACACACATCTCCTACACTTTACCTGTATCCATACACGGAGCATATGTTGGCACATTGTCACTGCAGTAAGAATGGTGGAGCCACCTATGTGCTCCTAGATAATAACAATGTGGAGAACATTGCTCAAGAGATGGTCAGGCTTTTGTTTGTGCTGTACTGTTCCCCTCTTCCCCATCACTGTGAATTGATGGGGAGGAGGCAGCAGTGATGAGAAGACATCCAGTCAGATTTTCTGGTAAGCTCTCTGAGCTCCTCCCCCCCCCCCTCTTCCCATCAGATTGGTCAGAAAAACTCCTGATGATTGAGTGAAGGTATACCCAGGTGGTCTGCCAGCAGCTCTGGTTCCAGGCTCAGTGGGCTACCTACATGACTGCCTGGTATGGACCAGGGACTGAACCCATCATACCGAACAATGTGATGTAGCTCATGGACTGTGCCAGTCACCCTTCCAACCTCCACCAGGAGAACCACTACTCAAATGTAAAGCTTTGTGTTTTCATCATATAATGCTTGCTACTGTATATGCAGACTGTAAAGTTGTTCAGTGACGTTGTGTATGGTGTTGACACAAATTTGTATGTTTGTGTACCAAATGTATCAAATGTAGACAGTTGAAGAAGGGCTGGTAGTTGTATTAGCTGCTGTCTGAGTCTTTGTGGTTTCATAAGTACTGCCTCTTTAATTAGGAGTGGTGACATGTGGAAGAATTGTTATTGGTTGTGGGTTTTATGTAAACTTTTCAATTAAGAGGTCAGATAATTCGTTGTTTTCAAGACTCCTAGCTCTGCATTGGCAGACTTATTAAGTAATATGTAAGGCACTCACTCTGCAATGGCTGCAAAGTACATGTAGGTTCTGCATTATGACATACCTCACTGAGGTCAGATCTCGCACCTCATTGTGTCGAATTGAAGGAAAGCCTCCTGATGGGCAATTCATGGCATGCTCCACAGTATAGATGGAGCCACATATGCAATGTGATGGTAATAAAGGAGGTTACCAGCCATAGTGTAAGCAGATAGCATCTCTAAAAGCACTCTAGGTTCTCAGGGCCATACCCAGAGGGGGTTCCGTAACCAAGGAAACCAATAAAATTGCTATAGCAATTTTATAGGTTTCCTTGGTTACGAACCCCCTCTGGGTACGGCCATGGTTCTTTTCCTCAAATTGTTGGATCCCATGCTCAGGAGGCAACGAAGTTGCACAAGTGATGCATGGTATCCTCAAGAGGTATGAAGAGCTCACTACTGTGAGGTATAGTTAGAGCAAGGTATGTCCATTTACCAGATTGTAGTACATGTTTTTTATTTTAAACACATACACCAGCATCTTTGCGATTGTGTATGTGAGTGATGAGTGCCAGCCTTCATGCCATCGATCACCATGGCATCCTGTTTTGTGTTACTGGCCATTGAACAGTGTTTAGTAAGAAACATGCAGGTACATGTATGTGAGCGTGTGTGGGTGGTATGTATAGTATGCAAGCACTTACATTGTTTTTCCAGCTGTGGGTTGTGTGTATGTTTGCATGTGTATGTGATAGATAGCTAAACCACCCATTTGAGTGCAGTCATTCCTATTCTCAACAAAAATCTTTATGTATGGTTGTAATTAGCCCTGGATCCAGGATTTGGCGGGGGGCACATTGATAATAAATATATGTGAAGCCAGTGGCAGATCCAGAATTAAATTAAAGGGGGATTGGAGGGACAGAGACACCAAAGGGAGATGTGCTCGGGTTGCAGACCTAATTCCCCCCGCTCCCCTCTGTCCGCCAGTGTCTGCATAGGAATTAAGTAGTCTGCCATACACATGATTGTGTATGAGAGGGCGGGGCAGCTTTGGGCTATTCCATTATTTAACCATACACACCTACAGATGACAATAATTGCAAACGTAACCCCCAGGACAATATATAAAACCACCTTTTGTTGTTAAGTTTTTTAATACCCCCAGACAAGCTTCTATTTGGTTACATCTCCCCTGGACAAGCTTATGTTATACCTGCCAACCCCTACCACTCCCACCCCCCCCCACCCCCCAAGTACAAGCTTATGTTTTATCTGCTAGCACCTCGGGACAGGCATTTATACTACCCCCCTCAGGACATATTTGCAACCCTGGACAACGACATCGACATGTTTCTAAACACAACCCCCCACCATGGACACCATTGTTGTCATCTGTAGGAGTGTACAGTTAAATAATGGAATAATCCAATTGGTACCAGAGGGGCGGGATATGAATTTGGGGGGGGGGGGGGGGGGGGGCGCATGCACATGGCTAGATCGCTGAAATCAACCTTAGCCTTAGTTTGGTAATGTAAAACTGATGGCCTTTCCTAACTCCCCAGTATTGCAACGTCCAATACCCCACCGGGTTCAAACCTACCATAACTTTCAGTAGGAGTAATCAAATCGCTTCAAATTCAGTTTGCAAATAGAGAGGTCCCTACATGCACATTTTCCCGCTTGATATAGCGGGACATAACTTGCCGTGATAGGTACAGAAACCTCTCTACCCACAAACCGAATTTTAAAAGTGATTTGATTATAGGAGAACCGAAAAGTATTTGGCGGGTTTGAACCTAGTGGGGTATCACACATTGCAATACCTCAAAATGTATTTCACCTGCATACAGAAATGGTGTACTATGAAGTGTTGAGAATAAGAAGTCATTAGCCTTAACCGTTCGGAAGTTATAGTTATTCAAACGCAAGGGAATATTGAGGGGCAATTTTGTTGGAAACTGTCCCATATATATAAATGTGTGCATACATGTATGCGTTTTTTTTACATGTATATATGTGAAAATGTATGTATCAGTGTGTGTTTTATGTGTATGTGTGCATGTTTTATGTATGTGTGTACATGTATGTATTTGTGTATGTTTTCACATGTATGTGTATTATGTACACATGTGTACTTGTATGTATGTGTGTGTTTTATGTATGTCTGTACATGTATATGCATATGTGTATAAATACATATGTGTACATGTATGTATTATGTGTGTGTTTTATGTATATGTGTGTGCATGTGTATACAATTGATCGTTTAAAGTAACAATAGCACCATAAACAAACATGTACAAATAAAATTCTATGTTCTTGACCTTCATGTTTTCTCAGCCTTGTAGAGACTCACTGATGAAGAACCACGTGTGTAGCTATGTTAGTGATTCAGTGTCAGCGCTCTTGAACTATTTGACATGCTCCCGCCTGAAAGAGTGCTGCAAGATGTAAAATAGGTCACAGTCAAGTTGAATTTTAATTTAGGATTGGAGTTAGTGATACATTAGTGTGGGCCTATTGCTTTCTGGCCACTTAATTATATGTAATCTTTTGTTTTAAGTAATGAATTGCTTCCAAACGTGATAAACAGATCTTGTTAGGACTGATATTTGTTTTATGGGACACAAATATAAGGCATAGTCTCCCTGTCTGAAGTAATCTCTGTGGATGCTATCACAGCCTCACCCGTCCACCAAAGGGTATACTGTCAAAGAAACTAGAGGACCCACCAGTTCTCATTGTTGTTGAAAGCATCATCACCTGCTGACAAGGCTCGGCTCCTCTCTGTGTCAGCACCTCATGCTGCATCCTGGCTACTGGTCACACCTCCTAGTCTTGACCTGAACTTTGAACCCAATGAACTGTAATTCTCCATCCAATGGTGGCTAGGGATGGAGATGGCTAGAGGCTCCTCATGTTCTTTGTGCCCTGGCGCTACTACTTGTAAACAGGGTGGTGATGTTGTCACTGCATGGCCACAACCATCTGCATAACGTGTATGTTGAGTTCTGCCATCGTGCCCATCTTCCAGGAGTGAGAGTAGAGTCAGGCAGTACCATTATGTACACCAGACCTAAGCCATACCCAGCCAGCGGATGTACTTGTCCTCGATTGGGAGAGAGAATACATCCACTGGCCGGGCGGCTTAAGTCTGGTGTACTGCCAAGATGGACATGGTGGCAGAACGCAGATGGTTGTACAACAATGGTTGTACAATTTTACAACGGTAGGAGGGTGAGTGTTAACTATGTAATTGCTGGTGTTAACAGCAAAGACAGTGTACAAATGAGCTGCAAACTCTTGGCAGGTATATGAGCTCCTTGTTTTCTTTTCCCTAGCCTCCACCAAGAAGCGGCCACACACTCTGCAACGCTCTTTGACTTTCGTTATGTGGTGCTCCATCCAAAGCAACACCCATTATTCATATAAAACAAATGTCCTAGTTCTGAACATTGTATATATGCTCTCCCACGTGTGTTGTTGAGTGTTTATAATCACGGATCCTGTTCTGTGGGTTAGTTCGATCGTACACAAAGCTTGAAGTAGACCCACCGAAGTTACATCTGGCTGCGTGTAACTATTAATCAAATCAACTGCTCTTGCGCGTTGATACTTTTTTTTTTACTAGACTGGTAGGGTGTGTGCGGGAGCTATTTATTTGAACGGAATTACTTAGAACATGTGGCTCAGCAAACAGACATGTATAATGCAAGGTACGAACGTTACAACTTTTGGCTTACACAGTATCGTCAGATCAGACAAGAGTGTAACCTACCAGGCCACCCATACCTACACACCATCACATGTACACAGACCATCACCTACACACTATGATGACATACCAGTACACCTCACACATGTGGATACTCAGCAGCAAAAATATGACCAAATGGCTGGATGTTATATTATTACATGTACAGGCATCTGTATTGCTACACACTCAACAGGTCAGTTTTTATAAAGTGGGAAGGAAAAGTTTACATAATCACCCACAACTACCTATATACATAGTTCTTATCTAAAAGACCAAGCCTCCTGTCTGCTTTCAGCAAGTCCATCAATACCAGCAACTATCCACATTCACACATACAGTTATTACACCACAAAATACAAATGCCAAGCACACCACAAATCTACATGCATGCATCACATGAAGTCTGTAGAGCCTTGTAGCTACTTGAGGACCACACAAAGCCTGCAATGTCCCTTCTATTTGAGTTGTTGCTGAAGCTTTTTGTCATGCTGGCTGTATCACATTGACCATACAGCCATCTAGGGAGCATTTCATGTGGAGTAGGTAAAATAAATAAAAAGAACGGTTAGTGTTCTTAGCCTATCCTGTTGATCACTACCCCTTTATGTTGGGCAGATGACCTCTGATAGGGGTAGGCTAAGAACAAATGTAAGGCAGAATTATGGGTACATGTATGAAGGGAACTGCATATATGTTATCTTGTTGTTACATGTAGTACATATGAGTTGGTGTATGGGGTGCATGCCATATTGTTGCCCCTTGGCAATAAGTGATATAACCTCAGAGTTGCCTTAGCAACGAATTTTTAAAATTCCCCCTCTAAGGTTTTTATCAAAGAAACCCCATGTGTGGGACTGGTAGTGTTCACTGTTATGCTCACTGTTCTAGTGTGTGATGTGTAGTGTGTGTGTGTGTGTGTGTGTGTATGTGTGTGTATGTGTGTGTGTGTGTGTGTGAATTAAAACTCATGTTGGTCTAATGATCTGTAGGCTAGGTGGTTGGCCAGCTATACGCTAGGGGTGCTGGTGTGCCTGTGGGGTAACCTGGTGTGTACATGCTGTTATTAAGGGATAACAGGTGACACAATCCATCACTGAGAAAAAACATCAGTGGGGGGGGGGGGGGGGACAAATGTTAAGTTGAAACTTTTAGGAGGACTTTATACCAAGCGAGCCAATTCTGTGCATGGGTTGTGTAACTTGTTAATCCCTTCATTGCCAAGAGGGGGCAAAAATATGGGAGGTGTGGGGCACTCCCGCCCCATCAATGAAACTATGCTGGTGTGTAGGGTCATTGGGAATGTGCACACTGTTGCTAGTGTGTACTGGTATGTGGTTGGTGGAGAATATGAGTTGGGTGTGTATGCTGATGGGAGGTCATTTAGTTGTGTATGCTGGGAGTGTACACTCATGTTGGGGGTGAAAAATGTTATTTGATGTGTTGGGTGAGTAATATAGAATTCTGAGTGTGACTGTGTTTTGAGTCATGGGCACCCCCCCCCCCCCCCTTTGAGACTCAATGGCGCCCCACCCCCAACCCCTTGTAATAAATGCTTGTTAAATAATTTAACCCCTGTCCCAGTATTGATTTTTACTTACATGCGCCTCCCCCCTGCCCACCTCCCTACATAGGCGGCGCTGACACTACGGCAAGTACGGCGAACGCCGTAGCACTTTTTATGTTACACCCCTGCCCATATATTGAAGACCCTCTTTCCACCCCCCCCACCCCCCCAGTCCGCCATATCACTTTTTTTATTGCTCTGCCGCCACTGCCCTATAATTGGTGCCCCTCCCCTCCCCTCTGCCCCCCCCCTTCTAGAAATACTGGGGGCACCCATGGGAGTGCACACTTGTTAGTATCTGTGGGTTATACAGGGGCGGTTACAGGGTTTTCCAAAAGGGGGGGGTTGAGACCCACGATACGAAAAGCGGGGGGGGGGGGGGGGGGTGCTGTCCGCTTCAGGCCTGATACAAAAAGCGGGGGGTGGGGGGGGGGTGCTGTCCATTTAAGGCCTGATACGAAAAGCGGAGGGGGGGGGGGGGGGTGCTGTCCAGCGCTTCAGGCCCGATACAAACAGCGGGGAAGGAAGAGGGGCTGTTTTTACAGAAGAGGGGGCGTTACCATATATGAAAGGGGGGGTTGCAACCCCCAAAACCCCCCCCCCTGGATCCGCCTAGAGCTGTTATGTGTGTGATGGTGAGTATAATACTGTGCAGGACAACATTAAAACTCACCTGTATGCTTGATCACATGGTGGCCATGTTGCCTGAAGTCATACTAGCTGATGTTTCCCAGTCTGAGATAAAGCCAGTATGCTAAAACCCAAGCACCATACAATGGTAGATGTAAAGAGCACAGCATACATGTATATACAAATTTATGCACCCCAAGAAGCCACAAGACACATAAGCAAAAAGGATACTCAAGCATTAAATAATTTGAGACTCACCGTTCCTTTCATATACATGTAGCACGGACCACCCCTATTAGGCCCATACGAATATGCGCTCCTAACTTTTAATACGGCTATTTTCAGACAGTACAATACGAACAGGTTGATATCAAAGGATGAGGTCATGATTGTGGCCGTTCCTGAATTATGGGGGAGCAAATTGATTGGCTGGAAGGAGTACAGTATGCGATCGCCCCCATAGGTGTCAGCGCGTTAAGTTACAACTAGCGAACGTGGCGTGTACTATATCCGCCACTTCTGTAACAGTAACAATGTGCCATTCTGCACTTAGTAACAATCCGCAATTGTACATAACCCACCTTTACAAAATGTGGTTGGCCGTCTATGTGCTAATTGATGCGCATCCACCCCTCGTCGGATGGGGTGGGGCTGGCCTGGATACATGCACGAGTTTATTAACGAAATGCTGCTTATTGTAGTTATTGAAGCTAACGGGAGTGTTGAATATTATAATTACCTGCGATAGTAATTAAATTTTTGTCTTGATTTTTGTATAACGTTGCATACTTACAACGCAATGAAAAATAAAATTTGAATTCAGCCCAATTTTTAGTATTTTCTGAGTTTATTTAGAATTCAATTTGAAATAAAAATGCAAGATGACCGCCGATGTATGGGCCATTTCTCCATATGATTGCAAACATTTTTTGAATTTCTATATCCATCATCGATGAAGGTTAATTGGTATTACAAAATCAAGGTACGATGTCCAATGATGACTGGTCCAGCACCTGATAACAGCACAGATATGTAAACCACTAGTCCTTAGCAGTGCCCAGTTTGAGTGTACTCCTAGCAGTTATTCCCTTTTCTCTGGCAGCCTCTCGTCCCTTTAACTCTGCATCTCCTGCCTGCTGGCCTCAGATGCTCCGTTTTGGGTTGGAAGATGCCCAAAGGGGTAGGAGTCTTCTGCGGAGGTGTTTGGATGACATCATCCATCTAGGGTTTGTGAGGGTGTGTCCCTGAAGGGATTCGGTCATATTATTGACATGAATGAGCACAATCTTTGGTGATGCACATAGTCTAGATGTCTCAAGTGAGAATGAGTGGCAGGGGAGGGTTTCCTTACTACTGGAGTGGGGGAGGGTGTCCTCACTAGTGGGGTGGGAGGGGTCCTTACTAGTGGGGTGGGGAGGGATCTTTACTAGTGGGATGGGGTATAGGGTCCTTAATAGTGGGGTGGGGGAGATGTCCTTTCTACTGGGGTGGGGGGGAAGGGGGTCCTTAATTCTTCGTCAAGATGAACTGCCATCTCCCTAAACAGATTGTGGTGTTTGCCCTGATCCCTGGCTAAAGTGGCTTGGTGAGGAGACATTCAAGAGTGGTGTGGTGAGGAGACACTCAAGAGAAGCACGTCCTCTCACAGCTAACAAACCTGCTCATCTAGCTGGCATTGGTGAATGCAGACGTGAATTCTTATTGATGCGCACCGTGCGTTCGCTTCGTTATCTGGCGATGAACGTTTACTAGCCAATTTACAATGTCAGAAAGCAACCTCATTATCCAGGTAAGTGTTCCTGTTCATGCGTATTTTTACGCGCACTAGTACTGCCTCGCGAGTGATGTCTTGGATATAATGTAAGTGAAAATGTAACGCACTACACATCATGATCAATTACATGTAGGATTACTGGTGCTTGCATTAGTGATACATATTTGATCCTCCCTGTAGAAGTGTTTACGCACACACATAGCTCTACCCTCTCAGAATCGCTGTGAATGAGATTTGAGGTAAAAGGTTAGTTTTAATCAACCATAACTGGTTTCCCGTTACCATAATGAATAAGGGTGGAAGGCATGGCTTTGTTGACGTAGCCGTACCACGGCAATCGACCTCAAATTGCATTGTGGTACAATGAATGACTTTATTATTTCGCTCCGGCGAGGTGACATTTTCCGCTCAACCAAGCACCCCCTGTATGAAAGTTTCTAGCGAAACTTCCGATTAGTTGTAATTTAATATCCGGCAGGGTGTGTCGCACATGTCATTTTCCGCGAGAAATAGGTGCCAGAAGATGGTGCTCTCCAATAACGTACTTACCTGTCTCTTCCTGATTTGCTGTAAGTTTATTAAACAGTCAAAGTTGCACTTCACAATGCACGTAAAATTATTTTTAAATTGTATAGTGACCGCAAATAGCCTTTTTTTTTTTTTTTTTTTTTGAATAATATAGCTAGCTGTAATTTTCGCACCGCGCGCGGCTTTGAGTTTGACTTAGGCTAAATGCCGGCAGCTTCAAGGCTGGTTGACAAATTGACTTCACAGCTCGCGACGCGACGCGATGCGATGTGGCGCCGTGATCATATCGTGAACATATCTGCAACACATACTATTAGGCCGTAGTACCAATAGCCTCACTGTTGAATTTTTATCGACTATCTAGACGAAATGAGCCAATAATCGAGAATCGTAAATCGGTCGTTGTCATATCGGCAAACGAATTATCGATGTAAATTGTTGGAGTATACATTTTTTGAAAGAGAAGCGTAGCAAATTTTCAGGACAGAAGTACTTTTGATTTCACACGGACGGGGCATACTAAACAGAACTGAATCAAAATAAAATGTATGTCATTGCAAGGGCTATTCTAGCCAGAAGTTTGCGGCCAGTAGGGCTGTTTAGATATATACGTAATGTACGTTGTCAGTAATATACTAAATATTATAGTTTATATTCTTGTGAGTTAGCTGCATGTACACTTGTAATAAAATAATAACGAAGTAAACTTTGGGAGTATGCCGTAACGCTAGCAAGGCTTGGTATGTATGTTGTTGCTTCCAACTTGGCACATGATCAACGACAACCCTCTCCCCACACAATTCTGGATGTGACCACCTGCACACCTCTGTCTCATGGCTTCAATTTCGACATGGCTGCCATTTTGTGCTCATTTCCAACAAGGGGTAGAGCAGCAGGACCATCAGGCCTTAGAATTCACCATCTCATTGATGTAATAAACATCCCTCTGCCTATCTCTATACAATCTCATTGATGTAATAAACATCCCTCTGCCTATCTCTATCTGTGCTTCTCGATTGGAAGCATTGTCAACCTTTTAGCTTTAGGGAAATTCCCATTGAAAGTGGTGCAATTTCTTGGTGGAGTAAATCTGACAGCATGAAATATATCTGCCACCCCCCCCCCCCCACCCTCCCCCCCCCCCCCCACCCTCCCCCCCCCCCCCCCCCTCTATACATAAGGCCCATCGCAGTAGATGAAACCATAAGAAATTAACAGGTAAGTGGATATTCTCCCTGAATGAGGAAAGCATCGGACTTCTTACAACCACTCCAACATGGGGTGGCTTGTTCTGCTGGATCTGAAGGAACTGAATTGAAAGTCATTGGATGGATGAACATTTTGCTGTTCTAAAAATCAACATGAAGAATGCCTTCAATCTTGTTTCTAGTCAGGTACTCCTCTCAGAGTGTATGACGTCCTTCCCTGTGCTTGCTCCGTAGGCAGTTTGGTGCTATGGCACTCATCCACTATTGTTTCACCCCCTTGGTCACCTCACTTCAGACACTGGGGTACAGCAGGAAGATCCCTTAGGTCCTCTTTTCTTTGACCTACTATTGCACAAGATCCTGTCAGCCATTGGTGCTGAAGACGACAGCATTGGTTTTTATATATCAAGCATGGTACCATGATGATGTACCACGGTACCATAATGATGTACCGCGGTACCATGATGATGTACCACGGTACCATGATGATGTACCACGGTACCATGATGATGTACCACGGTACCATGACGATGTACCACGGTACCATGACGATGTACCGCGGTACCATGATGATGTATCGCGGTACCATGATGATGTACCGCGGTACCATGATGATGTACCACGGTACCATGACGATGTACCACGGTACCATGACGATGTACCGCGGTACCATGATGATGTACCGCGGTACCATGATGATGTACCACGGTACCATGACGATGTACCACGGTACCATGACGATGTACCGCGGTACCATGACGATGTACCGCGGTACCATGACGATGTACCACGGTACCATGATGATGTACCGTGGTACCATGATGATGTACCGTGGTACCATGATGATGTACCACGGTACCATGATGATGTACCACGGTACAATGACGATGTACCACGGTACCATGACGATGTACCACGGTACCATGACGATGTACCACGGTACCATGATGATGTACCACGGTACCATGATGATGTACCACGGTACCATGATGATGTACCACGGTACCATGATGATGTACCACGGTACCATGATGATGTACCATGGTACCATGATGACGGTGTCTTAGCCAGAACTAAATTGTTGTGAGCCCCTACCCTTGTTGAAAATCTTGGCCCCACTATAGGTAGTTTCGTTAACCTGCAGTGCAAGCTCTTCTGTCGTACCAACACTGCAGTGTTTCCTTCTTCAATGAAGCCCCACACTTGGACATGCTTGGTGCTCCCATTGGGGATTACTTCCATTGTGCAAAATTCATTGCTGCAAAGCGTAACGAGACTGTGAAGTTGTCATCCAAGATATAAGAGATTGCAGCTATGGATCATCACAATATGCTATGTATGTGTGGTGCCTTTTGTAAGATGGTGCATCTTGCAAGGAGTACTTCTCCCAAGCCTAGCCTTTGACCCCTTGGTAGCTTTTGATGTTGAAGTAAGAGAATGTTTTACATCTTCCTTTATGCAGGATATTACTGACTCTGCTTGGCAGCAGGGTCATCTGAGTTTGAAATATGGTGGCCTTGGTCTGCATCCAGTTTCACTCCACTCTTGTGCAGCCTACATTGCCTCAGTTTGTGCCACTAGTGGGGTAGTGCTATCCAAGGTAACCACTACACTCATGGTAATGACACTTTTAATACCCTAGTCTCCCAGAGGATACAGTTACACATGACTCCATTGTGTCATCACTAGAGAACCCTTTCGGTACCTTCAGTGTTTATGGTTTTTGTGCTATCCACCACACCCATGGTATTGACACTTTTAATACCATAGTCTCCCAGAGGATACTGTTTACAAATGACTCCATTGTGTCATCACTATAGTACTAGAGACCCTTTCGGGACCTTCAGTGTTTATGGTTTTTGTTGAATGCTTCTTCTCTAGCCAAAATTATTTGCCTGAAGTCTTTCTTCATCAGCTCCTGCATGGCTTACTGGGGTGCCTACAGTGGAGTTAGGTTTGAGCTTTCTATAACATTTCGGTGGAGTGGTGGTTTAGTGTGGAGGGACTTCCATGTCCACTGTGCAGTGACATAGCACTGGACCCATTGCAGCTACATGTAGGCAAGGGGGTGATGTGGTTGTCCGCCATAACCACCTGTGGGGTGCCTTTGTAGATTTTTTGCCATCAAGTCCATTTGGGTGTACATGTGGAGGGAGGCACACACCTGATATGTCACACTACTCCCGGCTAGATGATGTGCTAGTGAGGGATTGGTTGGGCACAAGGCAAGCTGGCTGCATTTTACATCACAATAGGTAGGGCATGTCTATTATATCGCTATCCTTCCCACCCCTGCTGGAACCTGGCTTTCTGTCATCCCTTCTCCTTCTCCAGGGTTTAACTTATAACTGGACCCTTTCCAGTTTCAATCAGCCATGCATTGGTGGCTAGGCATGAGTATCTCTCAGTGTGCTAGCTGTTACTGCTACCCCAGCTCTTTCTTTGGACTCCATCACCATGATTGGTATTGCAAGGATGTTGTCACCTGCCATAACAGGCTATGGGATGTTCATGGAGTCATGCCAAAGAGTCTGCTTTGATGTTTTGATGTTCAGGTAGAGGTGGGGAGTGGTTATGGTCTTCATGAGCAGGTAGAGGTGGGGAGTGGTTATGGTCTTCATGAGCAGGTAGAGGTGGGAAGTGGTTATGGTCTTCATGAGCAGGAGAGGTGGGGAGTGGTTATGGTCTTCATGAGCTGGTAGAGGTGGGAAGTGGTTATGGTCATCATGAGCAGGTAGAGGTGGGAGTGGTTATGGTCTTCATGAGCAGGTAGAGGTGGGAGTGGTTATGGTCTTCATGAGCAGGTAGAGGTGGGGAGTGGTTATGGTTTTCATGTTCAGGTAGAGGTGGGGAGTGGTTATGGTCTTCATGAGCAGGTAGAGGTGGGGAGTGGTTATGGTCTTCATGAGCAGGTAGAGGTGGAGAGTGGTTATGGTCTTCATGAGCAGGTAGAGGTGGAGAGTGGTTATGGTCTTCATGAGCAGGTAGAGGTGGGGAGTGGTTATGGTTTTCATGTTCAGGTAGAGGTGGGGAGTGGTTATGGTCTTCATGAGCAGGTAGAGGTGGGGAGTGGTTATGGTTTTCATGAGCAGGTAGAGGTGGGGAGTGGTTATGGTCTTCATGAGCAGGTAGAGGTGGGGAGTGGTTATGGTCTTCATGAGCAGGTAGAGGTGGGGAGTGGTTATGGTCTTCATGAGCTGGTAGAGGTGGGAAGTGGTTATGGTCATCATGAGCAGGTAGAGGTGGGAGTGGTTATGGTCTTCATGAGCAGGTAGAGGTGGGGAGTGGTTATGGTTTTCATGAGCAGGTAGAGGTGGGGAGTGGTTATGGTCTTCATGAGCAGGTAGAGGTCGAGAGTGGTTATGGTCTTCATGAGCAGGTAGAGGTGGGGAGTGGTTATGGTCTTCATGAGCTGGTAGAGGTGGGGAGTGATTATGGTCTTCATGAGCAGGTAGAGGTGGGGAGTGGTTATGGTCTTCATGAGCTGGTAGAGGTGGGAGTGGTTATGGTCTTCATGAGCAGGTAGAGGTGGAGAGTGGTTATGGTCTTCATGAGCAGGTAGAGGTGGAGAGTGGTAATGGTCTTCATGAGTAGGTAGAGGTGGGGAGTGGTTATGGTTTTCATGAGCAGGTAGAGGTGGGGAGTGGTTATGGTTTTCATGAGCAGGTAGAGGTGGGGATTGGTTATGGTCTTCATGAGCAGGTAGCGGTGGGGAGTGGTTATGGTCTTCATGAGCAGGTAGAGGTGGGGGAGTGGTTATGGTCTTCATGAGCAGGTAGAGGTGAGGAGTGGTTATGGTCTTCATGAGCAGGTAGAGGTGGGGAGTGGTTATGGTCTTCATGAGCAGGTAGAGGTGGGGGAGTGGTTATGGTCTTCATGAGCAGGTAGAGGTGGGGAGTGGTTATGGTCTTCATGAGCTGGTAGAGGTGGGAAGTGGTTATGGTCATCATGAGCAGGTAGAGGTGGGGAGTGGTTATGGTCTTCATGAGCAGGTAGAGGTGGAGAGTGGTTATGGTCTTCATGAGCAGGTAGAGGTGGGGAGTGGTTATGGTCTTCATGAGCAGGTAGAGGGGGGGAGTGGTTATGGTCTTCATGAGCAGGTAGAGGTGGGGAGTGGTTATGGTCTTCATGAGCAGGTAGAGGTGGGGAGTGGTTATGGTCTTCATGAGCAGGTAGAGGTGGGGAGTGGTTATGGTCTTCATGAGCAGGTAGAGGTGGGAAGTGGTTATGGTCATCATGAGCAGGTAGAGGTGGGGAGTGGTTATGGTCTTCATGAGCAGGTAGAGGTGGGGAGTGGTTATGGTCTTCATGAGCAGGTAGAGGTGGGGAGTGGTTATGGTCTTCATGAGCAGGTAGAGGTGGGGAGTGGTTATGGTCTTCATGAGCAGGTAGAGGTGGGGAGTGGTTATGGTCTTCATGAGCAGGTAGAGGTGGGGAGTGGTTATGGTCTTCATGAGCAGGTAGAGGTGGAGAGTGGTTATGGTCTTCATGAGCTGGTAGAGGTGGGAAGTGGTTATGGTCATCATGAGCAGGTAGAGGTGGGAGTGGTTATGGTCTTCATGAGCAGGTAGAGGTGGGGAGTGGTTATGGTCTTCATGAGCAGGTAGAGGTGGGGAGTGGTTATGGTCTTCATGAGCAGGTAGAGGTGGGGAGTGGTTATGGTCTTCATGAGCAGGTAGAGGTGGGGAGTGGTTATGGTCATCATGAGCAGGTAGAGGTGGGGAGTGGTTATGGTCTTCATGAGCAGGTAGAGGTGGGGAGTGGTTATGGTTTTCATGTTCAGGTAGAGGTGGGGAGTGGTTATGGTCTTCATGAGCAGGTAGAGGTGGGGAGTGGTTATGGTTTTCATGAGCAGGCAGTGGTGGGGAGTGGTTATGGTCTTCATGAGCAGGTAGAGGTGGGAAGTGGTTATGGTCTTCATGAGCAGGTAGAGGTGGGGAGTGGTTATGGTTTTCATGAGCAGGTAGAGGTGGGGAGTGGTTATGGTCTTCATGAGCAGGTAGAGGTGGGGAGTGGTTATGGTCATCATGAGCAGGTAGAGGTGGGAGTGGTTATGGTTTTCATGAGCAGGTAGAGGTGGGGAGTGGTTATGGTCTTCATGAGCAGGTAGAGGTGGGGAGTGGTTATGGTTTTCATGAGCAGGCAGTGGTGGGGAGTGGTTATGGTCTTCATGAGCAGGTAGAGGTGGGAAGTGGTTATGGTCTTCATGAGCAGGTAGAGGTGGGGAGTGGTTATGGTTTTCATGAGCAGGTAGAGGTGGGGAGTGGTTATGGTCTTCATGAGCAGGTAGAGGTGGGGAGTGGTTATGGTCATCATGAGCAGGTAGAGGTGGGGAGGGGTTATGGTCTTCATGAGCAGGTAGAGGTGGGAAGGGGTTATGGTCTTCATGAGCAGGTAGAGGTGGGGAGTGGTTATGGTCTTCATGAGCAGGTAGAGGTGGGGAGTGGTTATGGTCTTCATGAGCAGGTAGAGGTGGGGAGTGGTTATGGTCTTCATGAGCAGGTAGAGGTGGGGAGTGGTTATGGTTTTCATGAGCAGGCAGAGGTGGGGAGTGGTTATGGTCTTCATGAGCAGGTAGAGGTGGGAAGTGGTTATGGTCTTCATGAGCAGGTAGAGGTGGGGAGTGGTTATGGTCTTCATGAGCAGGTAGAGGTGGGAAGTGGTTATGGTCATCATGAGCAGGTAGAGGTGGGGAGTGGTTATGGTCTTCATGAGCAGGTAGAGGTGGGGAGTGGTTATGGTCTTCATGAGCAGGTAGAGGTGGGGATTGGTTATGGTCTTCATGAGCAGGTAGAGGTGGGAGTGGTTATGGTCTTCATGAGCAGGTAGAGGTGGGGAGTGGTTATGGTCTTCATGAGCAGGTAGAGGTGGGAAGTGGTTATGGTCATCATGAGCAGGTAGAGGTGGGGAGTGGTTATGGTCTTCATGAGCAGGTAGAGGTGGGGAGTGGTTATGGTCTTCATGAGCAGGTAGAGGTGGGGAGTGGTTATGGTCTTCATGAGCAGGTAGAGGTGGGGAGTGGTTATGGTCTTCATGAGCTGGTAGAGGTGGGGAGTGGTTATGGTCTTCATGAGCAGGTAGAGGTGGGGAGTGGTTATGGTTTTCATGAGCAGGTAGAGGTGGGGAGAGGTTATGGTCTTCATGAGCAGGTAGAGGTGGGGAGTGGTTATGGTCTTCATGAGCTGGTAGAGGTGGGAAGTGGTTATGGTCATCATGAGCAGGTAGAGGTGGGGAGTGGTTATGGTCTTCATGAGCAGGTAGAGGTGGGGAGTGGTTATGGTCTTCATGAGCTGGTAGAGGTGGGAAGTGGTTATGGTCTTCATGAGCAGGTAGAGGTGGGGGAGTGGTTATGGTCTTCTTGAGCAGGTAGAGGTGGAGATAGGTTATGGTCATCATGAGCAGGTAGAGGTGGGGAGTGGTTATGGTCTTCATGAGCTGGTAGAGGTGGGAAGTGGTTATGGTCATCATGAGCTGGTAGAGGTGGGGAGTGGTTATGGTCTTCATGAGCAGGTAGAGGTGGGGAGTGTTTATGGTCGTCATGAGCAGGTAGAGGTGGGGAGTGGTTATGGTCTTCATGAGCAGGTAGAGGTGAGGAGTGGTTATGGTCTTCATGAGCAGGCAGAGGTGGGGAGTGGTTATGGTCTTCATGAGCATGCAGAGGTGGGGAGTGGTTATGGTCTTCATGAGCAGGTAGAGGTGGGGAGTGGTTATGGTCTTCATGAGCTGGTAGAGGTGGGAAGTGGTTATGGTCTTCATGAGCAGGTAGAGGTGGGAGTGGTTTGGTCTTCATGAGCAGGTAGAGGTGGGGAGTGGTTATGGTCTTCATGAGCAGGTAGAGGTGGGGGAGTGGTTATGGTCTTCATGAGCAGGTAGAAGTGGGGAGTGGTTATGGTCTTCATGAGTGGTTATGGTCTTCATTGCCCATATCATCCCTCCACACACACATGCACACTTCATTCACACACATTGACACGCACATGTAAGTGTACATAATTACATGTGCCACATCAGCTCACATTGTGGTGTTACTTTGGTCTCTAGAGATGTTGCACTAAGTGATTCATGACATCAATGGCTGTGTTTGTACAGAAGTCTCATCTGTGTTCTGTTTCTAGATATCTGCACTTCTGGGTCAGTTCGTCTTGTTGGGACAGGATCAAACCAGGCCTTTGGCTATGGTCGGGTGGAGATGTGCTATAACAACGCATGGGGCACCATATGTGGGGATTATGGCTGGGGCATTAATGCTGCCACTGTTGTGTGCAGACAGCTAGGATTTTCAGGTGAGATGGTTCACCTACACCCACAACATGTGACCCCTCCCCTCTGATGTGCAGGGGTATTATCATATAACTCCAGTGCACTGTATGGCCAGGGTACAGGGAAGATCCTTCTCAGTGGTCTGAGCTGTAGTGGCTATGAATCCTCTTTGTTGGCCTGTATTCATGGTAACAGTGTTATTGACACAACCAGCTGTTCGCACTCTCAAGATGCAATTGTGAGCTGTTATGGAGCAACCACTCAATCTCCTACAATTGCAAGTATGTGTGATCTAGGTGCCTGGATCACTTTTGCACAGATAAATTATGTTTTGGTGACCTGGAGTATGTACTTGATACATGATACATTAAAGATGGGTACGGTGGTATGTTATTCTTGTGTTGGCCTGGGAATTGGGATATGGTAATGGTCTGGTTGTGCATATTATATTATATGGGACTGTTTCCAACAAAATTTCGCTTCGTTATATATAATTAGAAGTTATAAAAGTGCTCTCCTTTTGAGCCACTTTAATTGTACTGTTGGACGACATTAACTATCATGTATCAAGACATGTGGCCGACTACATAGAGCATGTTTACTAGTATGAATTAAACATATACTGAAGTCTATAGCAATTTTTTAAAAATTTATGAAACATGTAATAATAACATTCTCTATGAGGACGTTTGTGGTGTTAGGATTGGAAGGCTTTGGTGGTGTAAAACGCTAGGAATCAAGGCACCTGACTGAAAAGGGAAGATGAAATTAGCACACTTAGTTAAACTATGACAACAATACTAAATTTAGGTCTATGCAGTCTTTCCTTTCCTGTCAGGCGCTTTGTTTCACACCACTATATCTTTCAAATTCCTATATACAATTTATCATAGAGAATGTATTACTTGTATAAATGTTTTGAACCAAATGTCATTCTCTCCCCAGTTAGCATCCAACAATATAGTGTAGCTACCACACATGCTTTATTTAAAAAAGAGGTAGTCGTTAAATTGAATCTTTCCCTTGCAGCATATTACTACTACAGTTACTACAGTGGATCCTCCTCTGTCTCTGCTGGAATAGGCATTGGTGTATAATACATCTCAGGCACCTCCTGCTTTTAACCCTTCAGCTGCTTATGGTGGCTATGCCACACCTGCTGGTAGTATGGCACCTCCTAGCTATCCAGCCACTGATTATCCAACTACTGGATATCCAACTGCTGGTTATCCAACTACTGGTTATTCACCGACTGGCTACCCTACTACTGGTTATCCACCTGCTGGGTATCCATCTACTGGTAATACTGGTGCCCCTCCACCATACCCATAGCAATCATGTCATGAAAAACCTCAGTGTATATTATGTGCTTTTATATTTTGTGATGTATATGTACACACTGATATAGCTGTGTATGTATTCTAGACCTACCCTTACCTGAATCATTTGTACAAGAGTGACAGTTGGCTAGTTTAATTGTATATACTGTTGACGTTTTGAATTCACAGTAAGATTATTGAAGGAAAAGTTTTTGTGCTATAGCTCAGTGTAGAAAGGAAGGAAACAAAGGGTGAATGAAGCAAACCTATTTTTAGCATAAACATAGGTCTTTCTGAAATCTTATTGGCATAAAAACTGATGGAAAAATAAAGGATTGCATAAAAGCAGTAATCAAACATCGTCGATGAGGTAAGGTGTAGTGTGCTGAAAATAATACATTCTATTAAGCTCCCCATATTCCTTCAGTTCTACATCCTAACGGACTGTCTATCATTGTAATTTTCCGATGGGTTTCTGTTAACCTGCTGTATAGTCCTTTACAGCCACAATGTGTTGTATGCTCCCTGTTTTCACTTGATTATGTATAATCACACGTGTGGGACACATCTGGGTCATTCCAATAAAATCATTATAAATTACTGACACTTGTGTGTCATTATGAGTTTACTTTTATTATATGCTTACATCTTAGCAATGCGCATACGTTTCTGTGGTTTACATAACACAAGATGATAAACTTGTAACCACAAAAGCAAACAGACAATCTTCAAGAATATGCAACTTATCTTGTACGCATCCATGTTCGTAAGAGTGTTAATAACCTATCAGCATGTCATAATTCATTTTTTATAGCATACAGTAGAAGGCAATTTAAAATAGTCTTGGGTGTTTAATAATACCTCACCATGCAAGTAAAGCTTATTAACATCCTATAGGTCTCGTGAGCTAGCTCTCGCCATTATTATCGAATGGATTACACAAAGACATACTTAAATTATGCGCGGTAGAAATTAATATTTTGTCTTGAATTTAGTTACAGAATGGTTAATGATACAATTTTTTGAATTGTATATATTATAATCGGACCGATTTATAGTACATTATAGACTTGTTTAAAATTCAATTTGAAAGAAAATGCAAGATGACCGCCTATATTTCTGGATATGATATCAAAATTATATTAGTTGTAATTTAATATCCGGCAGGGTGTGGCGCACATATCATTTTCCGCGAGAATTAGGTGTCAGAAGATGGTGCTCTCCAATAACGTACTTACCTGTCTCTTCTTGATTTGCTGTAAGTTTATTAAACAGTCAAAGTTGCCCTTTACAATGCACGCGTATTTTAAAAATTATTTTTAAATTGTATAGTGACCGCAAATAGCCTTTTTTTTGTGGAATAATGTAGCTGTAGCTTTCGCACCACGCGTTTTGAGTTTGACTTAGGCTAAATGCCGGCAGCTTCAAGGCTGGTTGACAAATTGACTCCACAGCTCGCGACGCGACGCGATGCGATTTGGCGCCGTGATCATATCGTGAACATGCAACAAATACTATTAGGCCTTAGTACCAATAGTCTCATTGTTGAATTTTTATCGATTAACGAAATGAGCCGATAATCGAGAATCGTAAATCGGTTGTTGTCATTTCGGCAAACAAATTATTGATGTAAAATTGTTGGGGTATACATGTTGTGAAAGAGAAGCGTAGCACATTTTCAGGACGGAATTACTTTTGATTTCACACAGGCGGGGCATACCAAACAGAACTGAATCAAAATAAAACCTAACCCTGATGTATGTCATTGCAAGGGCCATTCTAGCCAGAGGTTTGCGGCCAATAGGGCTGTTTACATATATACGTAGTGTACGTTGTCAGTAATATACTAAATATTATAGTTTATATTCTTGTGAGTTAGCTGCATGTACACTTGTAATAAAAATAATAACGAAGAAAACTTTGGGGGTATGCTGGAGCACTAGCAAGGCGCTTGGTATGTATGTTGTTGCTTCCAACTTGGCATATGATCAACGACAACCCCCTCTCCGCACAATTCCGGATGTGGCCACCTGCACACCTCAGTCTGTCTCATGGCTTCAATTTCGACATGGCTGCCATTTTGTGCTCATTTCCAACAAGGGGGACCATCAGGCCGTAGAATTCACCATCTCATTGATGAAATCAACATCCCTCTGCCTATCTCTATCTGTGCTTCTCGATTGGAAGCTTATCAGCCTTTTAGCCTTAGTAAAATACCCATTGAAAGTGGTGGAATTCCTTGGTGGAGCAAATCTGACAGCATGAAACTTAGATGAAACCATAAGAAATTAACAGTTAAGTGGATATTCTCCCTGAATGAGAAAAGCATCAGACTTCTTACAACCACTCCAACATGGGGTGGCTTGTTCTGCTGGATCTGAAGGAACTGCATTGAAAGTCATTGGATGGATGAACATTTTGCTGTTCTAAAAATTGACATGAAGAATGCCTTCAATCTTGTTTCTAGTCAGGAACTCCTCTCAGAGTGTATGATGGTCTTCCTCGAGCTAGCTCAGTAGGCAGTGTGGTGCTATGGCACTCATCCACTATTATTTCACCCCCTTGGTCACCTCACTTCAGAGACTGGTGTACAGCAGGGAGATCCCTTAGGTCCTCTTCTTAGACCTACTATTGCACAAGATCCTGTCAGCCATTGGTGCTGAAGACGACAGCATTGGTTTTTATATGTCAAGCATGGTACCATGATGATGTACCATGGTACCATGATGATGTACCGCGGTACCATGACGATGTACCACGGTACCATGACGATGTACCACGGTACCATGATGATGTACCATGGTACCATGATGATGTACCACGGTACCAGGATGATGTACCACGGTACCATGATGATATACATGTACCACTGTACCATGATGATGTACCACGGTACCATGATGATGTACCACGGTACCGTGATGATGTACCGCAGTACCGTGATGATGTACCACGGTACCATGATGATGTACTACGGTACCATGATGATGTACCGCGGTACCATGATGATGTACCACGGTACCATGATGATGTACTACGGTACCATGATGATGTACCACGGTACCATGATGATGTACCATGGTACCATGATGATGGTGTCCTAGCCAGAACTAAATGAGCATTGCTGCTAGTCCTTACCCTTATTGAAGATCTTGGCCCCACTTTAGGTATTTTCATTAACCTTTTGAAGTGCAAGCTCTTCTGTAGTACCAACACTGCAGTGTTTCCTTCTTCAATGAAGCCCCACACTTGGACGTGCTTGGTGCTCCCATTGGGGATTACTTACATTGTGCAAACTTCATTGCTGCAAAGCGTAATGAGGCGGTGAAATTGTCATCCAAGATAAAAGAGATTGCAGCTCAGATAACCCTTTCGGGACCTTCAGTGTTTAAGGTTTTTGTTGAATGCTTCTTCTCTAGCTAACAAAGCTTGCCTTATGTCTTCATCGGCCCCTTTGTGGCTTACTGGGGTGTCTACAGTGGAGTTAGGTTTGAGCTTTGTATAGCAATCTGGTGGAGTGGTGGTTAGGTGTGGAGGGGTTTTCATGTCTGCAGCAACATAGCACTGGACCCATTAGGTCACCATGCAGCTACAGGTAGGCAAGGGGGTGATGTGGTTGTCTGCCATAACCCCCTGCGGGGTGCCTTTGTAGAGATTTGCCATCAAGTCCATTTGGGTGTGCATGTGGAAGGTGGCACACACCTGATATGTCACACTCCCGACCAGCTAGGGATTGGTTGGGCACAAGGCAAGCTGGCTGCGTTTGACATCGCAATAAGGCACGTCTATTATATCTCTATCCTTCCCACCCTTGCTGGAACCTTGCTTTCTGTCATCCCTTCTCCAGGGCTTAACATACAACTGGACTCTTTAGAGTTTCAAACAGCCATGCATTGGTGGCTAGGGATGAGTGTCTCTCAGCGTGCTAGCTGTTGCTGCTACCACAGCTCTTTCTTTGGACTCCATCACCATGATTGGTATTGCAAGGATGTTGTCACCTGCCATAACAGGCTTCATGGAGTCATGACAAAGAGCCTGCTTTGATGTTCAGGTAGAGGTGGGGAGTGGTAACGGACTTCAATGGGCAGAGCAAATGATTAGCTGATGTTCTTGCTGCAAATGGGATGCTGGGCAAGCCAGCTGCATTTGACTTCACTGTCACATCACCGCTTGTTTCTAACAGTTTACCTGAAGCGAGTTTGCTACAGAGGGATGCAAGCATAGCTCATCCAATGATGCCAAATGTGCTGAACATGGGTTGGAGATGTATGGCTGCAGGGGTACAGAGGTCAAGTGGGCATTATCTCAGCTTGCTTCCAGAAAGTTCATAGCCATCGCAGCTCTATATGGAAGCCTAAACCTGACCCTTGTTAAAGCCAATGTCAGGGCAATCCTTAGCAGAGCATTTTAGTTATTATGTTACTTCAATTCTAAAGTATAGTCTTCTATATATGTTACTAATAACACTATTACACAAAAATATTATTACATAAGGTCAATCATGCAAGTATGATTGATATGCTATCATAGTCATGTATGATTGATACGCTATCATAGTCCATGTAAGATTGATATGCTATCATAGTCCATGTATGATTGATATGCCATCATAGTCCATGTATGATTGATTGATATGCTATCATACTCCATGTATGATTGATATGCTATCATAGTCCATGTATAATTGATATGCTATCATAGTCCGTGTATGATTGATCTGCTATCATAGTCCATGTATGATTGATATGCTATCATAGCTCATGTATGATCTCCCTCACTACCTCTCAGGTTCCGGGATCTATACCACTAATGGTAAGTGTGTGTTAATTCCTTGTCCCCTCTGACATCCTGCTTATATTCTGTGATGTGGTGGTGGGTGTTGGAGGGGGTTGGAGTGGTGAGATGGAAGTGAGGTTTATAAAAAAAACTGTATGTATAATTACATCTTTCTAATAACTTAACTCTACATTCATCAATCCTTGACAATTCCAGCTGCCTGCTCATCTTCTCAGTTCACATGCAACAATGGAAACTGTGTTACTCTGTCCTACAAGTGTGACAGAGATAATGACTGTGGAGACAACAGTGATGAATTTGGATGTGGTAAATTTACTGCTGTCATCATGTAATTTTTGCTACATGTACATAATTACTATATATCAACATTGGCATATGTGCATTTGATCACATCACCATTTCGCTTTTCGTTGGATTGTGTGACATGTATGTGTAGCTGTATCCAAACATTATGGTTTTGGCATGATGAGTCTTAAAATTTTCACTACATCATCTGATGAGTTCATTAATTGGGGTCATTATTACATCATATCACGATACCTCTTTGCACCACAGGCAGCTGCTCTGCCTATCAGTTCAGGTGTGACAGTGGACAGTGTATTGATTCAACATTGGCCTGCAATAGAATATATTTTGATTGCAGTGATAACAGTGATGAGACCAGCTGCTCATGTAAGTTAGGGATCCGAGAGCCATCACTATAAAACCAAGATGACCCAGGGTGGAGTACTGTGCATAAGGGATCAGGGTATGGTACTAAGCCAAACAAGTGCATAATTATAATAATCTCTGCCGCCTCAAAGTTAAAAGTCAGTGATCTATCTACCAATGTGGAGCAGGTCATGCTGCTAAGCACCTTACTTTTGATGGTTGAGACGAGATTAAGTGGCTAGCAGGTGGAACAACGTGAGCAGAGCAGCGCTAGCGGCGGGGCGCGCAGGCTGCGGCTAGAACGGTCTCTCACATATGGTGGCAGCGGTGGGATCCATCCGTGACAGTTGTGCAGGGAGACCCATGGATCCAGGAAGAGCGTACGCGCGTCGTGACTGCGCAGGTGTGAAGCTGAGGTGGACCTGGAGAAACGGAAGGCTTGCAGCTCATCCAAAAGTGGTAGACCTGAGGGTAGCCGGCTCTAGTGCGAGTCTAGCGGTACCCAAGAGTGGAGAACCTGAGGGGTGTTGGAGTCGTTCCGATGCTAGGAGGACCTGCAGTAGTTTCCTGTGAGCCATCACGGACGGAGCCGTGCGAGGGATCAGAATAGCGCAGGTGGGAAGCTGAGGTGGACCTGGAGAAACGGAAGGCTTGCAGCTCATCCAAAAGTGGTAGACCTGAGGGTAGCCGGCTCTAGTGCGAGTCTAGCGGTACCCAAGAGTGGAGAACCTGAGGGGTGTTGGAGTCGTTCCGATGCTAGGAGGACCTGCAGTAGTTTCCTGTGAGCCATCACGGACGGAGCCGTGCGAGGGATCAGAATAGCGCAGGTGGGAAGCTGAGGTGGACCTGGAGAAACGGAAGGCTTGCAGCTCATCCAAAAGTGGTAGACCTGAGGGTAGCCGGCTCTAGTGCGAGTCTAGCGGTACCCAAGAGTGGAGAACCTGAGGGGTGTTGGAGTCGTTCCGATGCTAGGAGGACCTGCAGTAGTTTCCTGTGAGCCTTCACGGACGGAGCCGTGCGAGGGATCAGAATACAAAGATAAAGCTAGCGGAGTATGTCTGAAGGGGATAAGGCGGAAAGATAAGCAGAGGCAGGAAGGAACGGTCGACAAAGGAGTGGTGTTTGTCGCAGGAGAAGAAGAGAGGAGTGTGAGAGACCAGAGGTCTCTCTGATGTCATAAGTTCACACGGGGTCAAAACGTGTTGAACTCGTGAATGGAACATTTAGAAGGCTTGTCTGTGGGTATATAATGGTGTGAACTGTGTATATTCGGGGGTCTAGTGACGAGATTAAGTGGCTAGCAGGTGGAACAACGTGAGCAGAGCAGCGCTAGCGGCGGGGCGCGCAGGCTGCGGCTAGAACGGTCTCTCACAAATGCTTAGAGCGTATTTATATGCATGACATTTTGTTCCCATGGCATTGTAATAGTTAGTTATATAGAGCTCCATATTGAAGTAATGATGGTTGTAGTAATAGGCTGTATGGTACTGAGGAAGCATTTGATGCAAAGTTGGTTGTTAATTATAATGAAGAAAGTTGTTGTGATAACGAAGCAGCATGCGGGGGTGGGTGTTGTGGGGGGGGGGGGGGGGGGGGGGGGGGGCTTGATATGAGTAGTATGCCTAGCATAAAAATTTGCAACACTTTGTAAATTCGTACAATACTAAATATACTGTTACTACAGCAGACTCCTCCCCCCCCCCCCCCCCTCCCGCCCTCCTGGTCCACTATAGGTATGCACATTTTTATTGGATTAGGGTATCACGTTGGCCTAATGCATGCATGTATATGTGTCAGCAGTCATATCATTTGTGTAATTAGGTATTAAATAGTGCAGTTAACTGCATTATGTAGCTATTTAGACAAACCTGGCATCTAAATGGTTAAATCACTGGGTTATTAAAAGCATTAGTATGGACCGCCATGTGTGCGGTGCGCTTCTGTGAAAGAGAATGTGATTGGGGGAGAGGTATAATGCTCTATGCACCAAGCCCCTTCACCTGAGACCCTCTCCCACTTGTATGTACTGTATTAGTAGACATTGCCCGTACAATCCCCTCAACACACACATGCACACTTCACACACACTCACACACACTTCACACACACACGCTCACACACACATGTAAGTGTACATAATTACGTGGGCCGCATCAGCTCACATTTTGGTGTTACTTTGGTCTCTAGAGATGTTGCAATAGGTGATGACGTCAATGGCTGTGTTTGTAGAAGTGTTCTGTTTCCAGATACTTGCACTTCTGGGTCTGTTCGTCTTGTTGGAACGGGATCAAACCAGGCCTCTGGCTATGGTCGGGTGGAGATGTGCTATAACAACACATGGGGCACCATATGTGGGGACTATGGCTGGGGCTATAATGCTGGCTCTGTTGTGTGCAGTCAGCTAGGATATTCAGGTAAGTTGGCATAACCACATTGACATCACGTGACCCCCTCACACCCGTCCCCCTTATGTGCAGGGGTGTCATCATATGACTCCTATGCACTGTATGGTCAGGGTACAGGGAAGATCCTTCTCAGTGGTCTGAGCTGTAGTGGCACTGAATCCTCTTTGTTGTCCTGTAGTCGTAACAACAATATTTTTATTGGCGCAACCACCTGTTCGCACTCTCAAGATGCAAGTGTGAGCTGTTATTGATCAAGTATGTACTTGATACACAATACATTAAAGATGAGTATGGTTGCTGGCCTGGGAACAATCTTGGCATATCATGTTGGCCTGGGAACTGGGATATTGTATGGTCTGGATGTGCATATTATAAGGGACTGTTTCCAACAAACTGTCTTATCATTATATAAAAGCTCTCCGTTTGAGTCACTTTACTTGTACTGTTGGACGACCAAGAAGTTTTAAATATCGTGTATCGAGACTACATAGAGCATGTTTACTAGTATGAATTAAACATATACTGAAGCCTATAGCAATTAAAAAAAATGAAACAAGTAAAAAAAAAACATTCACTATGAGAACTTTGGTGGTGTATTGGATTAGAAGGCTTTGGTGTAAAACCAAGACCATAAATGACTTCACATTATTGATGACGTTTCGCGGTAATTAAGTTATTGTTAAAAATATCATCCCACAAGTGTGACAACAGCTAGCTACAGACACCGCACGTTTAATGCGTGAGTGCGTAAAGGTGGACAGTGTATTTTGTGCGAAATGGGACTATGGCCCCTGCGCGCGCGCTAGTTTATATTAACATGTGATATGAAGCGAGCGCGCACAATTTGACTCTGTGCAAAATATATAATGGGGTAATAGCCACCGCTGATTAAAACGACATGAGGGTTCCATTGTAAACGAACTATATAAAACAATGGGGTGTATGTGCTGCTCTCTCAATGCAGGGTTAGTACATATAAGCAAGCATATTACTTTGCACACAGCATGTGCAGCTTTACTTTGTGGTTGATGACGCGTTGTTGTAACAACATGTTATGACATGTAAATAAAAAACCTTCTCTATGGTGGGATATAGGATTTGAAGGTAATGGTGGTGAAAAAAGCAAGGAAACGAGGGTCTGTACTAGTAAGGGAAAATGACATAGACCTATATTTAGCCCGTTTGTATGTTCGTGTGCTAAATATAGGATTATGACATTTTCCCTTACTATTAGAGACCCTTGTTTCCTTGCTTTTTACACCACCATTGCCTTCAAATCCTATATCCCACCAACTTTCTCATAGAGAAGGATTTTTATTTACTTGTTTCATTCAATTTTTCTTTGTTCGTGCACATTCATTATTTCGGTACGTATAATTGCTCATAATTGATCCGCAATCCGTTATGTTCAGCCACCAATGTCATATTTTAAACCAAGCTTTGTAAGAGTAGGTAGCTACATTTACATACCTTTGAATAACTTTATCGGTATTATTCTTTCGATAGCCTCGTTTGATTTTGCAGGGTACACTTAGCCTTCCCGTACAGAACTCTCTTCGCCAAGCGAGCAAATTCAGGACTCTCCCAATAACGCTGCCTTTTTAGCGGACCGTCTCTGTTCTGGGTCTTCTAGATCAGTGGCGTAGGAACGGTTCAAAAAGTGGGGGGCTGAAATTAGTTATTCATAAGTGGGTGTGGTAATCGAAATCTCTTGCAGTATCGGACTCAGTGAACCTTTTAGCGCTAAGCTTTAATACCTTCCGTTGTCTAAAAAGATAGTTAAAACGTACGCGCGCGCGTGATACGAGTGTAGGTAAATGTACGTAACATCGAATGCACAGAGTATATAAATGAAGTTTCAATTCAAAAGATGCCAAAAAAATTTCTTCGACGATCATTGGCTTGTGAAAAGTCTTTCGCTACAGCCATTAAGTCTAACGCATCTGGTTCGCTTTGTCATTATCGCCATGGTCGCGCTTCTTGAAAAGGTTAACCGATCTTAATATAATTTTATTCATAATATGGGCACAAAATGTGAGGGGGCTGAGCCCCCCCCTACCCCCCCATAGTCCTTAGGCTATTCGTGAAATTTGCATTGTTTAAAAGTGTTCCTATCCCGAGTTATGCGTTGGTAAGAAGGAGAAGGAGAAGAAGACCATGTTCATGGACTGGGTACGAGGACGGGCAGTACTCTATTGTTCTCTACAACCGCGCGGTTCTATGACATAAAACAAAGTCGAAACCGCTCATTTTTGACTTCTAGTTCGATTGCTATAGCTAGCTAACCGATCCGATCGTCGGGAGTCTTGTTAGAAACGGGTCGCGTATTTTCAGGGGCGGATGCAGGATATTGGCGAGGGGGGGGGGGGGGGGGTCCGACACGAATAATTGATGAGGAGGAGGGGCGCGCGCGAAGCGCGCGAAAAATTTTGTGGTACGTATTCCAATTTTTCCACAGATTGTACATGTAAGGGGGCCGGTGATTGGAAACTAAGGCAATCAACACCAATAAATGAGTGACATTCCGTTACATTTCTGCCGGCTATTGTAGTCTTATGGATTTAAATGGCTGTGTTGTTACATGCATGCGGTTTCCTTTGCTATTTGAACCACTTAAAATTTACCATCACACTCCGGCAGATGACCTACTTCAAGCAGTGAACAGTATAACATTCGCGCGCGAAAAAATTTTTTGCTCACATTCCACAGATTGTACATGTAGGGGGATTAGAAACGGAAGCAATCATAACCAATAAATGCGTGCCACTCCGTTACGTTCTGGTTTCCAGGCTATTGTGGTTTTGCGGATTTAAACGGCTCTATAGTGTGTTTCGAATTCGTCGCAGATTTGCATTGTACGCCGGCTTAGTTTCTTTGTTAAAATTTATAATTTAAGATTTAAATTTGCAATACTCTTGCAGTAAGGTGCATTCAACCTTGATGGGTACTAATAATAGAGCACCAATCAAAATAACTGCGGAAAGAATCGCTCTATAATACGACCGTGGGTTAGCATTTTGGAATACATTTACCTTACGTATAAATACCAGCCTACTACGTATCTCGCAATTTACAGAACTAAAATATAGTACTAACCAACGAATAAGCAATAAGAATAAGCTATTTAGCAACTTCACGAAGTGCACTCCGTAGAAATGTATATCTCACGTGCGACACGTCATATGCTAATTATATTCATATTCAGGTTCGAGGGGCCGGGGGGGGGTCCAGACACCCTGGACCCCCCCCCTCCCCCTCCCCTGGATCCGCCACTGATTTTTCATGAGTTAATAGTCGGGGTCAGTTTCTAGCGAAACTTCCGATATCTAAAATGACGTCTTAAAGTTATCTAATTATGCGTCTTACATAGACCGTATAGTTGATTGTTTACCAAAATATAACATGCGACTATTTTATATGAAAGCGGCTCTTCCAGCCTTTTCTGAAGCTATTGGTGAAATTTTCATTGTTTAAAAGTGTTCCTAGCCCGAGTTATGCGTTGCCAAGGAGACCATGTTCCGGACTGGGTACGAGGATGGGCAGTACTCTACAACCGCGCGGTTCTGTGACATAAAGCAAAACTTCTAGCCCCAATGAGGGGGGGGGGGGGGGGGGGGGGCAGGGGGGCAAAATCCCCGGGCCCGGGCCTCAATGGGGCCCGGGCCTTTAGAGCCACGCCCTTTATTAGTCACTAGGCACGCCCCCTCAGGCCTGGTCGATAATGAATGGCTTAGTTGCTAGGGCCAGATCGTTGTAACCAATTAGCGTCTTGGTTTACACTGTCTGTTTAACGAGCGGCAAGAATGGGCTACCATCACAAATCAGGCGCCCAGAAAAGAAGGGAAAAGGCAATGCGTGCTAAAGGGGTCAAAGGCAGAATACGCTAAAACAACATGGGTTTGCAGGGGCGGATACAGGATTTTCCAAAAAGGGGGGTTGAGACCCGCGATACGAAATGCTGGAGGGGGGGGGGGGGGGGGGGGGGGGGGGGGGGGTGCTGTCTGGCGCTTCAGGCCCGATGCAAAAAGCGGGGAGGGGGGGGGGGGGGGGCTATTTAGCAGAAGAGGGGCGGTACCTTATATGAAAGGGAGGTTTGCAAATCCCAACCCCCCCCCCACCCTGGATACGCCTCTGGTTTGATGTAAGTGATAGCGTTTAAAGGTTTAATGAGATTGATGAGATTCATTAGGCTAGGGGCCCGAGAAAAAATTTGCCCCGGGCCCGGGCTGGCTCTTGGCGGCCCTGCAGTTCTAGTTCGATTGCTAACCGATCCGATCGTCGGGAGTCTTTTCAGAGACGGGTCGCGTATTTTTAATGAGTTCATAGTCGGGGTCAAATCCTATATGAAAGTTACTAGCGAAACTTCCGATAGCTGCAAAAAAAAATGGCGTACCACATAAATGAATGTCATCGGAGTCCTGACTGAAAAGGGAAGATGAAATTAGCGAACTATGACAACATGCTAAATGTAGGTCTGTGTAGTCTTTCCTTTTCTGTCAGACGATTTGTTTCCTAGCTTTTCACACCACTATACCTTATAAAGAATGTATTACTTATATAACGTAACTAGAATGTTTTGAACCATCCCCAGTTAGCATCCAACAATATAGTGTACCTACCACACATGCTTTTTAAAAAAGAGGTAATCGTTAAATGGAATCTTTCTCTTGCAGCATATTACTACAACTACAGTGGCTCCTCCTCTGTCTCTGCTGGAATAGGCATAGGTGTATCAGTGTTTGTAGTGATCATTATTGTGGCAGTGGTAGTAGGTGTGTGCAGGGCGTACACACGACAGGCTTACTTACGCAGAGCTATTGTGGTTAGTAATGCTCCAGCACCTACCACTGTAGTCACGACAACAACCCAGAACAATACATCTCAGGCACCTCCTGCTTTTAACCCTTCAGCTGCTTATGGTGGTTATGCCCCTCCTGCTGGTAGTATGGCACCTCCCAGCTATCCAGGCACTGGTTATCCAACTACTTGTTATCCAACTACTGGTTATCCGACTACTGGTTATCCATCTACTGGCTATCCAACTACGGGTTATCCACCCACTGGTTATCCAACTACTGGTTATCCAACTACAGGTTATCCACCCACTGGTTACCCACCCACTGGGTATCCATCTAATACTGGTGCCCCTCCACCATACTGATATTAATCATGATGTGAAAAAGCCTCTGTGTATATTATGTGCATTTATATTTAGTGATGTACACTGATATAGTTGTATATGTATTCTATTACCTGAAGGTATGCTGAATCATTTGCACACAAGAGTGACAGTTCGCTTGTTTAATTGCATCATATATACTGTTAAAGTTTTGAATTCACAGTAAGATTAGTGAAAGTAAAATTTTTGTGCCATAGCTCGGTGTAGAAAGGAAGGAAACAGTTAAAGGGTATATGATGCAAACCTATTTTTAGCATAAAACTGAGGTCTTTCTGTTTCTTTGCACTCCGGCATAAAAACTGATGGAAAAATATTGAAGCAGAAATCAAATATCATCAATGAGGTAAGGTGTAGTGTGGTGAAATAATACATTCTGTTAAGCCTACCATATTCCTTCAGTCCTACATCATAACCGACTGTCTACATTTCAATTCTCTGATGGGTTTCTGTTTGTAACTGTAACTGAGACTGGCCAACACACGCACTGTGCCAGAACTTCGGAGTTGTGGAGATTCTCAAATAGCCAAATCACAGCAGTATACACACAACACAAAGCACACACTCAGCATGCAACCGCTGCCTGCCAAGTTCCTACATCAGGTTTAATGCTTCTGCCTATGCCCGGTTGTTACAGCTTTTAATAGCGCCAGTCCATCACGTGCAAAGATGCTTCTAGATGCTTCTACAATCAGGGATATACAGTCTGGCTGCTTTAAGACCAGTCAGCTAACAATTACACCCACACTTTTATAATACCTATTACAGCAGTCACTACACTTCTCCCTTCACAAGCCATATCGTTCTGGGGGTAGGTGAGGTCGGGTAGAGAGTCAGAGGATAGGTTCAGGAGCAGGTACATTTCTGTAATCAGGGTCCGCCCTAGGCTGAGGCTTGGGTGGTAAAAACTGAGCATCAGCCATGGGTAGTATTGGTGGCTGCTGCTCTGGAACTGGAGGCATGTTAGAATCAAGCTAAGGGCCCAACGTCCTCTACATCTTGCTCCTGAGACATGATCGTCTCCTTTCTGCCATCTGTGGCATCATGATTTCTACTCCTAACATGGTCAATGTGGTAATGACTCTCTTTACCAGCTTCTAACACCAACACAGGCCCCTGTACTGAACTAATAACTCTCGGTATCCATTTAGGGGACCCACCTCTATGGTTCAGGCAATACACCATTTCTCCCACCATAAATGTACTGTGACTCGCCTTCTGATCATGATCATCCTTTTGCCTTTCCTGTTGCTGCTGTACTTGATTCTTCAATGAAGGAAACACAAAATCAAAATGAGACTTGGGTTTCCTTCCTAGTAACAGCTCTGCTGGTGATTGCCCCATAGTTGAATGAGGGATCAGCCTATACTGGAATAGAAATCGAGCCAAACAGGTTTCAACATCACCTGCCATTCGTTTGATGGCATTTTTTAGAGTCTGCACTGCACATTCCACCAATTCATTTGTAGCAGCATGATAGGGTGCACTTTTCCCATGTCAGAAACCATTAGCCTTGGCAAAGAACTGGAACTCTGCACTTGTAAATGCTGTACCATTGTCAGACACTAACTAAAATGTCTGGTAGCCAGTGAGTAGCAAATGTGTGTCTGTGTACTCGCATTGCCTGCTGAGAGGAAGGTGAGGAGACAACAGCAGCCTCCATCCATTTGGAATGGGCATCCACTATGACAAAAAAGGTTGTTCCCAAAAATGGACCCCAAAAATCAACATGCAATCGAGCCCAAGGTTTGGAGGGGCCACTCCCAAGGGTGATGGAGGACTTTGATAGTGTGTTACTAGTATCCTGACCAGTGGCGGATCCAGGAATTCGGCAAGGGGGGGGGGGGGGGTCTGATATGAATAGTTCATGAGGGAGTGAGGCGGAAGAGTTGCCGTGTCAAACTAAGGGTATAGGGAAGAGATGTAGCATGTGCATATGCAGAATATAATATAGAGGGAAAGCGCTTAACTTTTTAAAAATTCGCATTAGGTTTCATAGTCAATATTGAGGGCCCGAGGGGGGGGGGGGGGATCCAGACCCCAGGACCCCCTCGCTGGATCCGCCCTTTCTTACATGTTGTACAAGATTTCACCTTATTTTCCAATTCCTCATCCAATCCAGGCCACCATACTACACTTCTAGCTAATGCTTTCATCAATTTGAGTATGGGTGCCCTACCCGGAGGAGGTACCACAACACGGCTACCACAAAGGACACATCCATTTTGAACACTGAGTTCATACTTCCGCTGCAAACTCCGGGTCCAGTTGTGACTCCCATCCCTGAAGCACCATGCGTCTTACCGTAGACAACAACGGGTCTGTATTGGTCCACTTCCTGATAGCTGAGGCTGTCACTATAAAATTAGCATCTGACAGCATCTGGAGCATGAGAACAGTGTCCCCTGGGATAGGAACTTCCAAAGGAGCTTCTCCCACTGGTAGTCTGCTAAGTGCATCCACATTAGAGTCGCCATCCACAACAGAATTATTAAGCTAGATTTCCTCATCACCAATTGTAGTAACTGTTAACTGAGACTGCGGCCGCGCATGCGCTGCGCCAGAACTTCCTACTTGTGCGGATTCTCAAATAGCCAAATCACAGCAGTACACAAACAATACAAAGCACACACTCAGCATGCAAGCACTGCCTGCCAAGTTCCCACGTCAGGTCTAATACTTCTGCCTATGCCAGGTTGTCACAGCTTTTAATAGCGCCGGTCCATCACATGCAAAGATGCTTCTACATGCTTCGTCAATCAGGGATATATAGCCTGGCTGCTTTAAGACCTGTCATCTAAAAATTACGCCCATGCACACTTCTATAATACCTATTACAGCAATCACTACACTGTTCATCTGCTGTAGTCCTTTACAGCCACAATGTTTTGTATGTTCACATTTCAAGAACATGTGGGGACACATCTGGGTCATTGCAATAATATGGAACAGTGTCGAGCAAAGTCACCCTTGTGATACTTTCAAGGACAAAGCTAAAGAAAAGCAACATTCACATTGAAGTGTATGGCTAATTATAAATTCAGTGCTTTATTAATTTATTATGGAGAGAGAGAGAGAGAGAGAGAGAGAGAAAGAGAGAGAGAGAGAGTGAGAGAGAGAGAGAGAAAGAGAGAGAGAGAGAGAGAGAGAGCGAGAGAGAGAGAGAGAGAGAGAGAGAGAGGAGAGAGAGAGAGAGAGAGAGAGAGAGAGAGAGAGAGAGAGAGAGAGAGAGAGAGAGAGAGAGAGAGAGAGAGAGAGAGAGAGAGAGAGAGAGAGAGAGAGAGAGAGATATGGTGTGTGTATCAGGGTTAGGGTCTCTCTTATATTAACTGATTTTACCCCCCGTCCTGGATGAAGGTATTCGGTCATCTGATATATATGCACACATGCATATGGCTGAATTGGTATACATCATGCATACAAATGTGAGGCTATATATATCGGCAGTACTCTGGAGTGCTTACACTATCTCTGTGTCTCCCGGATTTAGCCACACTCCTTTATAATAACAGATTATAATCATGGTATTAATTTTTTAATAAACATTAAATGCATCACATTCCATGCACATAAACACAGAATGTATAATTAATCATGGTATTAATATTACGGATGTCTAAATACAAGTTTGAAATTGTGCACTAAAGCCCCACCCAAACCAATGCACACTGCTAATACTACATTCAGCCCTTGCCCTCTGCGTGCTGAAATCATGACCAGGAGAGCAAGGCTCTAGCATTGCAGTGGACTAAAGTGAGGCTACGTCTCTGCTAAAATATTTGTGATGGGCTTATAGACTTACTGCACTACTGTGGGAAACTAACCACTGTGCTTTCTATCCATAGGTCTCTACCACCAAGGAAACTAGCTCTCTGCACTTGTGTGATCATTGGAATTGTGCTTATGAGCTAAGGCCTTACCAGCTGTTGACACACCCGTAGCTCTCGCTTCACTCAATGTGTTGGAGTTTAGCAGTGAGGCTACTGTTAAGATTATTCTGATGGAGTGCCTGTGGCAGTGCTGTATGATTGCCTGGACATAAAACTGGTTAAGGCAAACCCCAGAACTACATTGAGTAGAATTGCATTGTAGATTTTTGATGCATGAGCTGTGTAGTTAGTTGTGTAATAATAATAATGTAAATGGAATAGTGTCCAGCAAAATCACCCTTGTGATACTTTCAAATTTTTGAGGACAAGCAAAAGAAAAGCAGCACTCGCATTGAAATCTATGGCTAATTATACATTCAGTGCCTAATAATTGTATGATGGATAGTCCAATTTAGGATCCACAAGGACCATTTAATAGAAGCTCTTTGGAGTTCATGGATATTTTTAAAACTAGAAAACTACCCAGAAGGGTGATTTTGCTGGACACTGTCCCATATTTGTGTCTTTGTGATATTGGATTAACCAGTAAGTTCCGAATAGTCCCTGGTTCCCAGCCAACTATAGTTCTAGGAAATTTCATTTGTGTATGTTATCTAAGAAAAAGAAATATAGAATGATGTTCATAAGTCATTAACATATTTGTTTGGACAATTAATTTTATACTGATCAGTTCAATTGAAAAAGACATTTCAATTATGAAAGGTGGATTAATTACTTGTGATCAGTGGCACTAAGAATTGAGGAAAGCTTGGTGATCTGGCATCGATTGCATTCAAAGACGTATTTAAGACACCAAGAAGCTGACCATTCAACAGGCAGTGCTGTCTTGTTTGCTGATTGGAATTTGGCAGCCACAGATCAAGGCGTTGTCTGATATCCTTGTTGTTAATTGACATGGATGCCCCATCAGACGTAAAGAGCTCAGTAGATGCAGCACTATCTCCACTAGCAATGATAAAAATGAGCGCTACCTTATCTGCCATGCCCGGGCACGTGATGGCATATTCATTGTCTCCCCTCCCGCGGTACATGCATGACCTGCGCGGCTATATGTTGACTATCAGATATAGTAATGCATGTGTTCATGCAAGATATATCCGACATTGGATGATTCGCACCTTTAGGCGGGCACAGTAAATAAGACCAAACAAAGACGTGTTCACGGTTTTTCGTAAAGAAATTGAGTTCGTTCAGGAGCTCTCGGTTTTATGAGTGAGATCAAGTCACGTTCTTTGTCCGACTGTAACTCGAACTGAAAAGCGTTGTGTGACGTCCGAAATGCCCGCATGCACGAAAGTGGCGTGGTATGGCGTGGTTGTTTCGGTGACCGCTATACGTTCACACTACTCAGGGTAGATAAGGCTGCCACCATAGATTATAGAATATTCTATTCTATAATCTATGCCTGCCACGAAATAATTTAACGTCATACAAAATGACAGCACGCAACACATTTAATAACCATAAGGTTACTAATCTATGCACACAGAAGCGGATCCGGGGGAAGGAGCTGTAGCTCCTCCCCCTCTCCCGCGTTCATCAAATTATATATACCCATAGTCGCGCACTATAGTGTTTAGTGGATCGAACGTACATGTACAGCTACCCAAAGCTTTCGCGGGAGGGGGCATGCATAGGATTAAACAGTAAGTTCCAGCCACAACAGTGAAAAAATGCGTCAAATCAATTATTGATTCACATTCACAATTGATTTGACAGTAAAATCAAGCGCAAATCAAACGCACTTGATTTTACTGCGTTGATTTAACAATTGATTTAAAATTCTCACTGCCCAGGCTCGTGAAATCAATACTTTATAATTTGTCGCATTTTTTTGCTGTGCAAATAGTCCCTGGTTCTTAGCCAACTAGTTCTACGAAATTTCATTTGTCCCACACTTTGCATGCTCTCTAGGGCAGAAAGATGGAATGATGTTCTAAAAAGTATAAGTCAATAAGCACTTTTCAATTATGATTATTGCAGCTGCTCATGCATACAAAACACAACTGCTTAAACCATTGGGGAGGCTATGGCTGTGACATTGCATTTGGATGTCACCAGGTTGCTATACAGAGGTCAACTACGAATATACCTCGTTTACCTTGCACTTTGTATCATGGCTTCATTCACCCGGCCATTGATTGTACAAAGCAGCCAATCTAAATGATAAATGAAGAATGCACCTCCAGCTAGGTAATAATCAAAATCAGTCCTTGGTACTTTTACTGAGCAGAGGAAACTAATTTAATAAAGATCCCTCAGAAACAAAATGAAATCGTGACCAAATAATCAAAATAAAGGAATTGTTATAATTTATTAGAATGAAAAATCAAACCTACGCCCAGAAATATTGAAACGATGACATTCTGCACCCTAACCTAACCAAGCAAAATGTATCTAGAGTGAATTAGCCTTGTGCATAATTTATGGAAGTGTTCCCTCACAGACATGCATGTAAGGAAGAGACAAGCTATTTTTTGACTAGGTTTTGTAGAATTGACATGAAAGTTTGTCACCTGCACGATGAATGCGAGTGCGTTGTGCAGATTGACAAGAGCATTAAATGGTTGGGGTGTGAAATAGAAGCCTATATGAATTCCTCGTCCCCTCTGCTATCATTCTTATATTCTGTGATGTGAGGTGTTGGGAGCTAGCTAGGGTGATATTAATGGTTGGAGTTGGTAGGTGGGAGTGAGGTTCAGCTTTGTAATAACTCTACATTCATCAATCCATGACAATTCCAGCTGCTTGCTCATCTTCTGAGCTCACTTGCAACAATGGAAACTGTGTTTCTTGACTGACGCACGAGATGACTGCGAAGACAAGAGTGATGAATTTGCAATTGGATGCAGTATGTCTACTATGTGTACTGCAGTAATAATCTTATTTTTTTCCATTACTACATGTCTACATATCAACGTCGTTTTGATCACATCGCAGTAGTTCGCTTTTCGTTGGATTGTATGTGTATGTGTATAGCTGCTGCATCCAAACTAATTTGATGCCATATCCCTATCCCTGGAAGGTCTTATGCCCCACTCTCTTCCTGGAAGATCTTATGTCTCACCCGATCCCTCAATGGCCCTATGCCCCACCCCAGGTTCCCTAATGGGTTGCTAATCCCTAATTTATATGAGCAGTGAACTCATCACTGTTATCACTGCATTTATAAATACCATTGCAGGCCAATGTTGAATCAATGCTGTCCACTGACACACCTGAACTCATCAGAATAGCAGCTGCCTGTAGTACAAAGAGGGTTTGGTAATATGATGTAATGATGACTTCCAATCCATGACCTTATCAGATGATGAGACTCATCATGCTGTGAAGAACTGGACTTAGTAGGAGCATGCGCAAGGATTGCATTGCGTCCCAATGCTGCTGAGAGAGTTGAACGGAAACAAGAGGCTCAAAAGAGGAATCATGATATGGCTGCGAAGAGGAGGTGTTTCACAGAAGGGGATGATGTGTATGTCAAAGTCTACAAAAACCCGTCTGCGTTACTGTGACATTGCACACACGACTCTACCATCTCCTCTACGGCTTTGTCGATCCCCGAAACTGGACTTAGTAGGAGCATGCGCAAGGATTGCATTAATTGGACTATTTAAGTCCAGTTCTTCACAATGCCATAACCACTGACGATATTTTTATGCAATGTCCCAAGGCAAACAAATGTAGAAAAATCTGTGTAACTCAAAGGCTACGGTTTTAGTGTTTATAATCACCCGCGCAATCCTTATTTAAGGATGATGACCACTTTCTTAAAGAATGATGTAAACTTGGTGCTTTGTTTTATATTAGGGATTCACTAGATTCAAGATCATGCAGATCAGCAATGCCGCCACAATTAAAACAGGTTTGGCTTGCTCAACAACCGGTATTACAGTGTAAATACGGTGAAACCGCCATTTGCCGCTGGCGATATATATTAGTGTGCAAATTAACTCAAAGCGACGTATGGCAACTTGGCAAGGAAGGTCAGGTTTCTGGTAGCTTTAGGAGTAGAATGTACACTGTCAGAGTAATCTGTGGAACAATACCTACGGCGTCAACAATCTACGCTCACTTACCGGCCTATACTTCCAAAGATCGAAAGCGTCAAGCTAAGCAACCCTGCTTAGATACCGAGGGGGAGCCACAGAAAGTGTTCCTCAGTTCGGATGGATGACATACATGTAGGCCTATAGGTGACCAAAGCGTCAGCACTGCATGATTCGTCAAATGACAGTGACAGCGACAGCAACAGTAGGCATAGGCAATGGCATGGTCTTCTCTCGAGTCTGATTAATTGGGGCTAAGCTCCATTAAGCTCGAACACATATTGTACGCCAATTGACAACGCTTCCTAATTAATTGGGGCTAAGCTCCACTAAGCTCGAACACATATTGTATGCCAATTGACAACGCTTCCTAGATTTCCCATACCCCCCAACGCACCATTCTACATGGTATTGTACTCAATGATAGGACTAGGAAGTACACTGTTCGATGGAGCGGCAGTAGAACACTCACATGCAGTGCACGTGGTTTCAGTGAGGCTAAGGTACGTCCTGCACGCTGGCGTTTGAGCAGAAGGGAGCATCTACATCCGTACAATTCCTTATACAAATGCTTGATATTATTAATTTTGAAGTGTTTATGGTGTAAATAAGCATTTCTTCGACGAATCAGGTTGTGAGTATAGCTGAATCAACTGGTTATCAGAGAAAATCAAGAGTTTTAAAACCATTATGGTTTTTATGGTCAATAATCTCTACTGTTGTGATCCTTATTTAAGGATGGTGTCAATAAGGATGTGCCACTTCCTCCCTGTTTTACCACATGGACACTGATCATATTGACATCATTTAAAGTTTTTTACGGAGGCTAGTGACATTCTTAAATAAGGATTCTTCCCTGGAGATAAAATATTAAATCACTAGGTTATTACAAGCATCGATATGGATTAACTAATAGTACTGCTTCAAGGTATGTATGGTCTGGCATGGCCTGCATTGTGGGTGTGAGTTAATGTGGTCTGGGAACATTTTACAGCCTTTAGAATATTATGCATATGCATATACTTGTGGGTTGTAGGGGAGTGCATTTCGAGTCTGTATGTAACTGGTATGAATATTAGTGTGCCAAATGTTATTTTAAAAAGAAGTTCAGCCAACAAACCTTCCCCACTCTCCCACAGTCTGCATTGAACAAATGATGATGATTGTAAATTAAGAAGTGCATATTACATAGAATCTCTCCCTTCCATCCCCACCATATTACTGCAACAGTGGCCCCCCCCCTCTATTGGAATAGGCAGGGCATAAGTGTGACAGTGGTCGCAGTGATTATTATTATTATGGCAGGGGTAATAATTATGTGCAGGGTGGATCTGTGATTGTCAGTAATGCTCCAGCAACTACCACTTTACATGTAGTCACGACAACAACCCAGAACAATACATCTCAGGCACCTCCTGCTTTTAACCCTTCAGCTGCTTATGGTGGTTGTGCCACTCCTGCAGGTAATACAGCACCTCCCAGCTATCCTACCACTGGTTATCACACTACTGGTTATCCAACTGCTGGTACTCCTGGTGGCCCTCCATCAAACCATCATAAATCATGATTTGAAAACACCACAGTGTATGTTGGGAAATAGTAGGTGTGTTTATATTTATTGTCTGCTGAGGTTCACTAGTATAGCTGCATATGTGTTCTATTATGGATCTTTACGCTTGATAGATAGTAAATTCACATAGCTTTCATGATGCGTCCGGATATGCTATCAAATTCTTCGTTTACACAAATGCCTAGATTAATCATACACAATACTTTTTGTAGGATTAGTGAAAATCTTCATCATGCTTTCTGGTCATCAGTTATCTTGAATGGAGAGATATGACCGACATATAGCTTCTGGGCCAAGGCGTGGCTTGCATGGGAACTCAGGGATTCATATTCACGCAACATCAATTAGAAACCCACAAGCGTTACGTCCAAAGGACTAGTCGGTATAAATAGCTTCGTTCGCACAATGACTTTTGCGGGGTCAGCGAGTGTTGGCATATGGTCGAGGTATGGTGTTTCAGTGGCTTGGGGTCCCTCACCGTCTCCTCCCCAAGACCAATCTCGCGGAGAGTGGTACATGTTAACAGCATGTATGTAAGGCCGGTTCCTCTTGTGCGAGACTGCTTTCTGCATTCGCATAAATGACACCGAAGGTTGAACGAGCCCTCGTGACAGCTCTAACGCCACCTACCGGCAAAAACTTTTCTCCAAACTGGCTTCTGTTGACTTGGTGGTGTCACTCAGCAGATTCATTCAAACAGAGAGGAGAAATTGCTGTACACGCCCTACGCCCAGGGGTTACTATGACCAGGTGTAGGGGTCCACTCTTGTTTTAAATTTTCATTCAAACTAAACTCCATTTAAATCTAGTGGATTTTGTGAACAAGACTGTGCTTAAAACTTGATGCAGTAACGGCTCGCAAATCTGAACATTCACATATCAGCACATTCACTTTCAAAGTTAATTTCTTTGCAAACGGTGGTGCTACTTCGATTAAACTGCGTGTAAACGTTGATAGAATACATCAATGGTGAAATCGTTAGATGGCTAGCGACACGGATCGATAGCGTTTGGTAGTTTCTACAGACTTCTTGTGAATGTAATTATTTGTGTTAAAATGCGAATGCGTAAAAGTCTCGTGTGCGAGCCGGTACTATCATGCATGACCTTGTGGAGTGACTACACATTACCACTTGGTACTTTGGCTCCATCACAATATCACAGTCGGTGCTGTCCAAAGCGTTCGGTCCCTGGTTCCCAGCCAACTGTAACTAGAGGGTGAGATGTGCACATGGGCAACCAACAGTACGCCAGCCAATTCAATGAGAAGAATGGTGAGTGCAAGATAAGTTTCATATTCTCTGCATGTCACAAGGCAATACTATGGACAGCAAAAAGGTTGTATGTATGTATGTATTTGCTTTGTACATGTTGTGTATGTGTGTGTGTGTGTGTGTGTGTGTGTGTGTGAAGAGGGGAGGAGAATGAACAGAGCATCACACAAATATATGCCATCCATCCTATACAGCAATAGGTTAAAGAGGCTGGCAGGCCTACGTTTAATTATTCATGCAGCATTCATCTAAAAACAGAGGGCGTTCCAAATAGATTATATTTAACCATATACAAGTTAGAATTAGATCTACATGATCTACATGTAGGCCTGCATGTAAATCGCTCTTCACTTTCACAGAAAGTGACGTATATGTATACATGGAAAATTAGCCCCCAAAAATTTTTGTATCAGGGCATGCCTATAAAATGATGAATAGAAACCTATTAGATATGGATATGAACTCAGACACAATGACTCCCCCCCCACCCCACACCCCCAAACTATAAAATTATCTATGTCCATTCAAGCACAACGCTTTTTTTACACACACACACACACATACACACACACACACACAACACATACACACACAACACATACACACACAACACATACACACACAACACATACACACACAACACATACACACACATACACACACACATGCACGCACCTCAGTGTAACAATTGCCATGAGTTCTCTTTGCTTCTTAGCAGCAAATCGCACTAGTCTATTTCGTACTTTAGGTCCTGCTGAAACGATCTTCTTATGAATTACCATATGCTTCTGTAACATAACTTTTGAAGCAAAATACAAAAAACACGTTTTGCTCGATCCTCCAATTGAGACTGAGCAGATGGGCAATAAAGATAGAACGGGGGTAATCTGAAAGCGCTTGTCGATCCGGAAGTACACGATCAAGATTAAGAGATTTCAACAAAAATTGAGATGGGAAATTGTGGGGCTCTGTTGAGTCAGTAGTTTTGATGGCTGTCAATCCATCGAGCCGAGTCTGAGTTATTTGTATCGGAGGAGGAAGTAATATCTCTGGCATCACGGTTAAGTCAGTAGGAACTTCTTGGTTTCGAGCAGCAATTTAATTAAATGGTTGCATTTAACAATTATTGGCTTGTCGGACATGCTCAGCAAACCAAGCTTGATCTCGCAAGAGTAAGTTCTCCGGGTTCAATTCCGACTCACTATTGTCCTCATTGTGCATGTAACAACAGAGACGTTGTTGTTACATGTATATGTTGTTACATGCTGTACGTGTTGTTAAATGTACAGAGATTGCATTATAAACAGCTAAAATAACAGTAGCCACTTTTAGCGATATGCGGTACTTCCAATATGACGTCACATTGCCTTTAAGTCCCTCGTCACAAATCATCACATGCATATAGACCCCCTCCCCCCCCATTTTGCGTGACGTAATATATGGATGGCCCCTAAACAGGAGGTTTAGAATACTAAGCTGACTTCTACTGCACAATCATACGTGGAGCGAAATGCAACTTATAATGCAGCGAGAACCGAAACACACTGAAACGCAAGTTGACGTAAAAATGCCTATGATCCCCAACCACACCAGTGAAGTCAACTACATTGAAACCACTCTGCTGCGAACTGGGTCTGTGGCCGAGACTAGTGCTAGAGAATGGTTCCCGCCCCCCCCCCCCCCCTTTTTTTTTGTACTGATAAAGATACAGTAAGCGCTCACAAATAAGACCACCAAGTGCAATCAGATAACTGTGGTCTTATCTGTAAATGGTCTTAAATGCGAATAACCGCAGTGTGGCTATTGCATGGATTACATAACAACGATGTATTCATAGCCGTATACATGAACAGTTTACAATACATGTGTAAGCGCACTGTAGAATCATTACGGCGTTGACATGCAGTGTGCAGCTTGTTGCTTTGCACTGGCTCTAGCGTGCAGACGCACTGCAAGATCAAGAAGAACAGGGTCATCTAACTTTCCAGCTTTTGAATGAATATTCATTGCTTAATCTACAATTTGTGTTAAAGCTTTCACTCTGTCGAAAGCTGGTTCACTTTCAAACTGCACATTTTCGTCCTCCAAGATTATTGAGACATCACTACTGCTTTGCTGGTCATTCTCATTGGTGGAAGATACTGTAATAGAATTGTCAAATTCAGCACAGATTTCTTCAAACACTCGAATCTCTTCTGCAGCCACAATTTCTGGGTCCTCTTCAATGTTAACCCAACGTTGCAAGATAGCTGTCCTATCCTCAGCTGAGCTCTGTTCTTTCGGATTAGCATTGAAGATTTCATCCAGCCCAAGTCCATCTAGCGTACTAGCTTGGCATACATGCAAGGTTTGAAAAAGTTTACACATGTTCTCTAGCGTTTCGGTTTCAACTTTGTTCTTGTAACTCCTATTTTCAGCGGATATATTTACAGTTTCAGTGAAAGGAAGACACTTTGCTCTTGCCCAACATGAAGCAACTGCTAAAGGGTCTAACCGGTCCCAGCAACCTTTGAAGATTTCAGCTGCATCTAACACATGTGCAGGACAGCCATATTTGAGACCTTTTCTACCTTTACTCACGTGTTTGGCCTAAACCTGTAGCTCATCATAGTGATCTGCAGCTTCAATTACTTTATTCAACAGCTGATACTTGTACTGTGTTTTTAAGATTGAAATTACGCCTTGGTCCAGTGGCTGGAAGATGGCTGTACTGTTTGCAGGCAGTAGAAACACAGAGACCTGGCCTTTTGGATCTTGGCATTCCATGTCATGCCCTGAGAAATTGTCCATCACCAAAGCTACAGGGTCACTAGTCCACTGACGAAAATATGGAAGTAGAATGTTATACCACCAATGTTTGTACTTCTCCCTGTCCAGCCAGGCATTGCACTGATGAGTATACGGTATTGGAGGAGGTGAATCTCTGAAACAGTGTGGAGTTTTAGCAGTTCCTATCATTAAAGGTGGTATTTTGAAGGAACCAGTGGCATTTAAGCACAACACCAGTGTTACTCTGCCCTTTGCCTTCAAGCTTTTCATGCCTCTCCTTGCCTGCCTTGAATCACAACCATCAAGCAAGTAGCTGCGCCTAGGCATACAACGATAGAAGAGCCCAGTCTCATCCATGTTGAAGATGTGATCTGTGGCATATCCTCCCTCCACAAGCTTACCCGTAGTGACTGCATCTCCTTTTCTGCAGCTTCTAAATCGACATCAGCAGCCTCCCCATGAAGGCGGACACTCTTCCCCACACCATAACGCCATCGCCAGCGCGCAAGCCAACCATCTGATGCCTTAAATTTTGAAATCCCACGTAACTGTGCCTCGCGTTTGGCACGCACTTGGATAGCAGCACTTGAAACTGGCAATGGCTTGCACCGGTTGTGAGGATTACGCATCTTACAAAACCAATCGTAATCTGACTGGTCAAGCTCTGGATTGTGAGCTCTAGGAGTCTTAAGCTTGGACTGCATTGGAATTGCTGTTTCTTGGATGGCTTTAAGTATTAGTTCGCTTGAACAGTGTATCTGCTGAATTTGGGTCTTGGAAACCCCCATGGTTATGGCAATTTCTCTTTGAGACCCTCCTTGCTCAAGCTGCTCAATGACTTTAAGTTTTTCTCCTAAAGACAAAGCCTTTCGCTTTTTTCATGGCTTAATAACACCCAACCACACTTTCCTCACGCTGTGTTCGCTTCCTATAGACAACATATCCATGTATGTTCACAAACTACACGTCGAAACGAACTATAGGAAGGGGTGCGTGGCGGTTTATACACGTTAGTGCATGCAGGATTAGGTAACTAGCGATTGTTCTCGATCCGTACTGAACAAAGGGGCCCTTTTTGTAACAAAAGCACAATTAGCCCACGAGCGCGCAGTTGAATCTATAGAGTTGAATCTAGAGATTTTCTTGTAACAGGGTATCTAGATAACGATGAAAGTGATTGTGAAGAGTTTATCTTTCTGAGAATTGCAATACCATCGTCACTAAAATCCGCCCCCCCTAAAGTCACGCGACGCGGTCGTATTAGACATTGGTCTGATTCTTGAAACGGTCTTATCTATAAAGAGGAAATAATTACGTAAGTGGTCTTATTTGCGCGTGGTCTTATTTGTGAGCGCTTACTGTACCCTACAAATAACGATAACGTTTGACCATAGATATTAATTGATTAATACAGTGGTTTGGCGGTGTTAATCAGTCACGTGATTTCGTAACCGCCATTGTGAATTTTGAAATCATCTAACGAGAAGGCTCTCTGGAAAGTAAGCTGCCTGCATGTTCAACGTACATGGTGATAGTTGTGGGGACCCTGCTAAACCAGGATGAAGTTTCATTCTAGATGTTCGGGTCCCGTTTGTATTCTTGACGTAACTGTTATTGCGCATTGGCTCTGCGACCAAGGGAAACTCTTTTTTTTTATTTTTAAAAGTAGCCCAGTAGGGAAGAAGATGAACGACCTCATTACGGCTGCCAAAAAGAATGCCAACGTTAGAAATTGGGGTCGACATATAGAATACACCGGTACAGACGCGCTTGACTTTCGACAGGCGATGAGCTATGTAAAGCGAAACTCTGCCTATTTAGGGTATAGGAGAGGGATTGGAAACGGCGCACGTGAGCTATACATTTGTACGGAGCCTTGAGCGTGCACTCCGTGAAGTTGCTTGGACTGTGAGAGCCTCTCCCCCTTTTCGAGTTTTTTAAACTGAGATATACGTTGAAACTAAGAACAGTACCTGGTAGATCTTGGTAAGTGCATTCCAAAAAGCTAACTTTTACGTTAATAGAGCTAATCGTACCGCAGTTTTTTCGGTCGGCGACGATACACGCAAAATGAGACTTACGGGTGCAGCTGTTTAGAAGAAGAAGGTAATTACTATACAGTAGTACAATGTGATAGAGCTAACATAAATACGTGCCACAGGATAGTTTTGGAGATAATATTTTCATTAATAGACGGGAAAAATGGCAAAAACCTGATTTTGACCTCCTCGTATACTTACGGGTGTAGTGGCTACACGCTTACTACAATCTATGAATTGACTAGTGCACGCTATAGTCCGATCATTTATACATGCCACTGGATGGTTTTTTAGTCTATAAAAATACGGGTTCGCCTGTACAGATCTCGTCTGAAGTGACTAATTAATTTATATACATATTTTGGCAGGATGTACAACGCAAGTCAACATAAGTTCAAGTTGACTTGTCGCACAAAGCACAAGAAGATTTCAAGGGACAGTGTGCCAATTCTGCTTTCTAAGCACCGTATGTTTTTGTTAGTTCGTTATTCTCAGCCAAACCAAAAAGACAGCTGTTGAAACAGCTAGCCATTTTAATCAAGAATGGCCTGGGCACCAGAACTTCACGGAGTGCACGCGTTGATTGGTGTTGATTGCCTCCGTTTCCAATCCCTCTCCTATACTATCTATGCTATCTATGGGTAAATTAAGTAGTGTTCGCCACCCGCGAGTACCGATCTCTTTACATATGTAGCAATCCCTCTCCTATACTATCTATGCTATCTATGGGTAAATTAAGTAGTGTTCGCCACCCGCGAGTACCGATCTCGGTTTTCTTACATATGTAGCAAAACGGACGGGTACTTTTGCAAACATACTCGATTCCAAGAGATCCTCAGCAGGGGCGGATCCAGGATTTTGGGAAAGGGGGGGTCCGATAAATATATTCACAACTGGGGGAGGTCCCGTGACAGCAAGGGCGTCTAGAGGTGCGCTGATAGCCCCATCAGTGGGGTCTGGGGCGAAGCCCCAGCCGCTTTTTTGCTTTTGCGTTTATTTAGCATGAAATTCACAGTGATATCCAAACATACATCATGCGATATCCGGATTACTAGAGCCTGCATGGATGGCGACGAGAAAACTCTTCATTCTTCACAATGCTATAGTTCCTACTGCTCAGCAATTAAATTCGTGACGGAAAGCTCTTGTGAATTTGTAATGACCGAAGCGTGCACGTGACCATGCACCAGCTATACATGTCGGTCTATAAACGTTAATGACTCATGTCTAATATTAGTTTGTTTAGCTCTATAGCTACCTGTTAGGAAAAGAATCTGAGATCCGTCCCACACACGTCTTTTGATCGCTTACCTCAATTGCTGCTCACATGCACCATGCAGAGATCATATGATCTCTGCATGCACCGATCGCGCGATTAAATACTAATTATCTACATGCACACATGCCGTTATGTACAGTAGGAGGATTTAATTAGATCGATATAGACCCCGCTTGGCTAGAACGATTTGCAAGCTTGCAAATCCAAGGATGGTAACATGCAGAACGCTGCATAGATTACAGTATGCATTACGTCATCTTCATATAGGAAAGGGGGGGTCCGGACCCCCTGGACCCCCCCCCTAAATCCGCCCCTGCTCAGTCCTTCCTCTACACTATTATCGCTTCATTTCTTCAACAACGCGCTCCATACAAAACAAAACGACTGTTTTATCCAATTAAGCGTATTTCAGGTATATTCGCCACCCCACTTGGTCTTCCGCCATATTACAATTGGAGTGTTCGCCACCCCCCTGTTTATCGCTGTTTCGGAGTGTAAAAACGCGTACGTTTGACACAAAGTTTCTGAAACAAGGTAACGTTACCCCTGTAGCTTTTAAACACCATTGCAACGCTGTTCTTTGTGACCCTGGCATTTTGAATAGGAAGCCTTCCGTTTCTTCCTCCATAAACCCTGCAGTGACTTTAAAAACGTACAAATTTAAAGGCTGAAGCATGGGGTGAGTTTGGGTAGAGGGCTACCATGGCCCACTAGCATGGGCCTCATTTGATGCATGCAGTCTCAGGGGAAAATGTAATTTATACACCACCAGTAAAAAATTATGCTAGTGGTTGTTGTAATTTGACCATACATGCAGGCCAAGGAATAAAAACTGTTGTGATCCAAACACTGTCTGATTTCCTGACAAGGCTCTCTCACCCTTGCATCCACATTTAGCACATGAACCAGACTTTTAAGTAGTAAACTGATTTATGTAACAAATCATTCAGCATAGGATGAAGTATGAACCTGTGACGTTTGGAAAGGAAGCCTAAATGATTGGAAGTTGAATCAAGGCAAGGTGATAAATAAAGGCTATGTATGGGCTAAGCTTAATCATCCACATTTGGCTCTGTAAAAAAGCACTCCGGACACAGGTTATTCATCATCTTCGTCCAAGTCAAATAGGCTCTGATGATACTGGCTGATACAGTTGACGTGAGAGGCACTTTGAGCATTGTACCCACCTACTTTCCACACCGTTTTCTTCATCATTGAAGAAGCTCCCATCACACGTAAGGCAAATCCAGTCCAGGTTTTTCCTGCCATCTTCTTTCACAATCTTCTGCACAGTGTTAAACAAATCGTCACGGTTGATGGGAAGCTACAATTCTTCGAGCACATGTCTATTTGCTTGAAGATACATGCATGTGCGGCGTAACAACACCGACCATGTGTATGTACACCTTTGTACATTCAAGTTTGTTTGGAATGCAGGGGTCGAAGTACTTTTTAAAAGTCACCTGCGCATGGTGCAGGTGACATATTGGACCTACCTGCACCTAGCTGGCCCCACCTGCACTCTAACTGTACATGCACCTAGGTACCACATAACATTTACTACACTGAATGCTTTATCTATTTTCATGATCCACCACAACCAGGTATGAACTTTTGACTTGTATTTTGATATATAATGACAATAAAATTAACGATTTGATCGTCAGGAGTGCCGCTGCATGGAATAGGCGAGTCTCGTTTTAATGACATTCATAATGAAACGGAGCAACTCGCGATATACGCATCCTGCTTGTTGACAGCATCATGGTGGGAGCTTGATCTAGCCTAAAGCATCAATGCAAAACTAGCAACAGAACTGAACGCTGCCGTGGGGTACTAAAATTTGCACTTATTGTCGTATGCGCAGAATAACGATTAATTTTATTTAATTAACAAATTAATGCATGTATGTTATGCGTGCGCGTTCTCAGCCGTTCTGATCGTATTGCTTTGTAAATGTAAATTTATACTTGCAATCGATCGCTTGCGCTAGATGTAGCACTATTACAAGCATGGCTAGTAAACAATATAACTGTACCGTTTTATCGTCGGGCAAGCCACCTGCACGCAGTGCAGGTATAGGGCAAAATGAACCTGCTGTTTGGGAAATGTACCTGCACTAGTGCAGGTGTGCACCCGGTATTTCGACCCCTGGAATGTGTGTGTAGGTTGTATAGTGATGGATGATACAATTATATGCGTGTGTGCATGTCTTTTCAATCACTGTTTCAGAGCCAAATCGGTTAAAACGTACATGTACCAGTACGTTTCATACAATTATATGGCCAAAAATGGAAATGCTTGCATGGGTCAGTGAATTCATTATTGTGCACTCTATGAATAAATAAAGTTTAGTAGCCACACACATATAAGTCAAGAGGACCACCCCATCTTCTTACTCTAGGAAATCCCTTCCCGCCTCTCGATGAAAACTGGACATGAAATCCACTAGAGCCAATGTCAATTCCTGCATCCCCTTGTGTTTGCGGGCCTGGTATACTCTTCCCACCACAGCACACACCTCCTCTGGAGTGGCTACTCGCTCAGGATCATCTGGATCGACGGAAACAGGGTGAGCGATACTCACACGCTTCTCGCCAGTTAGTTCTTCAACTACATCCTCCCATTCCTCCTTCCATTTCTGTTCAAATGCCGCCCAGCACTCCTGCTGCGTTTGAGTCTTCTGGGCATTTTGGATGGCTTCAATCGATCGAAGTTTCTTTCGGCGCTCCCGAAGCTCGGCTTTTCCAAAAACAAACTGCAATGTGGCCTCAATCACATTGTACCCGAGCGAGCCAAGCAAGAGAATATCATTGTTCTTTTGCTTCGCCGCTAACAAAATGCGCATTTCCTTCTCCATCTTCTGCTGGCGCTCACTCTCCTGCTTCAATAGCGCAATCTCTTTCTTCAATAACGCAATCTGGTTGCTCAGTTCGTCGTTCTCCTTGATGATACGCTCAACTTGGTCTCGCAAGTGAGCATTCTCCTTAGATAACAATAGGATGCGTTGCTCGTGGTTCTCTTGAGATGTCGCTAACATGGCTTCATATTTCTTCTTCTCCTGCTTCAATTCATCCACCTCCTGCTGCAGTTCAGCATTCTTCCGCTTCAGGGCTTGTAGCCCATCTACCTCCAGTGAAACAAGACACATAGAATCCGATCTCAAAATGACATCCATCCTTGGGTCCATCTCAAAACTGACCTTGCAAACAAAAAATACACGAAAATAGATACATGTCAAGGAGTGGATCCAGAAATGGGACCATGCCTCTCACTTAATTATTGCTGGAAATGATGGCATGAATGCCCTCAGGTCGGTCAGCACTATGCTATTCATACCCATTGTTACAAAACTCTCTAACAAACACAATAAGATGATTATTACGGTATTACCACAACATATAGGCCCTACACATGTTTAGACGCTTATTATGACTCGGCAGAACTACTAGCAAATAAAAGAAATACGAACCCAAACACTGCACTCCCTTTCCTGACATGCCCAGTCGATGTGCACACTGAATTGACATAGTACACACATACCGCCACGCGGCAAGTATATAGCGAAGGGGCTGGCCTTCGGTGACTGAATTGGGAACCTGAACTACAAACCGTATCCAAGCAACGCCGCACGTGCACCGTAATTGCCTAGCTATAGTCACGTTAACTCCACCCATTCCAGTTGAAGTACAAACTAATTGTTTTAGCTCTAGATGTGCGAAGCTCGCTTTGCTAATGATATCAACACAAACAAGTACAGCGTTTCCGTTATATTATGATAGTACTCAGTGGACAATGTCACCGCCGTTACTCAATCGTACTATATTTATAGTAGCTGAATAACGGTCCTCACGGAGTGTGCCATTATACACAGAGTATTACCCAGAGTATTATACGGCGGGGGGTTTCCGCCGACTTTCCATGCATGCAGACACGTACGGACTGCCCTTACCAGCGGCGACGGAAGGAATACAATAGTGTAGCCGCCATTAGGATGAAAATTATTAATAATTGCAAATAAGCAATATGGCACAATCGTAAAACTGACCCACATCACCATAAATTTCGTTTTGACTCATGATGTTACTTATATATAATTATCTGCATATTTTCTTCTTTTATCCATATGCATGACTTAATTCTCGAAACGTCTTACCTCGAAGTTTTAGCAACTGAAAAAGTTTGATTCTGTTTTGTAATCATGCCCTCTTAGGGGCATCCCTGATGTATAGTTAATTGATGGAAAATGATGATCTTTATGACATATTGTAGCCTCGTGTATCGGAAGTTTCTTCGCAGCGTCTTTCAACATGCTAAAACGTATTGATATGAACGCTGTATTAGAAGACCATAAACGCTTCTTTTCAATTTGGCTATGTAAGAGGTAACTTTTCTTCACAACAGTGTTAATGAGGGCTGATAGTTTCTTTTAGCTACATTAGTCAAACCCTCTATGCATGTTCAGTGATGTGGTTTCCCTGGAATACAACTTGCAATCACTGAACTTGGAAGCCGTTGTTTTGAAACAAAACACAGAACTTGAAGCCATTTCTTATGAAACAGAACTCTGAACTTGAAGCTATTTTCTTACAACACTGAACTTGAAGCTATTTCTTATGAAACATAAATCACTTGGAGAGAGCAGCTAGTGCAGTAGCAACTGTAAGCTATCACTCATGTGACAAGTGATATAGGATCATGAATAACTAACTAGTCATCGGTACAAAAAGTGGCGCCGCCATGGCGGCTCCGGCGGTCATGGTTCCGTCGCCGCTGCTTACATGTTAAGACACTTACGCTCACGGATGTTAAAGATGGAAACCAATAAATTGCTAATTAGATATACGGTATGGGATGTACACTTAATTAATTACCTCATCACAGCCAGACTGCACTGGTTCAGATATGGTTGGTTCCTCCGACCATAGATTAAAGAGCTTACGGAACTAAGCTCTTTAAGCCCCGACCATATGCCATCGCGAATAACCGCAAATAGTTCAAGTTCAGTTAGGTAGGAGGCTTTACGTTTACATGGAGTACATAACATGGCAACAAAGAATAAATAGGCAGAGTTTCGCTTTACATAGCTCATCGCCTGTCGAAAGTTAAGCGCGTGATACCAAGGTGAGCGTGATACGCTCAACTTGGTCTCGCAAGTGAGCATTCTCCTTAGATAACAATAGGATGTGTTGCTCGTGGTTCTTGAGATGTCGCTAACATGGCTTCATATTTCTTCTTCTCCTGCTTCAATTCATCCGCCTTGTGTGTGCATGGTGAATGTGCCTTGTGTGTGCTTAGAGGGTGTGCCTTGTGTAAGCTTAGTTGGTGTGCATTGTGTGTGCATGGTGAATGTGCCTTGTGTGTGCTTAGAGGGTGTGCCTTGTGTGTGCATGGTGAATGTGCTTTGTGTGTGCTTAGAGGGTGTGCCTTGTGTGTGCTTAGTGGGTGTGCCTTGTGTAAGCTTAGTGGGTGTGCATTGTGTAAGCTTAGTGGGTGTGCATGGTGAATGTGCCTTGTGTGTGCTTAGAGGGTGTGCCTTGTGTGTGCATGGTGAATGTGCCTTGTGTGTGCATGGTGAATGTGCCTTGTGTGTGCTTGGTGTGTGTGCCTTGTGTGCGCGTAGTGAATGTGTCTTGTGTGTGCTTAGTGGGTGTTCCTTGTGTGTGCATGGTGTGTGCTTAGTGGGTAACATGGTGAATGTGCGTACACTCCAGATAAATGATTACAATATGATAAATGATTACAATATGACGAATGAATACAATATTTCCCTAACTATTTGCTATAGTCTAGTTTAGTATGAAAGGCTTCAAAGCACTCTACGTGCAATGCAACTTTCCACACCTTGCACCTATATACTGTGTCCGTGACCGCTTGTCTCCTCTAAGTCTGCAAACTTCACTAAGAAGTCGACCACCATAGGGACAATCACATGGAATCCTTTCAGGAAAAGTCGTTCTGTGAGCCTAAGTGGTAAATCCTCGGACACGGTGAAGTGTTTGGGCTGGTGTTTGGTGTATCCTCTCAATAACCTCTTTGCAACTTCTATTCGAAACTCCATTTGGGTCAGTTTTTTTTCATTGCATGTCCAGCAATTTCGGACATCCATAGACGTCTGTACATTGAAAACTCATGTAAAGTATTTGATTTTTTTCTAACATGAACGCAGTAGGATTATTTTTATAAATATAAATAATGCATTCTTTTATTTTTCACTTTCATCTTGCGAGCAGAAGAATCAACAACAAAATTAATTACTTTTGCTAATTACGTAATAATCTTTTTAGAGCCAATAATGATTAATAACATGTCAATGGTGGGCGCGCCCTTATAGAGCAAGTTATATGTGCTGGTGTGTGTGTGAGTGGGAGGAGCGTGTCGTTTTCTAAATGCTCGTAATGTTCCTCTGGTTCAAAACGTTTGAAAATTTCTTTCATCGGCGTACTAAATCGACGAACATGCACTTGGCGTGTATCAACCTGTTTTCTACGACTGCGTAAGTTAACGGTCCGTTGCTATATCTTCACACGATTGCGCATGACAAGTACACCACGTGCGCGCACACAAACATTCACACATACGACCAGCTCTAGATCTTTTTCCTGGGTGTATATTAGGAAGAATCTCTTTTATGAATCTCTTTAGCTGATGCAGATTAATCAGTTGGGTTGGTCTGTACCCTGGGTTAAATATCTCTAGCCGCTGGGACATTCTATGGCTGATCACCCAGTAAATAACACTGCACCCTCTCAGATTTTGATGAAATTTGGTATATATATTTAATATGACTGGGAAAGTTATCACACCAATTATCACTTTTTGTCATGAATTAGATTAGGAGATAATGGAGTTTTTATCTTTTATTAACCATTCTGACCTCTCAATACTGGTACCCTCTATCCTTTATAACCAAAGGTCCAAACATAGCATGTAAGGTATCATTTTAAAGCTCTTAGCGTGCCAAATCTCACAATGTTTAAATGTAATCATTATGTTAATAAAAGTGACTGTTACTGTGCAATGAAATATTTAACCTTGTATTACTAAAAAGGGATAGGTAGTTATTAAAAATGCCACCATTCCCCATTAAGCCCTACCCTTGCAACATGAGATAATAAAAAAAATTTGGTGGCAAATCATAAAATTTTTGTTCCCTTTTAGAAACCAGTAACCACTTACAGTATTAACTGAAGAGAATACCTATAAAAATTACATATAATTATAACAGGTACATAGGTGGGCTATTACAGTTCTACTTCAGAGTTCTCTCCCACAAAGTATGAGCCTTTTCAGCCTTGGACTTAGATTCTTCTGAAATGGAGTACCCTCCTCTTCCACTGGTACGATTTGAGGGCTCAATAGTGCAAAGAATGTCACTTTCACGAACCCAGCAAGTGTCATCCTTTTCAGGAAAAACAAACTTCCTACCTCCAACACTAGGATGCATGAACTTTATTTAAAAAATCCCCAAACTCCTCAGATATCTCCTCCACTAGCCCGTACCAGACTTCTTCATCGTACATGCATGCAATGTAGCTGCCTTGGTCACATCAGAGGTATCAACCTGCAGTGATTCCACGACACTGACCACAGCAGTCCTCTCTCCAGATGAGATTTCATGAACTGCTAAGGTGCTAGTGGACTGTGGAATGTAGCGATGATATCTCTGAGTTCCCTTTATGGTGCGACTAGTCCTGAAACGCTCCTCTAGTGATGCCTCTGCTTCCAGGACTGCTTCTTTGGAAACAAAGTAAAATTGTATTCCCGAAATGCTCTCACTACAAAATGAGAACATATCACGAGGAGTAATGATTTGGTTGGATACAGGACGTTGCAGGCTGGCTTTAAGTGTGAGGCGCTTTGCAGTACCCCCTATTCCATCACAAGCAGTCTTGCCGTGGGAGGTTGCAAAAAAGTTCCACTCAGCCAGCAACCCAAAGTCCTCTTGGTGGAAACAGAGGTTTATTAAATTGAAACGATTTTTATACTGGCCTGCACAGCCATCAGAAAAGTAGTGGACCTTTTTGATGGATGGATACTTTACTTTCAGGTCTTCTAATAACGTTTTCAGAAAGGCATACACGGTGCTGGTTGTATGCTGGGTTGTATCACTGATAACGCAGTGGCTGTCAACTCCAAGGGAACCGTCTCCATTTCGGAAGTACACAACAAAAGGGTGCAGTGTTGCCTGTGTGGTTTCCCAGTGATACCCCGGGTGAAAAAATACACGTAGTAACGCGTTATTATGCGTGAAAATGGGACATAAATAACGCCAAAACACGCGATTTTCAAGATGATTATCTCCTTGATTGTGCAATACAATAGAGTTGAATTTTGCCTATACACAAAGCGGTCCAGTGTGTATAAAGTTCCAAAGACTGGTTGGTTTGGCATGCATCGTTCCGAAGATATTCACATTCAAGTACGAACTTGATTTCGCGGGAAAGTATACAAAAGCCCGCGAAATTAAGCTAGTACATTGAATGTGAATATCATCGGAGCGATGCATGCCAAACCAACCAGTCTTTGGAACTTTATACACACTGGACCGCTTTGTGTATAGGCAAAATTCAACTCTTTTGTATTGCACAATCAAGGAGATAATCATCTTGAAAATCGCGTGTTTTGGCGTTATTTATGTCCCATTTTCACGCGTAATAACGCGTTACTACGTGTATTTTTTCACCCGGGACCCTTGTGTTCAGGAGTTGATTAGCCAAAGTAAGGTTTCATGCGCCCTGTTCTGTTTACATTTAACATCACATTCGGTTATATCAACACCTGACACCTTACAGTGCCACAGAACCCACGTTTGAAAAAACATAGTCTTTCTACCAATACGTATAGTCTGCTAACAGTATGATTTGCCATCGTATCTTTTTATCCTTTACTAAAAAGATTGATAGGGCTTTGTGGGGAATGGTGGCATTTTAATTAACAACCTATCCCTTTTGATCAATACAAGGTTAAATATTTCATTGCACTGTAACAGTCACCTTTATTTATTTTTTTTATTTTTTACATGAATAGAAATAATGCACATTAGCAGTAATAGTTATTACATATCATTAGACTACATATAAACTAAGTATGTACTGTATGTACAGTTCCACTCTAAAGCTACACTCTTTAACCTGGAACGCATCTTCTAGACAGGATTGCCCTAGCTACTGACCTCACTAATGAAGTATTCAACCGCCCATAAATCTCTGTCAGGACCTTTGCCTTGGGGCAGTGCAGGGAGATTGAGAGGATGGAAGCTAGTCTAGCGAAGGTGTTCTGGGCCTCTTTACCCCAGTTCCCATACGATTCCACTGCCAGAGGAACGCATACCCACCCTAGCTCCTGACACTTCGGGTCATTGGAAGAGTGCTTTCGGCACTCTGCTTTGTGAGCTGCAACACCTGCTGAATTACACGCGTCATGCAAAGTGGCAGGAGTGAGTGGGGAGGTAACAGTAACATCGAAGGCTGCTGGCTTCGCCCTTTCCCATGCATCGACTAGCACATCAGCTGGACGGGAGTTACTCTGGACTCTTGAAAGGCCTTGACCAACCTCCACTCTTACCGATAGGTGAGCACGACGACAAAACTCTGCAAAGATGTTTCGCAGGCGATTGTGTCTGATGACAACGTCCCCACCATGTCTGCATGATACCGCATGATGTCCGAGAGGATCCAAAGTGATATCGGGGCAGAATGGGCATAGAAGAGTTCATACCTAGCCACCACAACACTGCAATTTGGTACTCGGCTGGATCAAGATGCAAGCCCAAACCCACCGAGGGGACAACTGAAAGCCAAGAGCTGGCATGAGGAGCAGAGGCAGAGAGAAGTCGTGCCTTATTGGCAGGAGAGGAAGTCATCAAGATAGACTGAAAAAGATGATCATCCAACTTCTTGCACAAGGCATGCTGGGACAGAGGAGAGGACAAAACAGACTCCACTGTGATAACCTCTGCAGGGGACACAAGGCTGTTGAACTTCGAAATAGCGCTCAACAAGTGGCGATTACTAGCACTACCAAAACCTGAAGAAGACAATGATGAGATGAAGGCAGCACATGAGTGGTAGGATAAAGAACGAAAGCCAAGTCCTCCAAAGCTAAGGCTAAGTTGCGCTTGCTTCCAGTGATCGTCTGCGATGTCAGCTGCTATGCAAATAGAGAAACGTCTTACCTCCTCATCAAAGAACTTCAGGGACTCACATGAGAGGCTAGGCGGAGTGGTTCTGGCTAAATGCACTAATTTACAATAACTACCACAAATGCGAAGAAGAGAAGCTGCAACATGAAGGTCAGCGTCAGCCACCTCTACTAGGGCAGTGAGCAGCACCTTAGCCTTGGAACATTTCTCAGCAATGAAGTGAGAGCAATGCAAATAGTCACCTATCGGTACCCCAAGGATCTCTAAGTTAGGCAAAAGAGATGACTTCACAGCTGGTGGAAACAAATGGTTGCCTTGGGGACTGAAAACTTCACATTTGGAGAAATTGATGACAATGCCAATATGAGGTCCCAGTTCTTCAATAAGATGCAAAGCACGTAGGACTGCAGACCTTTTACCTGCAAGCACACCATCATCTAGGTACCATGCCTGAAGCAGAAGTTGTAAACATTCATCATCCGCATCAATGGTAGAAATGAGCTTCTGGAGAACAAGAGCAAACAGCATGGGCCCTAGCGGGTCCCCTTGTTGAACTCCAGATTGTGAACTTAAATGGCCCATGGGATGCCACAATTCTGGGTGAGAGCCATAACACCAAGACACCCAGGGCAGGATTTCAGGGAAAAAAGCTGAGCATTCATCAAGGACTGCCTGTCTAGAAACTAGGTTGAAAGCATTTGTCATGTCCACTTTAAATATGACAAAGCCTTTATTACTATAATAATTACATTTAAACATTGTGAGATTTGGCACGCTAAGAGCTTTAAAATGATACCTTATATGCTATGTTTGGACCTTTGGTTATAAAGAAAAAAGGGTACCAGCATTGAGAGGTCAGAATGGTTAATAAAAGATAAAAACTCCATTATCTCCTAATCTAATTCATGACAAAAAGTGATAATTGATGTGATAACTTTCCCAGTCATATTAAACATATATACCAAATTTCATCAAAATCTGAGAGGGTGCAGTGTTTTAAACAAGGGGTCATTGGGTGATCTGCTATAGAATGACCCCGCTAGTCATTTATGTCATCTGGGTGTGGTCCATACCCTGGGCAGGAATGTGTATATATGTGTGTGTGTGTGTGTGTGTGTGTGTGTGTGTGTGTGTGTTTGTGTGTTTGTGTATATATATATGTGTGTGTGTTGTAGCAGCTACGGGCTACCAAGTATACGGAGAACTGGATTTATCTGAGCTGCTAGTTAATAAAACACACACGTGATTGTTTTTTGGGTGTAGAGTGTACATGTGAATTGCTACAGTGGTGACCCTGAGATGTTTAACGTTTTAAATGTCGGAAGAACATGCAGTGTCGCTCAAGCTTCCAACCTTTTGGTCTTCGCAACCCGAAGTTTGGTTTGCGCAAGCAGAAGCACAATTCAACTTGCGCAAAATCACTGCAGATGACACAAAATACTACTACATCCTCGCTGCACTCGACCAACCTATGGTCACTCGTCTTCTAGACCTGATTAGCCACCCTCCAACCGACGACAAATACAAGGCGTTGAAGACCCGTCTTATCGATACTTCGGCCTCAGTGAAAGGGAACGAGCATCCCGCCTTCTTCATTCCGCGAGTTGGGTGACACCAAGCCCTCTGTCTTAATGGACGAGATGTTGACCCTCCTAGGAGACCATTCTCCTTGTTTCCTATTTCAACAACTTTTCCTCAAACGCCTCCCCGAAGATATACGAGTCCAGTTGGTTGACTCAAAAGCTGACGACTACCGACACCTAGCGAAAAAGGCGGATGCTCTTTGGGCGAGCCGAGATATGAGTTTCAGCACCAACGCTGTTCAACGACGCCTCTCAAGTCAAAAACTGAAAGCTAAACATCCCACTACTCCGACGGCTGATGATTTATGCTACTACCATCGCAGTTTTGGACAGGCCGCTCGCAAGTGCACCAGACCCTGTTCTTGGTCGGGAAAAGAACAGGCGATAGTGGCCATGGCGGCTAGCCACAACACGGGCCTGTTTTTCCTTTGGGACCAAATTTCGGGACGACAGTTCGTAGTAGATACCGGAGCAGAGATCAGCGTCATTCCCGCTACAGCTTCAGACAAACGCAATACCCATGATAAACAAGGACCATTGTTGTCAGCGGCCAATGGTACTACAATCATAACATATGGAAGCCGTATAGTGCCCCTCCAGTTCGCGTCCAAAGGGTATCAATGGAGTTTCACCATTGCAGATGTGTCTCGCCCTTTATTGGGAGCAGATTTTCTACGATCAAACTCCCTTCTAGTCGACCTCAAGGGTAGACGACTTGTGGATGCAGAGACATATCATTCCATTCCTCTCGGAGCAACTAGGACTCCGGCACTCCATCTAAATGCTGTCACAAGCAACCAGTACAACACACTGCTGTCAAAATTCCCAGAGATAACCATGCCTGTATTCACACAAGCAGCCATCAAACATACAGTAGAACATTTCATCTCCACAAAAGGCCCACCTGTCCATGCACGCCCTTGTCGCCTTTGCCCTGACAAAGTAGTAGCAGCCAAAGCAGAATTCGCCAACATGGAAGCTATGGGTCTTATTCGACGTTCATCCAGCCCATGGGCATCACCCTTGCACATGGTTCCTAAGGCATCTGGAGGCTGGCGCCCTTGTGGAGATTACAGGCGCCTTAATGACATCACCATACCTGACAAGTACCCAGTGCCACATATTCATGATTTCTCAGCACAACTTGCTGGCAAGAAAATTTTCTCAAAAATCTATCTGGTACGGGGCTATCATCAAATCCCAGTCACTGCTGAGGACATCCCAAAGACCGCCATCATCACCCCTTTCGGCCTCTACGAATTCCTCAGGATGCCTTTCAGACTCAAAAAACGCTGCACAGGCTTTTCAACGACTGATGGACACTGTTTGCCAAGGCCTGTATTTTACCTTTGTCTACATTGATGACATCCTGGTGGCTAGTGAAGATGAGGATACACACCTGGACCACCTTCATCAGCTCTTTCAACGTCTCAAAGACTATGGTTTGGTGGTGAATGTTTCAAAATGTACGTTTGGGGTTGAATCACTTGATTTCCTTGGCCACTGCATCAATTGTGATGGGATCGTACCACTACCTGACAAGGTGTCTGTGATCACAAAATACCCACGGCCAGAAACCGTCAAAGCTTTGCAGGAATTTGTGGGGATGGTAAATTGCTACCATAGGTTCATTCCGGCTGCTGCACAGTTGATGTCCCCACTCTTCGAAGCACTTACAAGCCAGACCAAAACCTTCATTTGGAACGATACGATGACGCAGGCTTTTGACAATATCAAGAAAGCACTCGCTAAAGCTACACTACTAGTGCATCCCCGGCATGATGCACCTATTTCTCTGACCACAGATGCCTCAGATCGAGCCGTTGGTGCCGTTCTCCAACAGTGGGCACAAGAATTGCCTTGGGTACTTCTGGGTATTCGCACCGCCCCAAAGGAGGACTTAGGATGCTCCTCAGCAGAATTGGTCTATGGAGCTCCCGTCACGGTACCTGGAGAATTTTTCCCAGCTCACACTTCACAACCTAATCACAACTCCGAGCTAGTGTCTCCGTGAGCAAGTTCAGGTACTAGTCCCCATTCCTACCTCCCACCATGGGATTACACCCATCTCAATCCCACCTGACCTGCAACACTCTCAATATGTATTTATACGTCGCGACTCACATCGTACACCTCTCCAGCGCCCTTATGAGGGCCCCTTCAAAGTTCTTCAGCCAGGTGAAAAAAACTTTACAATCGACATAGGAGGACGAAAAGATACTGTTTCGGTGGACCGATTAAAACCTGCGCATATAGATCCTGAATTTCAAGTTCCAGTAGCAGTGGCCAAACACAGAGGACGACCTCCAAGGAAGGTTCAACCTACCTCAACACAGTCCCATACACCTGACAGCGATTCAGACATCCCTTTACCCTTACACACAAGGTCTGGACGCCAGGTTAATTTACCGCGTCGCTTCATCTCGGTTCTGGGGGGAGTGGTGTAGCGGCTACGGGCTACCAAGTATACGGAGAACCGGATTTATCGGAGCTGCTAGTTAATAAAACTCACACGTGATTGTTTTTTGGGTGTAGAGTGTACATGTGAATTGCTACATTAGGCTATGTATGTATAGTCTGCGCATGCATGTACTTGTTATTCTAATTAATGGCTCGCTGATAGTACATGGTGGCAGCGAGTTTGCATCAAGGTCCATGACAGACACCGAACAACGTTATGCTCAAATTGAAATAGAGGCCCTGGCAATCATTTGGGCATGTGATAAGTTTTCTGGAAAGCATTTTGAGATTGAAATTGACCATAAACCGCTTGTTCCTCTGCTGAGCTCTAAGCATTTAGATACCTTACCCCCTCGAATTTTAAGATTTCAACTGCGTTTAGGGAGGTATGATTACAGTATTCAACATGTAGCAGGAAAGTTTCTGTTTACTGCTGATGCACTATCAAGAGCACCTTGCTGCAGTACTGCTGAACCAGAAACTGGCATAACAGATGCTGATGTGGAGTCATTTGCAGATGCGATAACCTCATCTGTCCCTGTAACGAAGACATTACTTGAGAAATACCGTATGGGGCAGTTCAAAGACCCCAATTGCACAACAATCAAACAGTTTTGCCTTTCTGGATGGCCTGAAAAGCGTAAAGTCGCAGCCAATTTGAAACCATACTGGTTGGTTCGTCATGAACTCAGTATTTGCAAAGATCTACTATTGTTTGGCTGTCGAATTGTGGTCCCAGACTCTTTAAAGACGCTAACTTTACAGCGACTACATGATGGACACTTAGGCATACAACGGTGTCGCTTGCATGCCGCTTCAGCAGTCTGGTGGCCTGGTCTTGCAAAACAGGTTATTAACATGGTGCAAAGATTTCATGTGTGTGCAAAACATAACCCCCCTCCAGTGGAACCTATGATTTCTTCTTGTCTACCAGCCTACCCATGGCAGAGGGTGAGTACAGATCTATTTGTACTATAGGGTTGTACTTATTTGCTTGTAGTTGACTATTTTTCACGGTATCCAGAGGTGATACAGTTGGCTACAACAACATCAACAAAAGTGATTGGTGCCTTGAAATCTGTGTTTGCTCGTCATGGTATTCCCGAGGAAGTCGTGAGTGACAATGGACCCCAGTTTGCTTCAAATGAAATGAAGGAGTTTGCTCAACATTATGGATTTCACCACTGTACCAGTAGTCCATACTACCCACAGGGTAATGGTCATGCAGAGCGTGCAGTTAAGACTGTAAAAAACTTGTTAAGCAATACTGAGGATCCATGGCTTGCACTGCTGAACTATAGAGCAGCACCATTTCCCTGGTGTGGACTGTGTCCTGCAGAGCTCCTTTTTGGTAGGAGAATCCGCACAACAGTACCTCAGGTGGAAACACAGTTGACACCAGTATGGCCATATCTTGATGACTTTTGCAGCTATGATCAGCGGTTAAAACAACAAAAAACCAACTATGATTTACGACACAGAGTACGATCGCTCTCCCCATTGAAACCGGATACTGAAGTTTGGGTCAAAAAAGGAGACAAGCAAAGGGAACTGTTGTGACTGCTGCTGCAACACCAAGATCTTACATTGTAGCCACTCCAGAAGGTCAATTACGTAGGAATCGTTAACACCTGACCACAGTATCCACTGATGAGAAGACGGAAGGAACTGGAAATGACCAGCATGAAGGAGGGACACATGATGTACAGCCACCTGAAGACAGTAGCAATGACCATGAACTTCCATCAGAGAATGGAAATGATATGGATGATTCCAATTATCAACGTCACATTCAGCCTGCAAGTCCTATAGCATCAAGAACACGAATCAAAACTGGTACCTGTATTTGACCACCAGATAGATATTGATTGAACTTGTATAAAAGGGACATGTAGTGTATTTGTATTAGGCTATGTATGTATAGTCTGCGCATGCGTGTACTTGTTATTCTATTTAATGGCTCGCTGATAGTACATGATGTTCTTGAAATAGTAAGTCAATAGCATTTATTGTTCGGACAGTACTGTGATTTAAACAATTTGCAATTATATTTATAAACGAGAACCAGATATTGTCACAGTATACAATACAATTTATAAGTCCCGGTGGTTGTATAACTTCATAATGTCTTAAGTGCATTTGAATTTATTTAGAACATGCGCCTACTGCTCAAACAAATAACACACAACTGCTTAAAGATCAGATATGGGCTGTCACCAGGATGAGGTTCAGTCTGCCATATAAAGGTCAGCCAGGACCACCGCCTTGGCTCTAGTTGTTTTAGAGCTTGACACAAGTGAGAGGCTAGACATGTCAATGACTCCATAACCTCTGTTCCCCTAGCACCATGAGCCATGGGGGGGGGACCCAATCCCACTCCAGCTACAGCTACATGCATTTTGGTCATTAAACTTAGTTTCATGCCTCCACTGATCAGTATAGCTCTGGCTGGCATGGAAGTAATGATCAGACTGTTATTAAAAGTACCAAGAACTGATCCCTACTATCTGGCATCCATTGCATTCAAAGATGTAATAAAAGCACCAGTGGTATTCCTGCCGGATTGCTGGTCCGGGTGTAAGGGAATTTGGCAGCCACATGACCAAGACATTCTTTGATATCCATGTTGTTGACAGACATGAAGTATACAGTATATATGCTGTTCAACTAACAACTGAACAAGTAAATAAGAAATATCTAGAATTTTTCCAAACAATATGTGTAATCTTCACTCATTTGCTGTTTCAGTGATGACTGTGATGCAGTGATTTGGTTGATGTAACTGGTTAAAGCCTTGTTATTATAAGATCAACCACTTTATGCCTATGATGCATTGGGAGGGTTAAAAATCTATCACAAATTTATGGGGTATACATGTATTATGTGTTTTGTGTAATATTAAATAAGTGTGTCAATCAGTAATAATGTCTATTGATAATAACTATTTTTAAAAATTAGTTATTGCAGAATAAGTTAATAAATTGAAGAAAAAAATTAGTTATTGATTATACCATACACATGCATAATATGATAAACTATAGTATTTGGTGTATGAGTCACCAGGCTAAATAGAGCTCTGAAATTATGGCACAGGGGTCTGCCCTTGCAAGAAATGCTCTTGCATTTGAACGGAGAAGAGGTAAGTTCAGACTGCTGTAGATGTTGTCAGGAGTGGTGGATAGACTGGACTGAAGATGGGATGCTAGTTTAGAGAAGGTGTTTTGGGGTAAGTTGACCACAGGCCCCAAAGGATTCAACTACAAAGGGTATGCAGCCTAGTTCTTCACAATTTAATTCGTAAAAAGAAAATTATAATTACAACTCAATCAAAAAAACATGGTCATACAGGTTGACCACATTTTAAAAAAATCGGTACGATTATAATATGTCCGTGTAGCAATTAACATTACCCACCCTAAAACCAAAATCAGTTGTATTACATTCACAAGAACAGAAATGCTCGCTCATTTAACCTCAATGTGTGCCGCACCTATCGTAATACTGCAGACATATTGGTATACTTGTTCTGACATGTTTAACACGCGGTTTATGACGCGGGGAAATGTTGATTATTTTGGGGAATAATTCTCTCTTAGTGGTTTGTATGATTATTCTTGCAGCATTTCCTATTTAAAACTCAGTACGTATTTGCGACTGCCTATGGAGTTATATACAACCTCGTATTGTCGGACAATTCCGCAAACATGCTGCGCCAGGTGCCCTTTGTTTTTCTATATAATTCCTGGTCGATCGCACTACTTATACCACTGTATTGGTTTTCGGTGTATAAAATTGTTTCTTAATAACATTCGCTTTTGCATCCATTTATTAAGTATAGGCTATAGTTTATATCGGAACTGTACCTTGAATGCTGAGGCACATCGTTAAAACTACATGTATCATGAACTGGCTTTTAAAGTTTACGGGCAATTGTATATTGCCTGCTGACTCTTTAATTTTCCAGTTTCATCTATAATGATCGGAGTATTATTAAACATGTTTAGCTTAGAAAAAAATCTATAGCAGGGAATTATGAATATTATATATTCCCCAATATTTCCCCGCATCAGTCGTAAACCGCATGTTAAAAAGCGCTACGTACTGTAATAATGAAGGCTGTGACAGTAACTGAAGTCAATTCCATAAGGAATATACAGAATACGACTAAATCAAGCATAATGTTGGACTTGATTTAAAGGCTTTTTTTCGTTAACATGTACGCAATCTCTGTACTAATTACTATATATTCCAATGTTACTAATTCCTGATCCTCAACTGATATTGGAGGTGCAAAGCAGAAATATACACTTAGATGCATTTTACTATTTTTAAAATGGTATCCACATATATAGCCAGATAAGCTTGTTGCAGAGGTTGCAACTGTCTTAGCATGTAAACATCATCAAATTAATAAACTCCTGTACAACGCATGCAAAAGAAGTTTTCTTCATTATTTTTAAAAACAGATAAATATAAATTTAACAATAAACTCAATTTCAAACGTAGATAGGTGACTTTTAATTAAGGACAAAGTTTCCAAAACTAAACATTATGTCCTTCGATCTCTGCATATGTTTCTCTTTACCCCATCGACTGGCAATCCTTTTTTCAAATGATACTTTCAGAACTCATTCAGAGATTGGGAGTCTACACTTGGTCTGGCCATGCATGTCTATCTTGTTTGTATGGATATAGCCCACTCAGTGACGTAGCCACTATATGCATGCACGCATGTATGCAGAGCCTAAGAGCTAGTCTCTTACTTACAATTATATGCTGGGATAGCACTAATTGCTATAATCAAACGTCAAAATAATTAATTATAGCAAGCCAATCAAGAAACCATCAGCGGTGTTCTGGTACCATGTGCCTAATTGCTGACGATTCAGCGATTCTGACCGTCTTAAGTTCAGATTCTGATTTAGTGCGCTCGTACCCCGCCTGCCCCCTTATTCCTGCGACAACACTTATCCCTGCAACAACACTTAATCACAGTTGAAGCCGCATTTATGATGAGTCCAAAATGGTTTAAGACAATTCACCAAATTTGGGTTATAAGCACATACGCGCATGTCCTCTCATCCGCACCTGATGCCATACGAATGTATGTGTAGTATCGTCCTGGCAATCCCCAATGTATATATAGGGCACCACCTGTATGGTCAGGTCCAATGTATATAGGGCACCACCTGTGTGGATTCGGGTCCAAATGGTCTAGTTTATTTGAAGTCTCAGTTGCAGAGACGCTGTGCTTCTCAGATGGCACAGCGAAACCGTTACATGGACACGGTAACGTCTCATCACGTGACCTTACCCGTCTCTTTGATGTAGGCGGATACCGTTGAAATCAATTTCAACGGGCCGTCTGTGGACTGAGAGTGGACGGTAACGTCTCTTTCCCCGTCACTCCTTCACGTCATTATACGTTTTAATCCGTCACTTCGGTAAATCGACGGTTAAAGAGGTTCGCTTTTTACCGTGTCGTACCGTCGGTACGTAAGGTTGGGTTTTAGGCAACCGCGCTGCTTCTATCCATGCAGCACCACACCATCACATGCAACTTTCTCAGATTCTGAAGCAGTTTTGAAAATACAAATACATAGGATGTACGAAAGGGAAACGCAAGTATTTTGCTTGGTCTCTGTACGTATTGATGTACAAAACAACTGTACTGGTAGGATTCTGTCCTGTTGAAAGATATGATTATCGGATGAGAACCACACGAAGTACTTGCTTAAACACAATTGCGGTATTGATGACACGGGCGTGAAACCTGTACGACAGTACACAACTCTCTCGTCATCATCATCAGAAAAAGAGATTATTTTGCACATACCTCATTGCGCTCCAAAGACAAACAAAGTAACTTCGCGGAAAGGCACTGTAAGCGAGGAAACAACAATCATAAGCCCAACAATAATACAACAACTTACAGATTGGAAAGAGTATACCGTAATGCGAAAGGCATAACTCTCTTGCCAGCAAACGTTCATCTGTTACAAAAAAATTACATACTTGTGACGGACACATTGACATACCTCATGGCGCTCCAGAGTACGACGTGGAAAGGGTAAGCAGAGGTATCAGACATCAACTTACATAACGAAAAGCACGTACTTTCGCGTTACAACCTATTCCTGTAGACGAAAGAAAGGGGTTCGACACAACAAAAATGGCGCCTACCGACACATTTACCTGATGAAGCTACGCCCATGAAGGTCCACACCTCCCAGGAGACCAGTATGTGTGATACATCTGCTGATTTTGAAGCACTCAGGATATGTAGATCTACGCTCGTATTCCCCACAGTGGTGACAGTAACGTCGCTTGCCGCTCATTTTGAAAGGAGGTGACTTATATCACGTGACCATGACGTCAATAACTATGTGGACGGTACCGTGCTGTGGCGTTCGTCGATTACCATTGCACATACACGGGCACCGTCACAAAACGTTTCCGTGACATTTCCGTAGAAGTCCGTCATGTTCGATAGAGACGGAGTACCGTTGCAACCCGTCTCCGGATAGCGGTTTCGCTGTGTGGGGCGTAGCATTTTTGGCGGAAGGACGGATATCAGTCAAGCCTATTCTATACCACCTGATAGCGAGTGCGGGCTATTATCTGCCACATACGCTATCAGATGGTTATAATACTTGGTAACGTACGTGTATAGGCTTGATCCAACCTTCCACCAAAATGAAGCGCAGGTCCGGCTACGCGCAACTACATCAGGAGTGATTCGTGTGTATTAAAGGATTAACGCTGGATATTAAGTAAAATGAGAATGTTGGGAAAATTGAATAGTTGAGTATGGGCAAGGTGAAGATTTCGTTGTACTCAACTCAAACTTGGTTCAGCCTATATAGCTGCAGGGAGTTTTAAACATATCTAACTATTTACTTGTCTCGAGTTATACAACAGACTCTCTATGATCTATTTTCTTACCTTGCCCACAGCCACTGTGCATGGATTTTTGCCACTCAAAATGGCCACTGAAAATTTCATATGACGTCACATACATAAGGTATATGATCACGGCCCGGCTTCAGATTATAAAATCTCAAAATGACCGCCGACAATTAACGCCCACGCATAATAATTAATCCAGCAGGGTCAAGTCATGTGACTTCCCTGGAGTATTATTAAGAGTATAACCGCCGAAAGAAGATGTTACCAAAGAATTCTTATAGAAATTTAATATCCGGCAGGGTGTGGCGCACATATCATTCTCCGCGAGAATTAGGTGTCAGAAGATGGTGCTCTCCAATAACGTACTTACCTGTCTCTTCCTGATTTGCTGTAAGTTTATTAAACAGTCAAAGCTGTACTTCACAATGTCTGGGTATTTTTAAAAATCGTATAGCGAGGGGCGGACAACCGCAAATAGCCATGTTATGTAGCTGTAGCTTTCGCACCACGCGCTTCGAATTTGACTTAGGCTAAATGCCGGCAGCGGCCATTCTAGCCAGAGGTTCGCGGCCTTAGGGATGTTTGCATAGATACACGTTGTTAGTAATATGCTATATATAGTTGTGAGTTGCAGCTGTATGTACACTTTTGTAATAATAATGCATTTATATTAATAAATAATAATAATAATAATAATCTTGTACATGCATTTATTCCCATTCGTGTATTCTCTTGTAATTCTTCTTCTTATTATTATTATTATTAATACAGTATGCACAAAACAAAATCTACCTACAGCATTAACATGCACAGTTTATAGGGAGCGGGATAGGATGGCTCGAGAGTTTGCTCTCACAAGGGCTAAACTTAGTCTACCAAATAGTTCATTACACACTAGCGACTTGGGGAGACCCTGCCTGGTGGACAAACGTGTGGCAAGTCTTGATAGTGCCTGAATAGCCTCAGTACCCCAACATCCATATGTCTCCACTACAAGAGGAATACAAACCCAGCCTAGTTCACTGCATCTTCCATCGTTAACCCTGTGCTTGCGGATCTGGGCAGCCATAGCAGCCGAACCTGCTGTCACACTCGCTTCTTGAAAAACATGTGCATTTAGCGTTGATGTGACAGACAGGTCAAATGCTGCTGACTTACCCAGGACCCAGTTTGGAACCAGAACATCAGCTGGACGAGTATGTTCTCTAGACCACCCTCCCATCTCTAGCTGTGGAGCAAGACAGGCACGGTGACAGAAATCGTTAAAGATGTCTCTCAACTTGTTATGATGGGAGACGACATCACCCCCCAACTTGCAACACAGTGCATGATGACCATAGGCATCCAAGGCAGCGTTGCACTGAGTGCAACTTTGGCCTTGAGCAACTGATATACCAAGCCACCATTTTATTGCCACCTGGAATTCAGAGGGCTCCAAGTGAAGGCCTATGCTAGGGGATGGAGTGATTGATAGCCAAGCTGAGGCATGAGGTGACAATTAAAATAAATAAATAATAATAATAACGAAGAAAAAGAAAACTTTGGGAGTATTCCGTTACGGTAGCATGGCTTGGTATGTATGTTGTTACTTCTAACTTGGCACATGATCAAAGGCAACCCCCCCCCCCCCCCTCCCCCCACCAAATTCCGGATGTGGTCACTTGCATGCTGCATGCGTGCCTGTCTCATGGCTTCAATTTTGACATGGCTGCCATTTTGCGCTCATTTCCAACAAGAGGGATCATCAGGCCTTAGAATTCACCTATCTCTATCTGTGCTTCTCGATAGGAAGCGTTGTCAACCTTTTAGCATTAGGGAAATACCCATTGAAAGTGGTGGAATTCCTTGGTGGAGCAAATCTAACAGCATGAAACTTACATGAAACCATAATAAATTAGCAGGTAAGTGGTTATTCTCCCTGAATGAGAAAAGCATCGGACTTCTTACAACCACACCAACTTGGGGTGGCTTGTTCTGCTGGATCTGAAGGAACTGCATTGAAAGTCATTGGATGGATGAACATTTTGCTGTTCTAAAAATTGACATGAAGAATGCCTTCAATCTTGTTTCTAGTCAGGAACTCCTCTCAAAGTGTATGACGTTCCCTGGGCTTGCTCCGTTGGCAGTGTGGTGTATTGCACATATCCATTATTGTTTCACCCCTCTTGGTCACCTCACTTCAGTGATTAGAGTACAGCAGGTATATCCCTTAGGTCCTCTTTTCTTAGACCTACTATTGCATAAGATCCTGTCAGCCATTGGTGCTGAAGACGACAGCATTGGTTTTTATATATCAAGCATGGTACCATGATGATGTACCACGGTACCATAATGATGTGCCACGGTACCATGACGATGTACCACGGTACCATGACGATGTACCACGGTACCATGATGATGTACCACTGTACCATGATGATGTACCACTGTACCATGATGATGTACCACTGTACCATGATGATGTACCATGGTACCATGATGATGTACCACTGTACCATGATGATGTACCACGGTACCATGATGATGTACCACGGTACCATGATGATGTACCACTGTACCATGATGATGTACCACTGTACCATGATGATGTACCACTGTACCATGATGATGTACCACGGTACCATGATGATGTACCACGGTACCATGATGATGTACCACGGTACCATGATGATGTACAACGGTACCATGATGATGTACCACGGTACCATGATGATGTACCACTGTACCATGATGATGTACCACTGTACCATGATGATGTACCACTGTACCATGATGATGTACCACGGTACCATGATGATGTACCACTGTACCATGATGATGTACCACTGTACCATGATGATGTACCACTGTACCATGATGATGTACCACGGTACCATGGTGATGTACCATGGTACCATGATGATGTAGTGGTGGTTTAGTGTGTATGGGCTTCCATGTCCACTGTGCAGTGACATAGCACTGGACCCATTAGGTCATCACGTAGGCAAGGGGGTGATGTGGTTGTCCGCCATAACAACCTGCGGGGTGCCTTTGTAGAGATTTGCTATCAAGTCCATTTGGGTGTACATGTGGAGGGTGGCACACATCTGATATGTCACACTCCTGGCTATCTAGGCATTGTTTGGGCACAAGGCAAGCTGGCTGCATTTGACATCACAATAGGTCACGTCTGTTATATCTGTATTGTTCCCAACCCTGGCTTTCAATCATGCCACCAGCTTCTGGACTCTTTAGAGTTTCAAACAGCCATGCAGTGGTGGCTTTGCATGAGTGTTTCTCAGTGTGCTAGCTGTTGCTGCTACCCCAGCTCATTCTTTGGACTTCATCACCATGATTGGTATTGCAAGAATGTTGTCACCTACCATGCCAAAGAGCCTGCTTTGATGTTCAGGTAGAGGTGGGGAGTGGTTATGGTCTTCATGAGCAGGTAGAGGTGAGGAGTGGTTATGGTCTTCATGAGCAGGTAGAGGTGGGGAGTGGTTATGGTCTTCATGAGCAGGTAGAGGTGAGGAGTGGTTATGGTCTTCATGAGCAGGTAGAGGTGAGGAGTGGTTGTGGTCTTCATGAGTAGGTAGAGGTGGGGAGTGGTTATGGTCTTCATGAGCAGGTAGAGGTGAGGAGTGGTTATGGTCTCTTCATGAGCAGGTGGAGGTGGGGAGTGGTTATGGTCTTCATGAGCAGGTAGAGGTGGGAAGTGGTTATGGTCTTCATGAGCAGGTAGAGGTGGGGAGTGGTTATGGCCTTCATGAGCAGGTAGAGGTGGGGAGTGGTTATGGTCTTCATGAGCAGGTAGAGGTGGGAAGTGGTTATGGTCTTCATGAGCAGGTAGAGGTGGGGAGTGGTTATGGCCTTCATGAGCAGGTAGAGGTGGGGAGTGGTAATGGTCTTAACGAGCACACCAAACGGCCAGCTGATGTTCTTGCTGCAAATGGTATGTTTGGACAGGCCAGCTCATGCATTTGACTTCACTGTCACATCACCACTTGTTTCTAGCGGTTTACCTGTTCAAACGAGATTGCTGCAGTGGGATGCATGCATAGCTGGTCCAATGATACCAAATGTGCTGAACGTGGGTTGGGTGTAGTCTCGTTCCAGACCAATACAATGCAAAGTTTATCGCATAATGTATAAACACGCTCATATCGGTCTGGTGTTTCGTATGTGGCGGAAGTGTACCAAACCCTGGAATTCGCGTGCACTTTAACATACATGAACAAATACGCAACCATTCACTCGACCCAGACCTACACTAAGTGTAAGTATGAATACGCCAGCTTCTTTCACAATCCTATCACAGTGCGAGTGAGCATCCAAACCTGTTGTAGTGACTGGCATGCACACATCTATGGTTGATGCTGTTAGAGAGATGTGTGGGTGCAATTGATTAATCTTCAAAATGACACATCGCTCAGCCTCTTTTATGTCTTTTGAGCCAACTTTTTAACTACTTTACCTAAGGCTAAGAAGGCCATATATAGGTGTGTCCAACCTTTTCTTTGCACGAATCGCAGGAGCTAAGTATTCCCACTCTTTGCCAAGAAGTTGGAGCAAGCAATTGGTATGGGCAGCATCGCTAGTCAGTACTCTGCAGTCTCTGTGGTTCAGCACAACATCTCTGCAACACCTACACTGATATGGGGCCAAACTTCAGCCACAGCTTTAATAATCATTGGATGTGGTCAAACGATGGATTGATATGATTGTTTGTTTACATTCCACAGTGTACAAGCGCTTGCGACTTGAGATGCCAGACTCATATACTTAACATATAGGGTCTGAGGACGAGACTAGGTTGGGTGTCCATCCCACCTGCAGCGAAAATGTATGGCTGCAGGGGGTACAGAGGTCAAGTGGGCTTCCAGAAAGTCCATAGCCATCACAGCTCTATATGGAAGGCTGAACCTGACCCTTGTTAGGGCCAATGTCAGGACAATCCTTAGCAGAGCATTTCACTTATTAATAGTTATTATGCTACTTAAATTTTAAAGTATTCTTCTATATATGGGACAGTGTCAAGCAAAATCACCCTTGTGATACTTTTACAAATTTTCCAGGACAAGTATTGCTCGCAATGAAATGTATAACTAATTATAAATGCAGTGTCTTATATCTTTATATGATGGATAGTCCAATGTAGGATGTGTTAGGACCATTCGATAGAAGCTCTTTGGAGTCCACAAAAATTGAAAAATTTTCAAAACTTGAAAAACTGCCCAGAAGGGTGATTCTGCTAGACACTGTCCCATATGTTAACTAGTTAATAACACTATTACACAAACATACTATTACATAAGGTCAATCATGCATGTATGATTGATATGCTATCATAGTCCATGTATGATTGATATGCTATCATAGTCCATTTATGATTGATATGCTATCATAGTCCATGTATGATTGATATGCTATCATAGTCCATGTATGATTGATATGCTATCATAGTCCATGTATGATTGATATGTTATCATAGTCCATGTATGATTGATATGCTATCATAGTCCATGTATGATTGATATGCTATCATAGTCCATGTATGATTGATATGCTATCATAGTCCATTTATGATTGATATGCTATCATAGTCCACGTATGATTGATATGCTATCATAGCTCATGTATGATCTCCCTCACTACCGCTTAGGTTCCTGGATCTATACAGCTAAGGGTAAGTGCGTGTTAATTCCTTGTCTCCTACTTATATTCTGTGATGTGGTGGTGGGGTGTTGGTGTGGTGAGGTGGAAGTGAGGTTTAAAAAAACTGTACATATATTTACATCTTTCTAATAACTTAACTCTACTTTCATCAACCCATGACAATTCCAGCTGCCTGCTCATCTTCTCAGTTCACATGCAACAATGGAAACTGTGTTCCTCTGTCCTTCAAGTGTGACAGTTACGATGACTGCTATGACAACAGTGATGAATTTGGATGTGGTAAATTTACTGCTGTCATCATGTAATTTTTGCTATATAACAACATTGTCATATGTGCATTTGATCACATCGCTGTGTCGCTTTTCGTTGGATTGTGTGACATGTATGTGTAGCCAAACATTATTTGGCATGATGAGTCTTGAAATTATCTCTACATCATCTGATGAGTTAATTAATTGGGTCATTATTACATCATATTACAACACCTCTTTGCACTATTGGCAGCTGCTATTCCTATCAGTTCAAGTGTTACAATGGATTTTGTATTGATTCAACATTGGCCTGCAATGGAATATCTTATGATTGCAGTGATAACAGTGATGAGAGCCGCTGCACATGTAAGTTAGATATCAGAGAGCCTTCACTATAGATAAGACCAAGATAATCCAGGGTGGAGTACTGTACATCAGTGATCAGGGTATGGCTCTAAGCCAAACAAGTGTATAATCTAGATGACACTGATAGTTTATGCCACCTCACAGTTAAAAGTCAGTGATCTATCTACCAATGTGGAACAGGTCATGTTGCTAAGCACCTTACTTTGATAGTTGAATACCTAGTGTGAATTAATATGCATGACATTTTGTAATCATGGCATTGGGATAGTAAGTTATGCAAAGCTCCATATTGAAGTAATGATCATTGTAGTAATAGGCTGTGTGGTACTGAGGAAGCATTTGATGAAACTTTGGTTGTTAATCTTAATGAGGGAAGGTGTGGTGATAACGAAGCAGCATGCAGGGGTGAGGGGGGGGAGGAGAGGGGCTGTGATATGACCACTTTAGTATGCCTAGCATAAAAATTGCAACACTTTGTAAATTCCTACAACACTACATAAACTGTTACTACAGCACACACACCCACTTCCCCATGCACATTTTAATAGGATTAGAGGTGGTGTCACATTGGCTTAATGCATGCGTGTATATGTGTCAGCATTCAGCGTTTGTGTAATTAGGTATTAAATAGTGCAGTACTGAATACTTGGAGTCCCAGTTCACCAGGATGATAACTGTACAAGTAAATAAACATTCTTTATGAGAAAGTTGTGGGCATATAGGATTGGTGGTGTAAAAAGGAAGGAACAAGGGTCTAAAAAGAAGGGCAAATGGAATAGTCCTATATTTAGCACATGAACAACATACTATATCCTAGATATAGAATATAGGACTATTCCACTTACCCTTATTATTAGACCCTTGTTTCCTTCCTTTTTAAACCACCATTACCTTCAAATCCTATATGCCACCAACTTCCTCATAGAGAATGTTTTTTATTTACTTGTTTCATTGATTTTTATTCATACCCGATTATGAGTCGTATAGCATGTTAAGTAATCCATCTTGATATGAGAGGGAGGTTGTAAAGGTACGACATACCTTTGAGTTCTCTTTTCACTGAGCGAGATGGACGTTCAGGACTATGGCAATATCGCTGTCTTTTAGCAGCCCGTTCCTTTTAAGGATCTGCTCGATTCCTTGCATGTACGTCGAGAGGTCCGTTTCTTTTCAGGCTCTGCTTAGTAGTTCCGCTCTGGCTGAATCTAATATGTCGTCTCGAGCTTTGAGGTACTTTGCTCATTGTTTGGGCTTCTTCTTTTCCTGACGTGAAGGTGATTTGCTAACCACCATCAGGGGCGGATCCAGGATTTCAGAAAAGTGGGGTGTTAATTAATTTCATGAAAGTGTTGGAGGGGGTCTGGGGCGGAGCACCAGCTGCCAACACTTTTCATTATACTGTATCATGTGCACAACACTACATAATACTGCCTTGCCATTTGTTTGCTCGCAGAGCTGCAGTTGTATTACGAATTTCAGCCACTTTACTTAATTGTTACTAATGATAATTATTCATTACGGGTTTGAAAGGGGGGGGGGGTTACAACCCCCCAAACACCCCCCCCCCCTCCTCCCTGGATCTGTCAGTGCCGCACCGATATATGTCATGTAGCCTCGAGACGTTTGACCACAGAAGCGAGAATGCCAACGAATTCTGAAGCCATTGGTGTGATTTTCATTTCTTAAGTGTTCCTATCCCGAGTTATGCGTGGTCAATAACAAGAACAACAAGAAGAATGAGAAATACGTGGGACTAGGTACGAGTTCAGAAAATAGCTTTGTTCTCTCCAACCACGCGGTTTTGTGACATCAAAAAAACTGCTTGTTGTTGCCTTCTTGTACAATGACGACAACAAGGTAAGCCATCCCCTCATCAGGAGTCTTGGGTCGCGTTTTTTTAATGACTTCATAATTGGGGTCAAATCCTATATGAGAGTTACTAACTCTCGATTATGTTAGCTATTTAGACAAACCTAGCATCTAAACAATTAAATCGACAGGTTATTAAAAGCATTAATATGAATATCGACTGCCATGCACGCGGTACGCTACTGTGAAAGAGAATGTGATTGGGGAAGAGGTGCAATTGTTCTGTGCTCCAAGCCCCTTCACCTGAGACACTCTAGCCCCTCCCACTTGTAGATATCCCTCCACACACACATGCACACTTCACTCACACACTCACACACATGTAAGTGTACATAGTTACATGGGCCACATCAGCTCACATTGTGGTGTTACTTTGGTCTCTAGAGATGTTGCATTAGGTGATGACATCAATGGCTGTGTTTGTAGAAGTCTCATCTGTGTTCTATTTCCAGATACCTGCACTTCTGGGTCTGTTCGTCTTGTTGGAACAGGATCAAACCAGGCCTTTGGCTATGGTCGGGTGGAGATGTGCTATAACAACACATGGGGCACCATATGTGGGAATTATGGCTGGGGCTCTAATGCTGCCTCTGTTGTGTGCAGTCAGCTAGGATATTCAGGTATTTTGGCATAACCACATTGACATCACGTGACCCCCTCACCCCTCTCCCTTATGTGTAGGGGTGTCATCATATGACTCCTATGCACTGTATGGTCAGGGTACAGGGAAGATCCTTCTCAGTGGTCTGAGCTGTAGTGGCACTGAATCCTCTTTGTTGTTCTGTAGTCGTGGTAACAGTGTTATTGGCACAACCACCTGTTCGCACTCTCAAGATGCAAGTGTGACCTGTTATGGATCAAGTATGTACTTGATACATGTACATGATACATTAAAGACTTGGCATATCGTGTTGGCCTGGAGACTGGGATATTGTATGGTTATTGTATGAGAATGTGATCGGGGGAGAGGTGTAATGCTCTATTTCCAAGCCTCTTCACCTGAGACCCTCTAGCCCCTCCCACTTGTAGATATCATCCCTCCACACACACATGCACACTTCACACACACATGTAAGTGTACGTAATTACATGGGCCACATCAGCTCACATTGTGGTGTTACTTTGGTCTCTAGAGATGTTGCATTAGGTGATGACATCAATGGCTGTGTTTGTAGAAGTCTCATTGTTGTTCTGTTTCCAGATACCTGCACTTCTGGGTCTGTTCGTCTTGTTGGAACAGGATCAAACCAGGCCTCTGGCTATGGTCGGGTGGAGATGTGCTATAACAACACATGGGGCACCATATGTGGGGATTATGGCTGGGGCTATAATGCTGCCACTGTTGTGTGTAGTCAGCTAGGATTTTCTGGTAAGTTGGCATAACCACATTGACATCACTACACCCCTACCCCTTATGTGCAGGGGTGTCATCATATAGCTCCAATGCACTGTATGGCCAGGGTACAGGGAAGATCCTTCTCAGTGGTCTGAGCTGTAATGGCTCTGAATCCTCTTTGTTGTCCTGTAGTCGTGGTAACAGTGTTATTGGCACAACCACCTGTTCGCACTCTCAAGATGCAAGTGTGACCTGTTATGGATCAAGTATGTACTTGATACATGATACATTAAAGATGAGTATGGTGGTATGTTATGCTGGCCTGGAAGCAATCGTGTTGGCCTGGGGACTGGGTCTGGATGTGCATATTATATGGGACTGTTTCCAACAAACTGTCTCTGCATTATATAAAAGCTCTCCATTTGAGTCACTTTACTTATACTGTTGGACGACCAAGAAATTTTAACTATCGTGTATTGTGATATGTGACTGACTACATATTATTAGTATGAATTAAACATATACATGTTCTGAAGCCTATAGGAATATTAAAAAAAAAAAAAACATTCACTATGCAAACGCTGGTGGTGTATAGGATTGGAAGGCTTTTGTGGTGCAAAACACTAAGAATCAAGGCACCTAACTGAAAAGGGAAGATCAAATATGACAACATGCTAAATGTAGGTCTATTTAGTCTATTCTTTTCTGTCAGACGTTTTGTTTCCAAGCTTTTCACACCACTATACCTTTCAAATTCCTGCACAATTTCACATAGAGAATGTATTACTTGTATATAACTATGAATGTTTCCAAACGTCATCCTCTCCCCAGTTAGCATCCAACAATATAGTGCACATGCTTTTTTAAAAAGAGGTAATCGTTAAATGGAATCTTTCCCTTGCAGCATATTATTACTACTACAGTGGTACCTCCTCTGTCTCTGCTGGAATAGGCATTGGTGTATCTGTGTTTGTAGTGATCATTATTGTGGCAGTGGTAGTAGGTGTGTGCAGGGCGTACACACGACAGGCCTACTTACGCAGAGCTGTTGTGGTCAGTAATGCTCCAGCAACTACCACTGTAGTCACGGCAACAACCCAGAACAATACATCTCAGGCACCTCCTGCTTTTAACCCTTCAGCTGCTTATGGTGGTTATGCCACTCCTGCTGGAAATATGGCACCTCCCAGCTATCCAGCCACTGGTTATCCCACTACTGGTTATCCAACTGCTGGTTATCCAACTACGGGTTATCCACCCACTGGTTTTCCAACTACTGGTTATCCATCTACTGGTTATCCACCCACTGGTTATCCACCCACTGGTTATCCACCCACTGGTTACCCACCAACTGGGTATCCATCTAATACTGGTGCCCCTCCACCATACTGATAATAATCATGATGTGAAAACACCTCAGTGTGCATGTATTCTTTTATATTTAGTGATCTACACTAACATAGTTGTATATGTATTCTATTACCTGACAGTATGCGGAATCATTTGCACACATGAGTGACAGTTGGCTTGTTTAATTGCATCATATATACTGTTAAAGTTTTGAATTCACAGTAAGATTAGTGAAGGTAACATTTTTGTGCCATAGCTTGGTGTAGAAAGGAAGGAAAAAGTTAAAGGATATATGATGCAAATGTGGCATATGTAAAATTAAACTGAGGTATTTTTGTTACTTTGCACTCCGGCATAAGAACAGATGGAAAAGTAAAGGTTATATTGAGGCAGAAATCAAACATCATTGATGAGGTAAGGAGTAGTGTGGTGAAAAATACGTTCTGTTAAGCCTACCATATTCCCTCAGTCCTACATCATAACAGACTGTCTAACATTTTAATTCTCTGATGGGATTCTGTTTGTAACTGTAACTGAGACTGTGGTAAGTGCCAGCATTTTCGGAGTTGTTGAGATTCTCAAATAGCCAAATCACAGCAGTACACGCACAACACAAAGCACACACTCAGCATACAACCACTGCCTGCCAAGTTCCCACGTCATGTCTAAAGCTTCTGCCTATGTCAGGTTCTCAGCTTTTAATAGCACCTGTCCATCAAGTGCAAAGATGCTTTTAGCTGTTTCTACAATCAGGGACATACAGTCTGGCTGCTTTAAGGTCAGATATCTAAAAATTACACCCACACTTCTATAATACCTATTACAGCAATCACTACACTTCTCCCTTCACAAGCCGTATCGTTCAGGAGGTAGGTGAGGTCGGGTAGAGCGTTGGAGGATAGGTTCAGGAGCAGGTACATTTCTGTAATCAGGGTCTGCCGTAGGCTGAGGCTGGGGTGGTAAAAGCTAAGCATCAAGTATTGGCGGCTGCTGCTCTGGAACTGCATGGAGGCATGTTAGGATCAAGCTAAGGTCCAACGTCCCCTATATCTTGCTCCTGAGACATGATCGTTTCCTTTCTACCATCTGTGGCATCATTATTTCTACTCCTAACATGGTCAATGTGGTAATGACTCTTTTTACCATCTTCTAACACTAACACAGACCCCTGTACTTAACTAATTATAACTCCTGGTATCCATTTAGGGACCCACTGCTATGGTTCAGGCAATACACCCTTTCTCCCATAAATGTACGGTGACTCCCCTTCTGATCATGATCATCCTTTTGCCTTTCCTGTTGCTGCTGTACTTGATCCTTCAATGACGGAAACACAAAATCAAAATGAGACTTGTGTTTCCTTCCTAGCAACAGCTCTGCTGGTGATTGCCCCATAGTTGAATGAGGGGTAAGCCTACTGGAATAGAAATCGAGCCAGACAAGTTTCAACATCGACTGATATTCGTTTGACGGCTTTTTAGAGTCTGTACTGCGTGTTCCGCCAATTCATTTGTAGCAGCATGGTAGGGTACATGTCAGAAACCTTTAGCCTTGGCAAAGCACTGGAACTCTGCACTTGTAAGTGCTGTACCATTGTCAGACACTAACTAAGCCCATGAGTAGCAAATGTGTGTCTGAGTACTCACATTGCCTGCTGAGTGGAAGGTGAAGAGACAATGGCAGCCTCCATCCATTTGGAATGGGAATCCACTATGACAAAAAAGGTTTTTCCCAAAAATGGACCTCAAAAATCAACATGCAATCAAGCCCAAGGTTTGGAGGGCCACTCCCAAGGGTGAAGGTGGACTTTGATGGTGTGTTACGAGTATCCTGACCAGTGGCGGATCCAGGAATTCGGCGATGGAGCATGAGAACAGTGTCCCCTGGGATAGGAACTTCCAAATGAGCTTCTCCCACTGGTAGTACTGCTAGGTGCATCCACATTACCATGGTTCTTCTGAAATGCCCCTTCAGTTCCCAGGAGAGTCGCCATCCACAAGCTAGATTCCCTCATTGCCAATTGTATAATAACTGTAATTGAGACTGCGCCAGAACTTCCAACTTGTGCAGATTCTCATATAGCCAAATCACAGCAGTACACAAACAACACAAAGCACACACTCAGCATGCAGCCGCTGCCTGCCAAGTTCCCACATCAAGTCTAATACTTCTGCCTATGCCAGGTTGTCACAGCTTTTAATAGTGCCGGTCAATCATGTGCAAAGATGCTTCTAGATGCTTCTACAATCAGGGATATACAGTCTGGCTGTTTTAAGATCAGTCATCTAACAATTACACCCACACTTCTATAATACCTATTACAGCAATCATTACACTGTTCATCTGTTGTAGTCCTCTACAGCCACAATTTGTTGTATGTTCACTTTTTTCAAGAACATGTGAGGACACATCTGGGTCATTGCAATAATATGGAACAGTGTCAAGCAAAGTCACCCTTGTGATACTTTCAAGGACAAAGCAAAAGAGCAGTAACATTCACAGTGAAGAGTATAGCTAATTATAAATTCAATGTTAATTTATGATGGAGAGAGAGAGAGAGAGAGAGAGAGAGAGAGAGAGAGAGAGAGAGAGAGAGAGAGAGAGAGAGAGAGAGAGAGAGAGAGAGAGAGAGAGAGATTTGGTGTGTGTATCAGGGTTAGGGTCACTTCTATATTCACAGGTTTTAACCCCCTCCCCCCCATCCATTCCTGGATGAAGGTATTCGGACATCTGGCATATATGCACACATGCATATGGCTGAATTGGTATACATCATGCATACAAATCTGAGGCTATATGCACCAGCAGTACTCTGGAGTGCTTTCACTATCTCTGTGTCTCCCGGATTTAGCCACACTCCTTCCTGGATGAATATGGACAGCATCTTGTGGCTTGTGGTCCATTTTCGTTGCTGCATTGGCAGATAATAGCATACTACAATTACCGGTATTGGTACATGTATAAGCAAACTGCTTCTCTTCCTCAACTGTTGTACTTTGTTAAATTATGGTATTTTCCACTCAAGTTACATGTATGTAATCGCAACAATAATATTGGGCACTCATTATCAAAATAACGATCTACCCATAGGAGTGGGTGGCTGAGGAATGTGAGTTTGACTTCTGTGCAATGTGCATACATTATCACTTGCCTTATTTGCTAATGCAAATAAAAAAGCACAAGATAGGAAATACACCAGTGAATTTATACAAGAGTGGCTTCAGGAAAAAGTGAATCCGGAGGTACCAATACTTAACAACAACCTGGAATGCACTTTGGATCCAGGTGTAGGCCCAAGCTAACAGAGGGGACCACAGATATCCAGGAGGCAGCATGAGGAGCAGAGACAGCAAGGAGGTGAGCTTTATAGCAATGGAAGATGCCCTTAACAAAGAATGAAACATTTTACTTTCCAGTTTTCCCAACAGGATTCTGCATGGATTAGTAATAAATGACTCTATTGTAATCAAAAACAACATTGCTTTCGAATTAGCAACACGTATTGATGCAATGTGAGAGCATGAATGTGTAGAAAGGAAGCAGAGACGCAACCCACCATTCCTATAAGGATGCTATACAATATCTTGTGTTTCCTTCCTTTTAACACCACCATTGCCTCCAATTCCTATATCCCACCAACTTTCTCGTTAGAGAATGTTTTTCTTAACTTGTATATATATGAATACTTATCAATTACAACACTGCATGCTTGGAGAATACATGAACTGTTATGACACACACAACTTATAACAGCTAATGGATATCTGAAGAGGATGTCTGCAGCATAGGTTGAGGTTCAGCCTGCCATGTAGGCCAGCTAGAGAACCACTCACTACCTTGATCCTGTTGGAGCCGTCGCAAAGTGAGGAGAGGGCAGAAGTGAGAATGACTCCATTTGCTTCTCAACCACCATGGGGGACACAAGCTCCTTGCATTAGGCGTCATTGTCTTCCATGTTATTATAATGATCGTGAAACGTCAGGAGCAGTTGGTCCTCTTTCCCTGGTGACACCTGATGCCAGTTTCCTGCATCAGCGCCATTCAATGGTTGTTCAAAGGGCCAATGCAGCCTCTATCTTAGGAACACTCATTTCCTCTCCATCTGTGACTTTTATTCCAGGGGTGCATAACTATAAGTATGCTTAAATCAATAACTAAAAATGTAATAATGTGACAACAATATACTTATAGATACACACCCCTAGAACGTAAGTCACTAGATTGAGAGGAAATGAGTGTTCCTAAGATATAGGCTGCATTGAACAGCCACTGAAATACACTACCTGCAGCACTGAGGAAACTGGTGTCACCAGTTGTGGCAAATAGCCTGTGACCTAGATCCTTCAGAAAGGTCAGGGAAAGAAGACCATGTGCTCCTGATATGTTTCAAATGCTATTGGGGGTGACGCATATGCCAGAGTGTCCCTCTAAATAAACATACTGACCTTTTTCTGGTCTTTTGCCTGACTAGCAAAGCACCTGCTGCCATAGTGGACCGTGCCAGGTGAGAGGGAGCGTAGGTATCTTATTACAATAACAGATTAAAATCATGGCATTAATAAACAGTAAATGCATCACATTCCATGCACATAAACACAGAATGTATAATTAATCATGGTATTAATAATGCTGATGTCTAAATACAAGTTTGAAATTGTACACTAAAGCCCCACCAAACAAATGCACACTGCTAATACTACATTCAGCCCTTGCCCTCTGCGTGCAGAAGAGCAAGGTTCTTACATTGCAGCGGACTACTGTGAGGCTACGTCTCTGCAAAAATATTTGTGATGGCCTTATAGACTGACGGCACTACTGTGGGAAGCTAAGCACTGTGCTTTCTATCCATAGGTCCCTACCACCAAGGAAACTAGCCCTCTGCACTTGTGTGATCATTGGCATTGTGCTTATGAGCTAAGGCCTTACCAGCTGTTGAGACACCCGTAGCTCTCGCTTCACTCAATGTGTTGGAGTTTAGCGGAGAGGTTACTGTTAAGATTATTCTGATGGAGAGCTTATGGCAGCGCTATATGATTGTCTGGACATAAAACTGGTTAAGGCAGACTCCAGAACTACATTGAGTAGAATTGCATTGTAGATTTCTGATGCATGCACTGTGTAGTTAGTTGTGTATAATAATAATAATAATGTAAATGGAGTAGTGCCCAGCAAAATCATCCTGTGATACTTTTTCAAATTTTCCAGGACAAGCAAAAGAAAAATAGCATTCGCATTAAAATGTATGGCTAATCGTACATTCAGTGCTAATAATTTCATGGTAGATAGTCCGATTTAGGATGAGTAATGACCATTTGATAGAAGCTCTTTGGAGTTCACGGAAATTTTTAATACTTGAAAAACTACCCAGAAGGGTGATTTTGCTGGACACTGTCCCATATTTGTGTATAGATTTTAGTGTTGTATCAAATTGTGTAATGTATTCATGTATGTAGTAATCATAGCTTACCGTTATTACTCTGGTATAGCATCATTCACAATCCATCGGAATGTTTTCTAAGCCTCAACGGGGCAACTGATGCATTTGGATGTAGTAGGGAACGTGTAATGGTAATTTAAAAGTGAAGTGATAGCCATGGGGGGCTAAACAAAAAATATCTTCAATTACATGGAAACACCATATTGCCCTAGAATAGCTGAGCTGCTTGTACATGAAAATATTACATGATCAAGACATGCACGCTAGTAAACACTGGTACTTCAGTAATTCCACGCACCAGTCACACTTCTGTGTATTGTATACGTGTGCTAATTAAACTTTTGGAGCTGGCTCATCAGAATGAAATTTCGTAATCAGTTCTTCTTTCTCTTTGTCCACCTTGCGACAGAGAGACCTTCGAATGCCGGGTCGTAACAATAGTGATATCGGAAGAAAAACAGAGCACATGATATTCAAAGCAACGGTAAGTACATCAACCAATCCAACATTGAAGCCTTCAATGAGCCCTATCATTCTCCCGAAGAAGACTAACGAATAGGGCAATGGAAATAACATCACTGGAAGGATTTCTTTAACCACTATCCAGTAGTGTTGCTCGAAAAATTTCAGATATATCCTTCGAAGCAAACTAATAATCGCTATTGACATCAGCAAGAGTCCGAACTGAGTCAGCACAATTTGGGGCACAGTAGATATGGCCAGCGAATAAATAAATGTCACATGCTGGTCTTCACAGGAAGGTTCGGCAATCCAGCACGTTATTTGTGATAGTCCGTACGAGTCCTTGCGGATGAGCGGCACCAATGCAAGCAGAAACGGAGCGAGAGCGACAATTGCCAAACCGGTCAGTTCGTACTTGCATTGGGCCAGCTGCTTCAAGAATACGACAGCGAAGAAAATGTAGACCGATATCCATACCACGGTAAAAGTTTGGAGAGTCCCCGTGTACTGATTAACGAACCCACCAAAAGCGCACAATCCATTCCAACCGTCTCTAACCGATATAGGTCTATCGTCTGGTTTTTGGATATCGATAGGAGCAGCGGCAATCCATATCGCCAAGATGCGCAAACAGCCACCAACTGATAGATAAAGTGAGAGACGGTGGTGAAATTGCCTGTAGGCTCTTGTCTTGACGATGATTCCGACAGTGACGACGTAGAGTATCGTAGCTGCGACTGTAAGTACAGAATACAAAGTTATGATTGGTTTAATGGCACCAAGGGTGGTACAGTTTTGGGTAGCGCTAGCGTTGCTCATTGCTCATGCACTCAGTGACCCTTGCACACGGGATCATACAGAATTCATTCGTTTCACTGCAGTTATAAACACATCACTCTCCTGCAGTACGATACTGACGTAGAGTATATACGCTTTTAAAGATACAATACCATACTTGGTTAATTTCGTCGCACCAATCGCTGTATAAATGTTGGTTCAGCAATCTCGATGGCCGCTGGCTCAGCGCCACGTCACCGCCCCTAATAAAGCATGAGGCCAGGGCTGATCAGAAATCATTATTGGGTAATGTATGTAATGAATAATCGCATCAAATTCACAATCCCTTCTCCAGCACAATACATAGTTTTTCCAACTTATTGCACCACGGTTAACGATGTCCGTAAACCCCCACCACCCACTTCCCACATTCTGTACTGACTTGCGACAGCATCTGATAAGCTTTTTAATAAAACATTTCAGAACGCCCCTCCCACCCCTGCATACCCAAACATGGATTTGACCTTGTAGTATATTTAGTGGTTAGAAGTATATAAAAACCTTGAACGTGATATTTATATATGTCCAGAGATCCCTTGGGACTACAGAATTTTGCTGTATGAAAACTTGTATTACTTCGTGCAACCCTCCTCATTCTGGTGAACCCATTCCCCCTCAGTTTTCTGGATCCATCGTACAATGCATGATAATTTAGACTATTGACGACATGCATGAAGACGATATAGTATTACATGCATATATAGTTACCGTGCCCGCTACAACTATTGTGTAACGTGGTCGAGGCGTCAGGACGCCAAGTTCGGATGACTTGCGTCTCACTGCAGTGGAAAGCTTTGGGACTGGGGTGTAACGAAGATGTAAGTGTCTTCGCAAGGCTGGCCAGCCTCTCACATTGCTGTCGTATAATTGCATAGTTTATTTTTCCTTCCGTCCAAACGCTTAATTCTGCTTTCAGTAATTGGGTGTCTCGACATCATCTATGGCGGAAATTGAGCACAAAAACATTTAGCCAGTTGCATTAGACTCATATGCCTTCCTGACTGTTTTCTTTTTCTGTACTGCTCACTATAAGTTAGAGTCATTGTAAATGTATACAAGTAAAGAAAATCATTCTCTAACGAGAAAGTTGGTGGGATATAGGAATTGGAGGCAATGGTGGTGTTAAAAGGAAGGGAACAATACGGCAGCATTTGTATAGCTTTTAGTTAAACTACCCAGCACAAAACCTATTTATGCTTTTGCACGTTGTGCGCGCCATTTTTCATATTTCCGTAATTGCAGAAACCTAACGGGTGCGGATGGCACATGTATTTAAAGTCAATCACCTGGCATTGAATATTCTTTGTTCTTCTAGAATCTGTGCTTTCAGAGGCAAAGGGATGGCACTCTTCAATGGCTCACGTGTTTGCGTCTTCCTGATCTGCTGTAAGTTAATATGCACAGTCAAGCTAGTACAATTTACTACTAATAGCCTAGTGACACCCGTATTTCACAAACTACCCGGGCTACGGTTGTTGTGTGTGTGGCAAAGTCTGTCTTGTTCCTTCATGTAGCCCGCGGGATTTGATTGCATGGGAGTGCCTATCATGGCGTGGTACATGGGGAACATTGCATCCCACGGTGCCCAACTTGGTAAGGTGGCGACAAAGGCCAGTTCAATTAGTATACATGTATCGGCCGAGGAAAATAGGCGGGTCATATGCATGCAGTATTCTGTATAAAGAGTCGTATTGCGTATTAATAAACCACGCATTCGACGTCACATAAGCAAAGAATAATGGTCAAGCTTTGAATGAAGATGGAGTTGTTCAGTCATGCTTGCTCAATTTAGCTTTGATTTGCACGAATTAGAAATAGTTTCCAGACAGTGAAAAGCATTACATGTACTACATGGTGAACTAACACCTTTAAAAACGAGTTAAGAAGAGTAAGTCACGCTTTTTCTCGGCCCGAGACCCAGATAGTAGCAGCGAAGTGATTACATCACCGCAAGTGATTAAGCAGCCACTGCGAACTGGGTAATATGAAACCGGCCAATTTAACGGTATTGCGAGATAGATCAGCTGTATAATATTGGAAATGGAAGTCACTAGGTGTTGGTTATAGACTTTCCCTGTGAACTTCGATTGAATTGATCACATTCCTCAAAACGTGGGTCTTTATCACCGACAAAAGTTCTTTCCAGTGAAAGAGCAAACTTTAATTATGTTGGTGTTATCACCAGTTGCAACATTTTTTGAACAGCTCACCCTCTTATAATGAATTTCAATAACAGCTATCATTAGCTATATTAATAATTTAAAGTCCATTAGTCCATCTGTGTTAGTGAATACACAACAGCCTAGATAAAACTAGGAACATGTGTGACCATGAGAAAAGGCTGTAGAATATTGAGCTTCTGAGAGCTGTGTGAGAGAGAGTGTGTGTGTGTGTGCGGGGGGGGGGGGGGGGGGGGGGGAAGGGGGGGGGTGGGTGAGAGAGAGGGAGAAAGAGAGACAGTCATTATCTGTTTCATACAGAGGCTTGTGGTTAGCATTGTGTTTGGATGATAATGTAAATGAAGGCATGCAGGCATGAAGTGGTCAGGGCTTGGTGGAGGCCCTCAGGTGAATTGTTTATTGATATTAAGAATAGGCTTGTATATATACTTCATCCATGCTTAGTATGTGTAATTAAATATATATATGTGTATGGACTGTTTTATACAAACAGCCATCAATTCTATGTTTATAAAGTTATTATGTAGTTGATGAGCACCTCCTAGTGGTTGAGTTGACAAACTTAAGTGTGTTTGCTATTTTAAAGTTATCACACATGTACATCTCTATAGAAAAAATATGGACTTGGTCATCTTATGAATAAAGAAGAATCTTTAAGATTAAAGGAATGCAATACAAAATCAACTGCTAAACATATAACGAATGATGGGTATAGAGTATGCTGGCCATCAGCCAAGTGTCTGGGTTGTCTAGCCCTGGTAATTCTGATCCACACACTGTAAGTATTGAACATTGCTGAGTCATATATGGCCACATTGCTCTATCATGTACACGATGGTGGAGCGGAGGAAGCTGGCTGTGAGTGGTGTACCATCCCTGTAGTGAAAGAGGTGCTATTTGGACAGCATTTTAGCTTCCATTGCTGCCCATATATATGTGCTTCCATGTATGTAAGATGGAGGTGCCAATGCCCATTTGGAGTTTTGGAATGCCTTAAATGAAGAAGTGCATCTGCTGATGTTGGTTAAGATGCGCATTTCTGCCTTTGAATTGGCTGTCCTGCCAAAAGGAGATGAAGGCTGCCCCGAGCAGCATGACATAGTTGGTCATGCTATCTCACGATGCTCTCTCTCTGCAGTCAATTTGGCATAGCTAGTGTTCTTGGCAATCATGTGGATGGCCTCTATAGAAGATGCACTATTGGGCATTCATATCATGAAATTCCAATATATCAAAATTGTTAATTACTAGACACTGAAGGTATATGATTTACATCTGATGGCACTCGCTGCATACATGTGACTCCTGTTTCTGACATGTATATCTTAAGCGTTTTATGCCCGATGACATTAACTCAGACAATCCTCAGAATATTCTCAGCTTCAAAAGTGAAACAAAGACTCAAAAGCAATGCACATATTCTTTTTGTTTCAATTTTGCAATAAAAGAAGTTTTGAAAACTTTCAGATGTTCCATTAATTTTGTTGTGAAATGAAGTTTGGGACCAGCAAGAGGTGTTTACACACTTGCTAGGTTATTGCCACACCATCACAATCAAAATTGTGATTATCAACTACCATACTCAACACATATTATGACACACTCCTTTGAACATGTACTCACATCCATGTTAGGAAGTGGACGTTTAGGATACAGCAATTGGCTGTGCTTTAGCCAATGCATTTTTTAAATCCTTCACTACCCCAAAAGATTGCTCAGATAATTAAAATGATTTATACTTTAATGCCTACATTCAAGGTCTTAGCCTACTATTTTGCCAGTGGTGAATTATGGCACAAGGGTATTCTAACAAACTAGTGTGTGTCGTCTTAGTTGCATAATTTTCTTAACAAGTTTATCATCCGCATAAAGTTTATCACCCTAATAAACTATTGACATCCTTTGGCACTTCCAAAATGACTTCAGTCTTTCTAGATCAGAATAAATCAACCTTGTTGCCTAATAAATGGTAAAATACAAAATTCTCCAGGTTCAAAGTCACCTTAGCATCCTGAATGCACTGCATTACAGCAAGTAGCTTTGAGTTAATTCCTTTTTGCCATAACTATAGGATCTAATCATTTCATGACTAAATTCCACATGACTTATAGTGCATGTATGATTTAGGTGCTATCACGTCCATGTGCTATTTTCGTGCATGTATGATCTTCCTCACTCATATCACCATGCAGGTGCTGGGATCTACAACTCTGCTGGTAAGCCCCCCCCCCCCCCCCCCCTTCCCCCATACATTTAGGAGGATGTGAGGAATAATGATGGGAGAGATGAGAACAGGGAAGTGTGGTGATTTCTTATATTAATTTTCTGTCTGATATAATTGCATTGCACAATTAACATATTCACCAACCCATGACAATTCCAGCTGCCTGCTCATCTTTTCTGTTCACATGCAACAATGGAAAATGTGTTACTCTTTCCTCCAAGTGTAACATATATGATGACTGTGGAGACAACAGTGATGAATTCGGATGTGGTAAGTATCATGCTATTGTGAGGGTGCATCTGTGAAGTGTGCCTGTTGTGGTGAGTTTGTGATCATACCGATGGAGAGGAATATGTTAAGAGTTGTGTTATGGTTAGTATGTATGTAGGTGTATATACAGAGCAGTATTTTTTACATGTTATGAATGAAGATTGTCATATTCGTATCTCAGTAGTTTGCTTTCATAATATGCATTGTAGCCGCGACCATATAGTTACCTTGTTGACGTGTTGTAGACATCAGCCCTTATTGGTCAGTGATGTCATCTGTACATTATCGGATGAGGTCATCATTGCATCATTAATTTCCATACCACCTTTTAAATATAGGTGTATGCAATTCCAATCAGTTCAGATGTGACAGTGGACAGTGTATTCATTCAACATTGGCCTGCAATAGAATATCATATAACTGCCTTGATAACAATGATGAGAGTGGCTGTTCATGTATTTTAATGATCAGGGAGCCATGAGGGAAAGGGGTGTGGAATAAGACTATCAAGCAGGGCGTAGAGACAGTTAAGACCCACATAACATAAGTTAAGTTAATAAGGGTTGCTATGTTTATGATGCTGGCTGTGCTAAGATTAATTTAGCAGAGACTTGTGAGGTTGAGGGGTTGTGCCTGGAAACTGCACCTCCATAGTCAGATTGAGTTTGATAAGTTTGTGCTGAGAATGTTTTGATGATGGTTGTAGGGTATGTTTTGATCAAAAGGATAACATCAATTTAAAGTAACTTTATCGCTCTGATTTTCAAAGCAGTTAATGCAACATTATAATAGCATATTAGTCCCACTGACTTTAGGACTGTATTTCAAGCCACCAATACTGTAACAAAATGTAATTACAACGTGGTATATCCGGGTATCAGTAATACCGAATCAATATATTGTCGTGTCATTGAGTACTTCAGCAGTCTCTTTTCTACACTCATGTAGTACATAAATGTAATTGTTTGCAGAGAAATTAAGCTTAAAAACCATGTAACAGATGTGTTGTACAAGAAGTTTTATTGTAAATACTTTAGCCGTACATAAGATGGCCAATATTTATGCATGTGACTCAGAGTAGATGGTGTAAGCCCATGTCCGGGGAGAGACCTAACCTTTCCACTTAACCCCAAACCATAACATCCAATTCACATGCTCTGTTTAAAGTTTAGGTGCCCATTATATAGAAACTCTTTCCTTTGCAGCTTATCGCAGTGGTTCCACCTCTACCTCCTACTCCTACTCCTCCTACTCATCCTTCCCTGTTATTAATGTCGTAATAGGTGTTTGTGTACCAATAGTTGTAGTGGCGATTATTTTGGCAGTAGTATCAGTTGTGTGCAGAGCAGTTTACATACGACAGGCCTACGTACGCAGAGCTGTGCAGACTGGAGTGACCACCAGTGCTCCAGAAACTGCCACTGTAGTCATGGCAAATATCCAGAACAATACATCTCAAGCACCTCCTGCTTTAAACCCTTCTGCTGCTTATGGGGGTTATACCACACCTGCTGGAAATACTGCCCCTCCCAGCAATCCAGCCACTGGTTATCCAACAACTGGTCTTCCATTTGCCCCTCCACCATACCCATCTTAATGATGTGAAAGTGTATATCAGTGCAGTAGTAGTATTGTCTTGATTAGTAGTGTCTGCTGGTGTACACTGATATAGCTGTAATTGTATCCTAGACCTGCATTTATATTGAGCTTTTTTGAACAAGTTTAAGGTGCGAACGTACTCATGGGTACTCATGGGTACCCATGGGTACCCATGGGACTGAATAGTATTCATTGAATTTTGAATTGAAGTGCATAGTTTACAAGATAAGCTGAGGTAACATTGTATGATATAGGCATAGTAGTGGTGCATATCAAGATATGGTTCGTACATAGCCGGATATCTTACCTTTTAATAAAGTGATTTTTAAACAGGTTTAAACATTGCTCTGATTATAATATGTGATTTTTCATGAAGTGACATTATGCATCCTAAAATTAAAATCATAATCCCTATCGTGCATAATTTATTCATTAAATGACTGAAATGTTCAAGAAAAAAAGCCTCACTCATCAGACCAAACCATGTGTCACACCACATTGACACTACTGATGCATTGAGAGTTATTAAAGTAGTTATTCTGACATGTTGAAATAGCTCTAATCTATTTATGAGGGGTGGAGGGTGGGGGGGGGGGGGGGGGGGGGGGGCAGGGGGCAGTAACTGAAGTAATTAAGTTAAAAATAAAGACAAACTGACAGAGACTACGTGCATGCCATCAAAAAGTATTAAAATATATCTAAATATAAATTAAAATATATCTAAATATATATTCTGCTTTGCACATCCAGTATCTATTGAGGATCAAGAATTATTACCATTGGAATGCAATTACTAGGACATGATATCTCTAGCTAACCCTCGATAACGTTTATACGATCCTATGCTTGTTGTGAGGAAACAAAGTTGTTCGACAGAACCGTTCTTTCATACTCTTTCTTAAGACGTAACTTTTTCAGTTTTTCGTTTCCATCAACATTAAGTACACCAGTTCGTTGCCAGGCATTTGCTCCATCACTGCACTCCTGCACAAATTTCTCGATTACTGCACATATGTTTGGATAGTCTGCAACAACTTTACTCACTCATTCCTTTGTAGAAATCGCCAATTTTGATTTGAAGCGTCTTGCTTGGGTGAGTATTGATTCATGTTTCTTTCAGTTATCTAAATTTCAGTGGCATGTTGTTTGAGGTAAATGCCTACAGAATGCATGTAACGCACTAATACCAACATGGTAGCCACTTTTCTGCCGCTGCAGTACTACTATCATCCTCTTCTATTACATTAACACCTTTCAAACGAGTTTCAATAATGATGAATTACATCCAATAGGATCAGATAATGCAGTACCATCTATTCCATTGTCATTTTGCATACTTGATGTTCTAATATGGTCAAGGTAGAGATACCAACACTGAGACAATGTTTAGTTGCAGCCTCTTTCTCTTTTCAAGACCTTTAATTTAATTACTTTCTACTGAAATTATATAGAACAATATTGAAAACTGTAAGGTATAAAGATATTTGTTACAAATATTCATCTAAACCTTTAATCTCCCGTCGTCCTACGCGTAGGATTATCGTCCTGGACGCAAGTTAATTTTTACATGATCACGCGGTACCCCTGGGAACGCTCGTTCCCCCAGGGGTGACGCACATTTGATAGCTTGTAACTTTGGTTGGACAATAAGTAATAGATCGATTAACTGGTACATAATAAACACAACTCTGCCCTTTCTCCGCCTGAACTCGTTTTTGATTTTCGACGTTGCGTTTGTCGCCGTTTGTCTCCGTTATCAACGCTATTCTCGATGGCAAAGGGATTGAACATCAGTGTCCGAGTGAAGGCAAAAGCGACAAAGATACTCAGTGCATAAGGGGCCACACACTAGTTTGGTAAACAAGTATCAAAAGTTGAAATTCGCGTTGAAATGGTACGACAAAGCCCCGCCACAAAGTGGTTTGCTATACTTTCGCGTCTGCGGTATGCAGGGGGATCCCGATGTACAGTGTATGGACTGGCAACAGGAACATGGAGTTCCACACTGAGCACACTCTGAATAACAAATCATCACTTGCAATCATAATTTTTGTTGTAATGTGTCAGTTTTATCACTTTAGACAAACTTGATTTTCGAGGCTAACGGTTACGTTCCCCCTGGGGAACGAAAACTTGCGCAGATAAAGATTAAAATTAACTCACATGATCTAAGAACAAACCAAAATTTCATTGTACTGTAGAAATGGTTATTAATTCAGAAAATATTTTTACTTTCTTGCAATTCTTCAAAGATTGTCAAATACAATCAATACTGCATTGCTAAAAGATGTATTTGCGGTAAATTGCAAAGCAACTTAAAGTACTAGAAAGTAATGTTGCGAAGATCAGAGCAACATGTTAAAAGAAGAGAGTAGTAAGACAGGTCTTTTGCAATAAGCATATTAAAAAGTACATTGTAGATTTGGAAATTGCTATTTGTCAGACGCATGTTGCGAGAATAGCCAAGTGAATGGACAAAATCTTGAAAACGTGCAGTGTGTTTTCGGTAAAAATGGCAAAACCAATTAGAGTAAAAACACTGCCATAGAATGTATATAGTAGCACACACATCATGCTTCAAAAAACATTCAAAAAAAGTTATACTTGTCGTACTTTTTTCTGTGATATTCTCCACATATTGCATTATTAACAACCGTATCTGTTTATAAGCATCGTGTAACCAAGATGTGATTAAAATAGACTGACAACTGGTAAAATTAGCACGATAGACACATCAAACAGCAGTAGAGAAATGGATGGCAAAAAACTGCATTTCTATTTATAATGAATTTCCAAATATTGGTCCTGCGAGGAGGACTCGGACCTCGAGAATTAAGGTAAACCTGCGCATGTATATCTTACTAAACAAATTCGTATGTGTGTACACATGTGCGTCAGTAGTACGTGCAAATGTGTGTATGATGCATGCATGTATTTGTGTCTAGATGTAGTGTGTTTGACTTATAAGTTACATCGATCTGTATAGCTAGGCTTCGAATTCGACTTCGGCATTAAGCGTGTCGAGTTCAGTTTGTACTGACTGTCACATGCAAGGTATAATTAAGTTTTAGAGGCTGAACGCTCTTTGGTAAGTAGATGGTTAATCGGGAATTGATAACTTGTACACAAGTATACATACAAGAATATGTGAAACTTGAATATACTGATACGGTGGTATGATATGAACATATACTCCGCCACGGGCGTACACTTCATTTATCGAAAACGTGCCTATATATAACGTTAACAGTGACATATTTAATACTTGCTGATTCTTGAATATACGCCGTCTTATACTTCATATATACTAATCAGGCGTATAGTTTGCGTATTCTTCAAAAATTTACATTATCGCAAAACTAACTTTTTGCACTGTGTTTGTTTCTCTAAAAGCACACCGTTTTATGACACGGAACCAACGTAGAACTGTAAATCTTTGAGCTCTCGTTCCATCGTGACAAAGAGATAAGCGATCCGTTTCTTCGTTGCCACCCCCAACCCCCCTCCTCCCGGACGCGAGTGAAGTTTTTAAAAATGATACATCGATCCTCAGTCAATCCTATATTGAACCTGCTGCCGCAGGTTCAGATAGATGATAACACATGTACATAGCGATTTTATTTGCATTGAAAAAAAAAACATATTGCGGATAGTCAGGTACTCGTGAAACTTTCAACATGTACAGTAAAAATATGTACATCAAAACAACGCGTCGAATCAATTCTTGATTTTCAATGGATTTGTCGCTTACATTCTGGTACAAAATGTTTACATACCTGTTACAAACTGTTAACAATATGTAAGTGACATGAAAATCAAGAATTGATTATACGCGTTTTTTTTTGCTGTGATGCCCAAAGCTATAACTGGGATCTTTGAGAACGGCTCCTAACGTGTGTGTCCGGAAACCCGCCCATACTACTAATAACTTTGATTCCTCAGCATCCTTCGCTTCTCCAGACGCAATATGTAATTTTTTACTTTATGGTCCACGAGACCTTCCCATGAAATGTTAAAAGTGATCGAAGCAATTTGGCAGGCTCTCAATATACACATCCTTGGATGAAATTCTCATTACACTAATGCATGTCAGTACTACCGTTTAGATGAACGGCTCCGCCAAAGCTCCGCCGGAACTACAGGTATATTTATATAATCGCTTACGTCATGGTGGAATGGCACATGTTAAATAGTTAATGAGCCTAATACGTATGTCATTCTGACTACGTTAAAAGCCAAGGGATGGCGATCTCCAGTGGAGCACTTGCTTGTTTCTTCCTGATATGCTGTAAGTTTTTAAAACTCCTTATACGTTCAGTTCACAACATGAGTGATAGTATTTCTAACCGCGGTAGTTTTATGGCAACGCCTGTCTTGTTCCTAATAAGTAGAACAAAGATTGGATCGGGTGGCGAGGAACCGCAATAGCCGCGAATATTGGTGCCAAAATGTCATTGTCTCCTTCAGCATGATGATATGGGCATGACGCTTGTTGTTTGATGACTTGAGAGTGAAAAGATTTTTTAAAAAGGCAAATTAAATCCATTGCGCGTGGCCCGACCTTCGCGCTGTAGGATGAAGGTCTGGTGGCAAGCCACCAAAATTTGTTATGATCAGATAATCAGATAATCCGTACCATTATTTGATCGAAACGGATCAAAGCGAAGGTCGGGCTATACAATTATGGGCCTGTGTGGTGTGCCCGGGCTTATTTAAACAAATTTGCAATCTACAGGCATAGGTATTTTAACATTCTACAGGTTATTGTTACATAGATAATAAATATCCATGATGTACACGTCATAGTCGCCCTCTAACCGCAGCTGCGGATATGGATTAGATCATATATATTAGATCACCGCTAAGCGGAAAAGAAGCGGTTACGCTGGTGGAATTTCAACGGTAGTGATTGCATGTAAATTCATGCGTGAAAGTCACGCGCTCAATACGGATGTACCAAAGCGTATCTCCTGAGCAGCGGTTGGGGCAGGATGTGTCAGTTTTTAAGGCTCTGTACTTGGACGCGGGGAGTCGTTGCACTACTAGAGCTGGGTCTTGCCAGGTATTCTATCTTTTTTTTTTTTTTTCCAACAAGCCAAACGCTATCTCGTATCCAGACCCAGGTTCCCAACAGCTGACATCACGTACGTAGCGGTGACGTATTTTTTTTTCCAACAGCTATTCTCGTATCCAGACCCAGGTTTGACATCACTCACGTAGCGGTGACGTAATCCATTTTGGGAACCTGAGTCTTGGTATGAAACTAGCGAAGGAGCAAGTTCTCCAAGGGCATTGATGATGGATCAGATTCTTACGATCACAAAATGGGAGCAACAGCAGTGTATGTAGGAGCTGTGATATCCGATGCCGATAGTATACGATGGTCGATTAATCCAGTTGGTGGTGCGATGGTGGTTGCTGAGAGTATTGAGGCCGTGGCTGGTGAGAGGAGTGAGGCTGTGGTTGGTGAGAGTAGTGAGGCTGTGGTTGGTGAAAGGAGTGAAGTTGTGGTTGGTGAGAGGAGTGAAGCTGTGGTTGGGGAGAGGAGTGAGGTTGTGGTTGGTGAAATAAGTGAGGCAGTGGTTCCTGAGAGTAGTGAGGCTGTGGTTGCTGAGAGTAGTGAGGCTAGGAGTTGCTGAGAGAAGTAGTGATAGCTGGGAGGGGGGTGCTCATATTAGGTTTTTTGAGACAAACTTCATTGCCACACATAACGCAGTGACATGGATACACCATCATTTAACCGTAATCCCGTAAAGTTTAACCAGAATTACTTGTAGTGATTACATCACCACAACGTTACCGGGAGGGTCCTGCATAGCATGAAAAGGGGGTGGCTTTGCATGTAGAGCGAGATACAGATCCAATCCATGCTCAATTAAAACTAGTAGTGTAAAACGTCTAGGGCCGACATGGTGGAGAAACTGAAATGGAAAACAAAAATTTGGAGAGAGCGTTTCAATTGTTGTGCTGATCCGGGCATGTCTACCAGCATGCATGATCACCTGTATTCGTTCCCTACAAGGAATGGCACTTTGTAAGCCTCTTTGGCTCTACATGTACCTGTGGGCCTCTATTGTTGGTGGTTATGATCATTGGTCATAACCATAAGTGTGATGGCAATGGTCCACCAGAATTACAAGTGACTTTACAGTGACAGAGCAAAATTTATTGTTGAAGTTATTTGAGCAGTTTGTGATCAGCTCAATTCCCTCAAATTGAATTTCAATAACAATAATTATAGGCCTGGGGACTATTCAACTCCATTAGTTCATATGTGTCAGTATAGCATGCATGCAAGTTGCAGCAGTCGGGTATTTAGCAGCTGTGCCTCGTACGTCTGAGCCTACACAGACCAATGGTGATATGGGTCTGACCCTATCCCAAACTAAATTATGCTGGACATGGTTTGGTGGCTGTTCCAGGGTAGCATGGCTTAGCTCAGTCCCACCCACGTTTCAGCCTATTCACTAGCAGCTGCTGAAGGCTTCCACCTTTTGATTACCCCTGCCATTTGATGGGGTCTTAACAAAAATTACAAGATATAAATATCATAAATATGTAATGAAATCATGTGGTAACCATCCAATGCCCCCCCCCCCCCCCCCCCCCCCCCCCCTCTTGTTCTGGTCTGATTCCTGCATGATTGATATGCTATCATAGTCCATGTATGATTGATATCGGAAGTTTCGTTAGAAACTTCCATATAGGATTTGACCCCGACTATGAATGTCATTAAAAAAACGCGACCCGTCTGTAACAACACTCCCGACGATCGGATCGTGTTAGCTTGTTTTAGCAATCGATCTAGAAGTCAAAAATGAGTAGTTTCGTTTTTGTTTCATGTCGCTGAACCGCGTGGTTGTTGAGAACAAGAGTGTACTGCCCGTCCTCGTACCCAGTCTCGGAACAAGGGGCGGGTCGTCTTCTTCTCCTTCTTCTTGGCAACGCATAACTCAGGACAGGAACATTTCTAAGCGATGAAAATTTCACCAATAGCTTCAGAATCGGCTGGAGGACTCGCTTTTATATAATATAATACTTTGATAAACAATCGACTATCAGCCTCCTATGTCTTGTATAATTTAATTACGGTATCTAAAGATAAACGGGGATGACAGGATGACAGGTGGGCGAACCAGCTTCTCCACATCACATCAATTATACCGTCGGGTAGTCTGGGGACCCTAGCATGATGTAGGGTCTGGAACCACGCGTATACCAAACTTGGTTAGAACGCGCACTCTCACGTGAACCGAATCAACACCAAATCACACTAATCTGTACGTGTAGAAGACAAGCTGTCACAGCATGAGCGCTAGCATCTCTGAACCCGGGACGATCGGCGCCTCTATAGCTTCTCCACCCACAGTCACGGTAGGATGCTGAAGACGTGTTAGATTTTTTTTTTATTTTTTTTTTACATGTGCTTGATCGTCCATACAGATCGTCCCGGGTTCAGAGATGCTAGCGCTCATGCTGACAGCTTGTTCTCTACACGTATACTGGTTCCAGACCCTACATCATGCTAGGGTCCCCAGACTAGATCATCACGTCCCCAGACCCAACTATTTTGCAGGATATGTCAGCGTAGTGGTTAGTCTCGTACCCAGACGTATAATGGTATAAACGTCTGGGTACGAGACTACGCAATCGCCTGTGAAACATTGGTCTGGGGAAACATCATATCCTAGTAGTGACTTGTCATGATCATGTCATGTCATGATCATGTTGACGAGTAGTGGAGTGAATCGTCCAGAGAACTTGTTCCTATTTAAGTATATCTGGATTGAAAGAAATGAAAAGGGAGAAGCAGCCATACAACAGTCATTGGGTTACTTGGGTATGAAAAAAAATTAAGAAAACAAGTAAATAAAAACATTCTCTACGAGAAAGTTGGTGGGATATAGGATTTGATTATGACATTGGTGGTGTAAAAAGCAAGGAAACAAGGTCTTATCAGAAGGGAAAATGTCATAGTCCTATATTTAGCACATTTCTAGGGCATGTGTTGTTTGTGTGCTAAATATAGGACTATGACATTTTCCCTTCTGATAAGACCTTGTTTCCTTGCTTTTTACACCACCAATGTCATAATCAAATCCTATATCCCACCAAATTTCTCGTAGAGAATGTTTTTATTTACTTGTGCTATCATAGTCCATGTATGATTGACATGCTAACATAGTCCATGTATGATTGATATGCTATCATAGTCATGTATTATTCATAGTCCATGTATCCTCACTCTTCCTACCACACAGGTACTGGGATCTACACCACTAATGGTATGAGTTTGTGCCCACTTCTCCCCTCCCTCCTGCCCCCATATGAGGAAGTAGATTTCATATACTGTAATTTGTATAATTGCATTGCCTGATTACCCTTTTCATCAATCCATGACAATTCCAGCTGCCTGCTCATCTTCTCAATTCACCTGTAACAATGGGGAATGTGTTCCTCTGTCCTTCAAGTGTAACGGCTATTATGACTGCAGTGACAAGAGTGATGAATTTGACTGTGGTAAGTATCATGTGATGGTGAGGATGTGTATATGGCACAGTTTAAATTTGTTGTCAACTGTTTCACACCTAACAACTTAAGAACAATTGAGCTAAATGTGATGCATTAATATATGCAGGGTAATAGCCTGAACTCGTGCAAAAAACTGTTTCCAAAAATGAGACATGTATGTGTTGAGATGATATAGATTTACCCCAATTATACACAAGCGGAAAGGTTTATAACAAAACCAGGCTTGCGCTATTGTCAATGAAACCATCCCAAGTAGCATCTTCCGAGCTAAACTACTCACGTCCTTCATAGTTTATTCGTACATCAGTTCTTCTATTTTTTACATACTACATGTATAAGCCCTTTATATTCGCTCATGCCAACGTTTAGGTAATCTACAGGGCTAAAAACATGTAAAATTGAGCGTCTCTCCAGCATCAGAATTGCAACGTACCCGAAGGAGCTCCGTTGCTATTGGAATCTGCAGATAGTTGATTTTTACTTAATCCCTATATACACAAGATATTGTCAAAATCAGAGCAATTTTCCCCTTCGTTTTTTGCTAAATAAGTGATTCCATTCAATCGATGAAACCTCTTCTACAATATAGAATCATATGGCGCGAAACGATTACCTCTGATTTTGATCATCAATATCTTGATATAGAATAATATTCAAAACTGATTGGTAATAAATATGAAGGATGCGAGCCAGTTAGCTCGGAAGATATGTGGGTTTGAAATTGATGCTAGTTTATAGTCGTTTTTTTTGAAATAGCACAAGCCTGGTTGTGTCATAAAATGTCCTAAGTAATAAAGATGTTCTTTGAAAGTAAAAATGATTGGAGCTTGGAGCACTTGAAGACTTGAAGAAGTAAGGAAAGGGGGGGTTTGTTGGCTAAATACTCTAGATAGTACATCTCTCGTAGTTCACCTTCAGCACATTTGGAATGGCTTAACCAGCTGACCTTTGTTATGTTGTTTGTAAACGTCTCATCTGTGTTCTGCTTCCAGACAACTGCACTGCTGGGTTTGTTCGTCTTGTTGGAACAGGATCAAACCAGACCTCTGGCTACGGTCGGGTGGAGGTGTGCTATAACAACACATGGGGCACCATATGTGGGGATTATGGCTGGGGCTATAATGCTGCCACTGTTGTGTGCAGTCAGCTAGAATTGTCAGGTGAGTCGGTTCACCTACACCTTCACCATGTGACCCCTCCCCTCTGATGTGCAGGGGTATTATCATATAACTCCAGTGCACTGTATGGTCAGGGCACAGGAAAGATCCTTCTCAGTGGTCTGAGCTGTACTGGCAATGAATCCACTTTGTTTGAATGTAGCCATGGCAACAGTGTTATTGGCACAACCAACTGTTCCCACTCTCAAGATGCAAGTGTGTACTGTTATGGAGCAAGTATGTTCTTGATCAATGCATGATAAGAGGATTTGTATTTACGAGTATTGTATTGTAGATGCAAGTTAGGGTACACATTTTTATGGTAATGGATTCATTATTGTGGCCTGGGTATATATATTACAGTGGCCTGCAGGACAGGATGTGTGTCTACTTAGTCTTTAGAAGACGCTGTCTTTTGCACTGAACTAGTCTGTAATTGCCACATGATCACAAAGTGGACATCACAATCTGTGAATCGAAAATGAATCAAAAAGTGTTCTACTTGAGCATAATTTTTGTGTGACTGTTAATCATGACCAATGATGGTGTTAGAAACAGTACATTTAGCGGTTCAAAACACACGGTGAAAATAAGACATGGTAACTATAATGAACACCAGCAGTTATTGGCCATTATGCACACAAATTGAAAAAAGGTTGACAACCTTATCTGTAAAAAATAGGGCAAATAATATGTACATCCTATGTGATATGCCTATGAGATGGGTTTTTTTTGCTATCGCAATCATCTGCCATGTTTCCACGAAAATTCCAGGTGTCTGCTCATCTTCTCAATTCACATGCAACAATGGAAACTGTGTTCCTCTGTCCTACAAGTGTGACAGAGATAACGACTGTGGAGACAACAGTGATGAATTTGGATGTGGTAAGAATGATGTGATTGCTAGGATTGGTGCGAGGGGCGTGTAGGTGATGGTTTATGGAGATGCGGGGGGAGGGGGGGTAATAGGTTGTGAAGGATGATTGCATTTTGAGGGGCCCTATCTAATATCCAACGTACGTACATCCGCGTAACTCTTTATATACTCGGCCTAGCGCCTATTGGTTGCTAAGTACGCGTACCTTACCTAGTAACCAATAGGAATGACCACCTCCCACAAAGGTACATAGCAACGCGTACTTCGCGACCATGCCTGCCACAAAACCTACATGCTTGTACAGGTAATAATGTCATCACATGCAGAAAGAACAAAAGCAACGCTATTGTGATTCACTCTCACGTCTCATCTACAGGCCGAGAACATGTAGTTACTATCTGACATAATAATTCCATGAAGTATGTGTATTGAGCGGGCATGTTATAGAGGTTACGTAGTAACCGTATGTCAAGTTAGAACGGGTGGTAGATTATATATGCAACATTCGGTAAGACAGTAAAAAACAGGAGCTAGGAGGTAGAACAACTGTTCATCTGGCAAATGAATAGCGAGACGAATAACAGCGAGACGAATAATCAGCCCGTGATTTTTCACGGGGACACGCTAGTTATATTATAATTTGGGACAGTTCACGATGACAATTTTTCGTGACCCACATGTTATAAAAATGCATTGCGTTTGAATCGCTGTAACGTCCGAACGGTCAAATCTATCGGCGTCCTATATTACAGACTCCATAATACACTATTTCGCTATGATAAAATACATTTTGGGGTCCTGTACTTGCTCTGCACCAGTATTAAAAGTTTTGCAAAGTCCGATACTCCACAGGGTTTGAATCCGCCATTCCAAGATATAAAGTGGACGATAGTTTGATGGCATAGAATAGAGGCCTTTTTATAGACACGGCACACAAAGGAAGGTACTTTGACAAATCGCGTAAGTGGGTCCGTAAATCGATGATCTAAAACTACGTCGAAAACTGGACACGTATTTCGTAAAGTTTGAAAAAGGTCTATACAAGCGAAGAAACTTGTTCTATTCTCTGCACGGCTAGTCCGACTACACAGCTTGACTTAGTTAGCCAATTAGTTGTAGAATGCAACACCATTGCCTAATTTCGAGCTGGTTCCGGATCTATTTTTGTTTTGACGCATTGAATTCGTAGTATAACATCGGGAATGAATCTTGACTCTAATTGTGAACCAACAATCACGGGATGTATATTGTTTTAAAAATCAGGTATTGAATCGTCATACTACGAAGTATGAGGACGTTTGGATGATGCCCAAAGGGTGCTTTAACTACCCAGGCGTTTTGTGTTGGTCTGCATGAAAAAAGAACACACAAGCTTATGTAAATGTATCTTTATATGTTAACTAATTAGGTTTAATTAGATTCTTTGTCTACAAAGCTTAAGCAAATAGCCATTTCTTACAATAAAATATTTTGTGACTACCCTATTTATTTCACACCCCATTCTTCGATCAACTAAGTTGTAAATGACATTACGTTGAAGATTGAACTAATTTTTCTATTTCTGTCGTTGTAACATTGCAATTCGATGATGCCCACGCAGTGTTCTTTTCAAGCCAAATATTCATATTTAATTAGATGCATGTGTAATTACTGATGCGCATTTGCGCAACCAATGCTTTGTTGCTATTTACAATGAAGATAGTTATTGATCTCAAGAGGCTCATTAATGAATATATGTAAAAGGATGTGAGTGAGCATGGATCCCTTCTAGCTCCTGATATAATAAATGGCTTACTGCATTTTGAATTGCCTTTAAATGAATCCCAAACAAATACATTCAACGATCCACTTTCATCGGTCAATGCTCTGCACACTAGCCAAACTGACACTTCCCAATCCATACCAATAAACCTTAGATCTAGCTACACTATATATGAGGTAAGAGAAAGTGCTTTTTTTTAAATAAAAAAAAGGAATTTGATTACACATGTACATCAAATCAGGTTGAGTACTTGCTAGTGTTAAAATGCTAAACCATACAGTATCTTCAAAGTGCAATGATTAAGTTGGCCCACATGAAAGTGGGATTTCTATATAGCAAAGTTAAAAGTAAGATCATTAAAACACTGCTATGATTGTGTTGTCTCACCCACCGGAAACAGCAAGATAATTTTGCAAAACACAGGTCAGGTATGCTGGACAAAAAGTTAAGAATCAGAAGAATAAGGATACATTTAGGAGAAGTATTGGAAAAAAAGTTGTAGAGAAAGAAGATTATTTCCTACCTAACTACAGTATTAAATGTTTTGTCAGATATATGGTGTCTACATTTACATCTTTGGTAGAAGAATGTACTCTGATAATGGGCATGTAGTTTGTGTGAAACCTTTTACAATGCCAAAATTCCTAAAGTCATTGTAACCTATTGGAAGTTGAAGAAGATGGGGATAAGTGAACTGAATACATGAATCTATTTGTACATGTATTGTACACAGTGTGGTGTTTTTGATATGTTTTTTATGTCAGCTTTGCATTAAAAAATTGTACTAGCAGTTAGATTTATATCAGTTAGTACCATAATTCTAATCACTCAGTACATATAGTTATATGTGTACTATTTGCAGAATAACCTTTCTTCTTATCATGACCAATGGTAAGTGTTAGTTACTTATTGAAGCGAAATCCAATGCATCCCTATGTATGATATCAGAAAGACTATGTACATTAAAGTTTTGGTTAAGGCTGCACACTTATTTATATCTCTATACTGATTATAAACTCAACCGGGACAGTTTTTGTTTTGCGTACCCTATCAATTCACGTACATTCGCGACCATTTCATTTGTGATCTTTCGAATAGCGTGGTGCTCGCAACGAAACGCATCACCATGAATACAAGGTATCTTTGGGATGTATATTTTTTGCTCTTTCCAACGATATATAATATGCGGCTTAAATCCCAATTTCAAAAAAATATCAAACTACCTATAGGCCAGGTAACAAAGGCGATCTTCCATGCCTTTGGAATGATACCACGATTATGTGGAAACACAATTGTAGTGGCTATAGATTTGAGAAACAAAGCTGGAAATCCATCGGGATTTAGGGCATTTAGGATATGTATACTGATACACTGGAGGAATTCGCAAGCCACGGTGGCTGTGTCTGCTCCGTTGTTACAGCATTCATATCAAAGTTCGAAGTGTCGCCATCGCTTTCCTGTTCACTGGAGGCCGACAGCAACGGCGTATATATATATGCATGCTTTTGAGGACAGCATCAAATGAGAATGTAGGGTGTCATCCAACATCTTTCACTTGATGAGCAAAAGATGGTGAACTGCCATCATCATTTGTAAACACTGATGCAAAGTAGGGTATAAAGTAATTCACATTTTTCAGCATTTGACGTCAAATCTACCATCACTTTTCAGAAGTGGTTTGAAGCACGGACGGATCATTAAATTTGCATAAGAAAAAAAATTGGACAAACTTCTACTAATTTTTGATTACTGGTTAGAGTGTAAATGCTGAACTGTATTTTCATACAGTTTAGAGATTACATGATACTTACGTTTATCAAGATGTTACCATTTTTGTTTTTGTTTGAGCTACAGTCCAGGAAGTTTAAAACTTATTTGCATCACATGGTATAGGGGAACAATCTCATTTATACGCCTATTAAGAAATTACTGATTGAATTCCTGAAGTTAACACCACAACACTGCATGTGTAGCAAAAACCAATCAGTATCTCTGTAACGGATTAGGTAAAGATTATCGAATGGAACAAATTAATAGCAGCATGACCCCTTAACAAGTCAATCAAATTTGAGATAATTTGAACTGTCCTACCAGAAGATGTGGGGGTTTGTAACCCCATGTAGTATAAAACCTTGTAAAGCCAACACAGAGCTTGTCTAAGATGAGAGAATCAAACAGTAATGAATAGCATGAAGTGCTAAAAATAGGAGATCAATAGTGCTTATCGTAGGGACGTTATAGTGATTCTAGTTTGAGGCAGTTTTATAATTGACGCACATAATTATAATACACATTCTTTAAAAGTGAAAGGGATTAGAGCACCCAAATAAGCGGGAGAGGGTGGTGTATATATATATATATATATATATGTGTGTGTGTGTGTGTGTGTGTGTGTGTGTGTGTGTGTGTGTGTGTGTGTGTGTGTGTGTGTGTGTGTGTGTGTGTGTGTGTGTGTGTGTGATGGCTAAACACCATGTGCTCCTCCTTTCATGAGAATAGTTTGTACATACCTTGTAATTCACATACGGCACATTTGGAATGACTTAACTAGCTGACCTTTGTTATGTTGTTTGTAGAGGTCTCATTTCCAGACAACTGCACTGCTGGGTCTGTTCGTCTTGTTGGAATAGGATCAAACCAGGCCTCTGGCTATGGTCGGGTGGAGATTTGCTACAACAACACATGGGGCACCATATGTGGGGATTATGGCTGGGGTTATAATGCTGCCACTGTTGTGTGCAGTCAGCTAGGATTTTCAGGTGAGCTGGTATAACCACACTCACATCACGTGATCCCTCCCCCTGATGTGCAGGAGTACCATCATATGACTCCAGTGCACTGTATGGTCAGGGTAGAGGAAAGATCCTTCTTAATGGTCTGAGCTGTAATGGCTATGAATCCACTTTGTTATCCTGTGGTCATGGTAACAGTGTTATTGGCACAACCAACTGTTCTCACTCTCAAGATGCAAGTGTGAACTGTTATAAAGCAAGTATGTGCTCGATCAATATGTGATTAGAGAAGTTGTCTTTGCGAGTATTGTAAGATAACTAACTAACTCTTCAATCCCTACATAATTTGGTGTAAAGTGTAATGATTTCTACCTTCGGTTGTCTATAAGTCAATACACTACAAATATATACTTTAGCAGTCTGTCCTTTGTACCCAACTAGTCTGTAATTGCCACATTGTCATGAAGTGGACATCACCATCCATGATTCGAAAATGAATCAAAAAGTGTACTACTTGATTTTAATTTTGATTGTGTGATTGCTGACATTGTTAATCATGAGCAATGATGGTGTCACTAGCAGTACATTTAGGGGTTCATAATAAACAGAGAAGAAAAAGCATGATAACTATAATGAACACCAGCAATTTTTGGCCATTATACACACAAACTGAAAAAAGGTTGACAACCCCAATTGTCTGTAGAAAAAAATAGGGCAAACACTATGTAATTCCTATGTGATATGCAAATTAATGTTTAATAAGTGTACAATAAATGGAATTGCCATTTTGGAAGAGGAGGTTATGGGTCTACGAGATGGCTTTTCTTATTGCTGTTTGTGCAATCATCTGCCATGTTTCCACGACAATTCCAGAAACCTGCTGGTCATCTCAGTTTACTTGCAACAATGGAAACTGTATTTCCCTGTCCCACAAGTGTGACAAAAATAATGACTGTGGAGACAACAGTGATGAATTTGGATGTGGTAAGTATGATGTGATTGCTAGGATTGGTGCGAGGGGTGTGTTGTTAGGTATTGTGCACTGATGGTTTATGGAGATGCATGTAGGGTGAGGGGGGGGGGGGGGAAGTGTGATTAGGATGTGAAGGGCGTTTGCATTATGAGGGGCCAGTATGTATAAAATAGTCTAGCTGTTCAGTTACTTTGGCCACATTGCGTAGGAAAAATTTCTCCTCTACATTATACTCCATAAATGCAGTGCTGATGTTATGGCTGCTATTGTCAGGGACATTTTTATTACATAATTATTACAACACTGCGTGGTTGTGCTTAGCCTCTAAACCACACCTTTATATACAGGTAGCTGCCATTCTTATCAGTTCAGGTGTGACAGTGGACAGTGTATTGATTCAACATTTACCTGCAATAGAATATCTGATTGCAGTGATAACAGTGATGAGAGTAGCTGCTCATGTAAGTTAGGGATCAGTGAGCCATCAGGGTACAGGGAGGGGGTGGGTGTTGGGGAATAAGAGTGTGCTCTCTTCAAAAACGTTCATGTTGTTTATGAGAGGGTTGGTATGATTACCATGCAAGCTGGTGCTTGTAGGGTGAAGTGTGAGGGCTAATAGATCTTTAAATGTTACTTGTACTTTCAATGATGCTTTATTGTTGCAGAGGATGGGGGGGTTGGGGACGCCTAATAACAAAGAAACATAACACCTAGGAACAATTGAATTACAAATTGTCTGGTCTCATAATCTGACTGTTAATTAATTTAATGCGGAACAGCAGACACATTGAACTTTTGCATTGTGGAACATCTTATTGACCCATGTTGACTTCAGCAATCCAATCATTCCTTCCCATCAAACGGGAGTATTGAGGAAAGCAAATAAGTAAAGCAAAGGTTCAGCTACGGTCACCTTTTATGCCTTTATATCATACTTTTAAAACGGATGCATTTGAGACAGTTTTTACTCTTTGGATGGATAGAGCTGGCCCAGGATACAAACATTCTGTCTTAACTAATGCAAATAACCTATGCTTCCAACCCAGGAAACAATTTTTTTGCAGTACTATTTCATTATTTCCATAGTCATAACTATTTAAGTAATGTAGTTAGTGCATTTGTGAGTGGATGGATTTACAATAGTACAGCTTGTGTTGTTGTGTTTGGAAGGGTCCTGCTGCACAGTTCCAATTTATAGGTTGTAGGGTACTAGTAAAAAGAGCAGTATTTATTTTAATATCTCAAATAGTGATGTTTCTGTGTTCCCCATAAATATAATTCAAAATGGCTTAACCAGCTGACCCTTGTTTGTAGAGGTCTCATCTGTGTTCTGTTTCTAGATACCTGCACTTCTAGGTCAGTTCGTCTTGTTGGAACAGGATCAAACCAGGCCTCTGGTTATGGTCGGGTGGAGATGTGCTATAACACCACATGGGGCACCATATGTGGGGATTATGGCTGGGACTATAATGCTGCCACTGTTGTGTGCAGTCAGCTAGGATTTTCAGGTGAGTTGGTTCACCTATACCCCACCATGTGACCCCTCCTTTCTGATGTGCAGGGGTGTTATCTTATAACTCCAGTTCACTGTATGGCCAGGGTACAGGGAAGATCCTTCTCAGTGGTCTGAGCTGTAATGGCAATGAATCCTCTTTGTTTAACTGTGGACATGGCAACAGTGTTTTTGGCACTACCAGCTGTTCTCACTCTCAAGATGCAAGTGTGAGCTGTTATGGAGCAACCACTCGATCACCTACAAGTATGTTTGGTCTAGGTGCCTGGGAGACTGTTGCACTGATAAATTATGTTTTGGTGACCTGGAGGTATGGTGGTTAGTGTGTACTTTAGTAGCTGTCTTTTACACACAAGGTATCTGTAGGTTGTTAGGTTGCTACAGGGGAGTTAAGCTTATATGCCTATAATCAGTCTCCAGTGTAATACTTAAATGGCCACTTATGTATGTATGCAGACGGTATAATCCACTGAACAAATGCATACATATGTTAAAAGTGAGGTGTTCATTAAAATAGATTTTCTCCACTGCAGCCCATTCATTTTACTTCTACAGTGGCTCCTCCTCCTCCATACCTATTGGAATAGGCACAGGTGTGTTGGTGGTCTTAGTGATCACTACTGTGGTAGTGGTAATAAGTGTCTGCAGGTCAGTGCTCATACGACAGGCCAACTTACGCAGAGCTGTGCTGACCACCAGTACTCCAGAAACTACCACTATAGTCATGGCAAATATCCAGAACAATAAATCTCAGGCACATCCTGCTTTTAACCCTTCAGCTGCTTATGGTGGTTATGCCACTCCTGCTGGAAATATAACACCTCCCAGCTATCCAGCTCCAACTGCTGGTTATACTCCCGCTGATTACTAAAGCACAAGTTATCCAATTACCCCTACACTATACTCAATTTAATGATTGCGACACTTTTGGTAAACAGTTTGTATTCAGTAGTGTAGACCGTCACCAGTATACTGATACAGTTCTGTCATGTATTCTGCAGAGATACAGGTGACAATTCAATGTTAATTAACTGCATTGAATATAACTATATCAGGAACTATGTTAGTGTAGTAGTTCCTATATAGGAACTGACACGGGTCGTAAATATCGTCACGTATTATAGAACAGTATATCAGAGGGATTGGAAACGGGTCGAAACAACAGGATCCGTCATCGTAGAACTATGAATAACAATAATGGTGAAATTATTAACAAGGCTGGAAGCCATGCACAAGGAACTGGTATGTTTAGTACGCCAAGTAGATGTATTATGCATCTGCTGCAGTCGAGCTTGGTTTTATGGTAGTTTTTTGTAATGGCTCAATGTCTCGATTCGCTCATCGGCGGTGAAGGCTTCGTTCTGTTACGCATTTACAAATGAACGCATTGAAAAAATCGACCAGACACTCAGTAACCATTCGATCATACTATTCAAAATAGAAACTAGTTCTCTACATGGATTAGAACATAACCAAGAACTTTTTAAAACCGAAGGTTTTGCACATCGCACAAAATATATGTTAAAACTTGAAGGAGGATTTCGAGATAATACTAGTGATAACAACATTCTCTATATGGGAAGGTTGGTGGTATATGGGAATCTGGTGTAAAAAGCAAGGGAACAAGGCTTCTGATTGAAAAGGAATAATAAATAAACCTATATTAGCAGCATGTGTCATATTTAACTGTGTGTGCTAATATAGGTCTATTTCATTATTCCTTTTCAATCAGAACCCTTGTTCCCTTGCTTTTTACACCACCATCACCTTTGATTCCTAAATACTACCAACCTTCTCGTATAGAGAATGCTGAATGCCACTCCTGCTGGTAATACAGCACCTCCCAGTTATACTACCACTGGTTATCCAAATACTGGCTATCACCTCACTGGTTATCCCTGCCACTGGTTATCCAACTACTGGTTATCCAGGTTATCCTGCCAACTACTGGTTATCCAGAGTATAATGGTTATCCAACCCCTGGTTACCAAACAAATGGTTTTCCAGTTGCCCCTCCACCATACCCATCGTAATGATTTTTTTAAAAGTGTATATCAGTGCAATAGTAATATTTTCTTGATTAGCTGATGTAGCTGCAATAGTATCCTATATAGACCGGCAATTAAAATTATACTGACTGCTTGAACGAGGAGCAAGTGTACTCATGGAACTGAGTAGTATATATTGAATTTTGATTTTAAGTGAACAGTTTACAAGATAAGCTGAGGTTACATAGTATGATATGAGATTGCAAGGCCATAGTAGTGGTACTTATCCAGATATGGTCCACGCATAATACCTATTTTTTCCAAGTGATTTTTAAACAGGTTGTCCATAACTAAAAATCGTTCTTCTATACGTGTAATATCGTCAAGTAACAAGAAAAAAAAAGCTCGCTCATTGGACCACGTCATGTGCCACACCCCCTTGATATTACTGACACATTAATAGTTATAGAAATAGTTGCTACCCTAAATAGTACTAATCTAATTATGAGGGTGTCACAGTAACTGAAGTTAAAAATTCAAACTAACCGACAGGTATATGTGGATACCATCAAAATTAGTAAAATGTATAATTCTGCTTTGCATCTCCAATATCAATTGAGGATCAAGAATTATTAGTATTGGAGTACAATTAATAGATCATAGATCGACCGATGTTAACTAGGTTAAAAACCGGTTTTAAATGCTCTGTCATCCATCTTTCTCATAGAAAATGTTTTTAGTTACTTGTTTCATAGATTTTTTTCTCATATCTGATTATATGTCTTACACTGACCGAATAGATGTAGTTGATTGTAAATCATTTGCTACTGCTCCTGTAGTTTTCTGGTTTGGTTATCGACAATTCTATACTCGTCAAGATTCTGCCTTGTAATGATATGAGTAGCGTTTAGTATGGTCCAATTTAACAATACAATGTCAAAACATCACCCCTGACCATGGCTGAAAACAATTCTGTCAGTGTGCTGCACACTATGATATCAGAACCTGCAGAACACAAGTGTGTTGTCAAAGTGAGCACACTGGACGAAGCTAGCATGATGGCAGACAGTACCGTCACAGCCAGCGCAAAACTGCCTGCAGCTGTTGGCTATCATACGGAGGCAATTAAATTAGACGCGGGTACGCTGTCGCAAACTACGAGATGCAGGAAGCTAAGGCCAAGCAAACTTGATTATTAGTTTCTCGTCCCCACCCGCATCATTTTTTGGAGCCACACACCAAATTTCATTATTTTATTATTCATGCACTCATCACGTGACAATATAGGACGTTGCCATGCCGCTTATTAATTTGACCGTTTCAGGGGATTTCCTTTTTTTGAGAGTAAGGGATGGGAGTGGTAGATCACATGGTCAAAAATTCCTAACGGAACTCCAGCAAGGCCTGTGGTGCATAGATGGGCACCACAAAACATTTGCTATAGTCGTTGCCATTGTATTCCCAGTCTGTTTGAAAAGTTCTCCGGCTACAATACACCAGAGCTTACTAAGCACAGGAAGAGATCTCACTCCAACTTAAAAGCTGACATACTGAGATTGCATGCAGGTAACCTTAAAAACTTTCTTCTGTGCCCATGGGTGAGCTACTATTAGAACTGCCACTGAAGATTTAGCTGAAGCATTGAGAGTTATGGTTTTGAACTAATGGAGAAGAATAGAACTGTCCTTTGTGAGATCTACAGGGAATTGACTGGTGAGTGCTGGATCACACAAATGCTACCATCGGCTCACATATGTCTCAACACAGCTGTCTCTTATAGCACTTTTTCTTAATTTGAATCTGGATCTGTTGTGTGCTGCAAGGACAGCACCAAACCAGCCTTGGTGAAACCCAGTTTTAAGGATCATGAGTGTGATAAATCTGGGACTTCAATCCATAGGCCTGGCCTCATGCAACAGGAAATGAATACCGATGCTGAAAAAGCACTAAGGAATTGTAACTTACTAAAACAAATTTGCTCAACTGGAGAGCAGTACAAGAAGAGTCAATATTGCAGCCTATAGACCTTCTGTCAGGCATTATGCAAAGGTTGAAGTTGAAAGGTAAACACTTCTAAGTTCGATCAGCATGTTTTGATGGAGGAATGGAAGCTTTTTGGGAAATTCTGTTACAGATTGATCCATCTCTTTCTAATAATGATACTACCAAGGATAAAACAAATGACAAACAAAGGCTTCAAGCCTTCCTTGGTCACTGTTGCCAGATGCATCATTATACATTCTGCATAAAAAAGAGTGGGCAAGAAAGGTGTACAATCTGCAAGCCAGTATACGGATGGACAAATCTAGTTTTGAAAAGCTACGGTTTCTTCCTGATCCACTTATGCAGGAAGATGGTCACTATTTGCCGTTCGACTAAGTTTGACCACTACTGACCAAGACCGCCCTTCGCTGAAGGGAAAATTAAAGACAAAGCCTCTTTCTTTCAGTCCATGTGTGCAGCACATAACAACACCGGAACAGTAATTCAGTGTGAAGAATGCAACATGTGGCGCTTGGTATTCTCAAAATGAAAACTCAGTTGGTGAATGTAGCACTTTGCAATCCATTCTGGAAGATTTTTCATACACATGTGGAGCATCCTTTGATGATCTTTCACTTCCTGAGAGCTTATCAGGTGTAGTGGTTCGTGATCACCGCGGTGGGGATGTAATTGAAGCATTGTATTATTCTGCTGGATTTGAAGACATCTGTGTGCACTGTGCTGCAACAGCTGACTTAGTGAAAGTCTCAGAGAATTCTTACCCCATGTGTTTTGTGTGCAACCGGACGAAGGAGCATATCAAAAAAAGCAAGTCTACTGTTCGATGTCTGGCCATGAAGGTTTTGTGCATACTTGTCTTTTTGCAATTGTATTTGCACGTGCACATTTTTACTAAAACTTGTAAGCTATAGCATCGAATGTAAAATAGACTAATGATGAATAATGAATAATTACCTCCCGCCCGCATCCTTTCTTGAAAACAGGCGGACGAGAAACTAATAATCAAGTTTGCTTGGCCTAAAGCTGAACAAACATCGTATTCCCTGAAATCAGCTCTGGTATTTCATGCAATGATATTATCGTCGCTATCCTATTATAAATCGTTGTTAGTTATCGGTATCACTATCAAAAGTATTATTTTCATGCTAAATAACGCCAAAGTAAGAAAAGTGGCTGGGGCTCACGATCCCAGACCCCCTAACTATCACGGCAGGGGACGCGCCCCCTCCCGTATCCGCCCCCGCTTGTGAAATGGTTATTAACCCCCCCCCAGGATGTTTACGGGCAACACGGAAACCTCTGGAGATACGCCCATCTCCGCAAGCACTCGATTATGTCTCCATGCCAAAACGTAATACGTAATAGGAACGGTGTCCAGCAAAATCACTCTTGTGATACTTTATCAGATTTTCCAGGACAAGCTAAAGAAAAGTAATGTTCGCATTGAAATGTATGGCTAATTATAAATTCAGTGCCTAATAACATTATGGTAGATAGTCTAATTTAGGGTGCGTAAGGACCATTGATAGAAGCTCTTTGGAGTTCACGGGAAATCAAAAAATTCGAAAACTTGAAAACTATCCAGTAGGGTGATTTTGCTGGACAATGTCCCAATTACGTTATGACCCACGAGACCCACTTCCCACGAATGCATTATTGTTTGAAGTGATTGAAGCAATTTGGCAGGCTCTTAATATACACATCCTTGGAGGATAATTCTCGTTACACTAATGCATGCCAGCACCGCCTCTTCACTCAATAACTATAATCGCTTACGTCATGTTGGCATGCATGCATGCATGTTTAAATTGTTAATACGCCTAAGACGTCTTTTTTTTTGACTGCATTGATGGCGATCTCCAATGGTTATGGAGAACTTGCTAGCTTCTTCCTGATTTGCTGTAAGTTTAATAAAAGCAATATGCTTTATTCACAACAACTCGGGCCGCGCCGCGTTAGTTTAATGGCAACGCCTGCCTTGTTCCTTTTTGTCGTGATATGCATGTAGAACAAATTGGCGGCTGATGGGCAGTGTGTATGTACATGTATTAGCCTCAGCGGGTATGTAGTGCCTAACCTTGGTGACTGATGGTCTGTGTGTATGTGTTAGCCTCAGCAGCTATGTTGTGCCTATTGCCTTGGCTGCTGATGGGCTGTGTGTATGTATTGTGTCATACCCATACCTCGGCGGTGGCAGTACTTAGTGTTGTGGCCTATGTCAGTCCTCGGTGGCAGCAAGGCGGACACCATCACAGAGAAGTACCTCGGTGCATATCAGTGTCAGAAGACCTGGGCGGATGCAGAACAAGGAATGCCTCAGCACCCTAGTTAGTAGTGCTTTGGCCAATCTTCTCAGCCAGATTACTGAGCAGAGGCCAAGCCCATGAACTAAAGACACCTGCAGCAAAAAAAGAACAGTGTAACTGCATTATCCCTCTCTGACACTGCACTGTGCCATGCCACTCCGAGCTTCCCAGTACAGGAGCTCCACCTGGTGCTGTACATGCAGCACCTCAATGAGGATTAGCGGGCTCCAGCCATTTGGTGGGTCACTCTTAGTTAAGGCTACCTTAGAAGGTTTGAGGACGCATTTCGGCAAAGCCTAAGGTTCGAAAGGAACCAGTTACAGCTGATATGTTGAAGGCCATGGTGGAGGCTGCCTGAGTAGCTCCATGCCTGATAGAGGTCAGGTTGTTGGCTGTGTGTCTCGTGGCTTTTGTGGGGTTTATGCGGTGTGATGAGCTGATAATTAGGCTCAAGTGTGAGGACATCACACTCAATGCTGAGAGCATGTTAATTAGAATAGTGTCCAGTAAGACGGACCAGTACCAGGAAGGTTCATCATTGGTTATTGCTCGTACGTGGGAGCAAACATGCCCTGTTGGTATGATGGGGAACTAGAAAACACCCCTAAGGAATGTATGTTAGTTACCAAAAACGGAGAACGGCTAAGAAAAACAGGAGGTCTTAGATATTCCAGGTTGAGGGAAAGATGGCTTAATCAAAGATTCAGTTGAAAAACGACTAAAAGTGTCCAAACAGCTAGGCATATAGCTGCTGTAAACTTTTCAGGGTTGGAGCATTGTGTGAGAAGACCCCAGGTTTGAATGTTCTGTTCCTTGACAGTAAGATAGACCAGGACGATAGAAAGCTGGAAAGTCTCCGAGAGTTCAAGACCGGAATGGAACTATAATTTGTGTTGGGAGTATGAGAAATTATTCAATCTGATTAGGGAGCGTTTTCCTGGGTGCAAGTTTTGTGCACCAAGGGTTTTCCCCGCTCCGTGTGTTGTGTGTCTTGTGATGTTGCTGTAGATGCTGTTCTATGTGGTGTGTGTGTGTATGGCAGCGTGTACAATATACTTAACCAGATTGATGGTTGGCAGGGGGTGGGGACGTGCTGCATGTAAGCGGCATGGGGAGGGAGCTCAATATACACATCCCTGGATGATAATTCTCGTTGCACTAATGCAGGCCAGCACCGCTTACGTCATGGTGGCATGCATGCACGTTTAAATAGTTAATACGTCCTTTTTTTGACTGCATCGAAAGGCAAGGGATGGCGATCTCCAATGGTTATGGAGCACTTGCTAGCTTCTTCCTGATTTGCTGTAAGTTTTTTTAAAGCAATATGCTTTATTCACAACCACCCGGGCCGCGGTAGTTTAATGGCACCGCCTGCCTTGTTCCTTTTTGTCGTAATGTGCATGTAGAACAAAGATTGGATCGGGTGGCGAGGAACCGCAATAGCCGCGAATATTGGAGGCCAAAATGTCGTTGTGTCCTTCACCATGATGATATGGGCATGACACTTGTTGTTTGATGATTTTATTTATAATAATCTGAAAGGGTAACGGATGGTTGCGCGTGGCCCGATCTAGCGAGCTTGGTTGAACCATAGATACATTAGAGAGAGATTGGAGACGGGGTTAATTATCGCTAATTATCACCTACTGCTCTGTTCTGTTGTTACGCCTTATCATCGACCTGTCGTTTGTTCGCATGTTATCTAGCTACTCGCTATGTCCAAAAAATGCCATGTAAAATGTAGCGTTCAGAATTCATAGGCGCGCGTCATGAATCGAAGTCCGCAGAGTATACCGAGTCGCCGTCGGAAGTGTTGCCGCTGCAACGGCGTCAATGCCAGATGTAAGTCTTGTGCGTGCGCTAAAGCGGGTCGCGCGTGTAACGATTGCCTACCGTCAAAGCACGGTTGTTGTCATAACTACAGGGGCGGATTTAGGGGAGGGGGGGGGGGTCCAGGGGGTCCGGACCCCCCCTTTCCTATATGAAGAATGACGTAATGCATACTGTAATCTATGCGGCGTTCTGCATGTTACCATCCTTGGATTTGCAAGCTTGAAAATCGTTCTAGCCAAGCGGGGTCTATATCGATCTAATTAAATCCTCGTACTGTACATAACGGCATGTGTGCATGTAGATAATTAGTATTTAATAGCGCGATCGGTGCATGTGAGCAGCAATTGAGGTAAGCGATCAAAAGGCGTGTCTGAGTGGGATGGATCTCAGATTCTTTCCTAACAGGTAGCTATAGAGCTAAACAAACTAATACTAGACATGAGTCATTAATTATAACGTTTATAGACCGACATGTATAGCTGGTGCATGGTCACGTGCACGCTTCGGTCATTACAAATTCACAAAAGCTTTCCGTCACGAATTTAATTGCTGAGCAGTAGGAACCATAGCATTGTGAAGAATGAAGAGTTTTCTCGTCGCCATCCATGCAGGCTCTAGTAATCCGGATATCGCGTGATGTATGTGTATTGGATATCACTGTGAATTTCATGCTAAATAAACGCAAAAGCAAAAAAGCGGCTGGGGATTCGCCCCAGAACCACTGATGGGGCTATCAGCGCTCCCCCAGACCCCCCTTGCTGTCACGGAACCTCCCCCAGTTGTGAATATATTTATCGGACCCCCCCTTTCCCAAAATCCTGGATCCGCCCCTGAACTTTACTACCTCTACCACTGCTTCAAGCAACAGGTCCACAAATGATTTTTCCAACTCAAAACCACTTCCCCAGCATACGTCCTCATTCCCCGATTCCCAGCAGCTGCCTCTGTCTCAACCACTTCCGCAGCTGCCACCTATAGTTCTACACCTTCATCGTTCATTACTCCTTCACCCAGTTCTTTAGTTGCCCATCCTTTTGATAGCCAAAACCAGCTACATGTATCAGCATTAATCCCAGAGCCTAAATCACCTGGACAGGGTCCTTCCTTTCCTTCAGGCTCCACTTCACCCTTAATGAATTCCAGTTCCAACAATCCTTGGCTCCTTCCTCCCAGTGTGGGTCACAATCTCCAACTTGTTGCAAGTGCTACACCTCAGGTGCCCATTGCACATCTTGTAAGTGTTGTCGAGAGGGGCACCTGTGTGTGAACTGTTACCCGGGAGAAGTGGGAAATGTGCTAACGTTGTTCTCTCAAGCACTGTCATCCTACCTGCATCTATACCACAATTAGAGACTGTTCTCCAACCCAATAGCTTGAATTCTCTTTCCAAAAATCAGGGACAAGATTTTCAGCCATCTATGCCTTGGACACCCTCGCCTCAGAGTCCACCGTTTCTCACAGAAGAACAGGATTACAATGTCACTAGGCCACTCTCTCTCTCAACAACCCCTCTAACTTTGCAATGACTCCACACACACCTTTTCCATCATTGTTTGCTCCACTACCATGCCTTAGCAATGGCCATTCCAGTCCGGACTCTTCTATTTTAGAATTCACAGCTAACGATCCACTGCCAACACAGTCACATGTATGTGATGTACCACAGGAGCAGAGTGAAGTCCCGTCCTCTAGCCAACACCCCCATAAGAAATCCTGTCCAGTCCAAGGCTGCCAACAACTCATTGCTCCCACCATGTGGCGTCAACATACGACCTTACATGCTCAAGGTTTGTTCTCTGGTGCAGTACCTGGCTCTTGGCTTCAAGAACAAGATCTTTTCGTTTGTCCCAATTGTCAGCAGCTGGTGGCTAATTCACGCCATTCTTCTCATCTTCGCAAATGCACACATGCCACTGCTGCACCTCCTAGTCTGTCCCCTCTCAGAGTCCAAGAAGCCGATCCTTCTCTTTTCCCCCTACCCACGTTTGAATCTGTGTGTAAACTACCAGGCCGTACAGTTTGGCACATCCATTTGAAGGACAGACTTGCATTTGCTCTTCTGCCTTGAGGTCTGCTGTGCATGATAACTCTGAGGATGCTTGGCTGAAGCTGTTAATGCTGCCTAAATGTGTTCTTCTTGCTCCAAAGCGTGCAGGCAGACATCACAAGCCGGTGTCTATCAGTTATCTATGCGCCCAATGGTCCAAAGGTGAGTTTAGTGCTGGAATAGAGCATCCAATCATTCCCCTGGCCCCATGCGTTCTACCTCTAACCACAAATCTTCAAGTGTCCAAACAGCAGTTTCTCTTGCTAGGGAGGGACTCTTATCTAAGGCCTGTCAGACTCTAACTTCTTTGGGCCTGGCCCCCAACAACAACACCACATGGAATCTATTGGTCTCAAAGCATCCCAAAGGAACCCCTCCCACTCCTCCCACAGCACCTCTCTTAGCTGCCCCTTACCTTCCACCAGACTTCAACATCATGGCTGTATTGCACTCCTTTCCAAAGGATACAGCGTGTGGCCCCTCAGGTCTCCGCATACAGCATCTGATAGAAGCAGCAGAGGTTCCCCTTCAGTTCCCGATCTGTGCTGTACTTAGGGAGGTGGTTAATTTACTTATCTCTGGCAAGGTTCCTGTACAAGTGGCTAGGTTCCTTGCAGGGGGTAACCTGGTGGCGCTGGAGAAGAACAAACCCAACTGCCCCCCCGACATCTGGCCTATTGCAGTTGGAGAGGCTATTCAGCGTCTGGTTGGGAAATGCCTATGCTCCATGACTAAGGCAAAGGCCCATGACTTCCTCACTCCTTTTCAACTTGGGGTAGCTTGTCAAGGGGGTGCAGAAATGATTATTCATGGCCTCAGAAGCTGTGTGGACGAACATTGGCAGGAGGTTGATTTTGCAGTATTGAAGATCGATTTGCTCAATGCATTTAATCGGGTATCAAGGCAGGCCGTCCTTAATGCTTGTGCCCTTCACATCCCAGAGCTGCTCCCATGGTCTCAATGGTGCTATGGGCAACATGCCACTTTGTGGCACTCTTTGGGTACTATTTCTTCAGAAACAGGTGTACAACAAGGCGATCCCCTAGGTCCCCTTCTTTTTTGTCTTGTATTGCAACAGATTATATCAGCAATTGCGGAGGATGTTGACCGTGAATCGTTATTGTTTCACCACTGGTATATTGATGATGGTGTTGTCGCAGGGCCCGTTGCAGCCATTGCTCGTGTTCTCGCCATTATCCAAGAACGCGGACCACCACTCGGCCTCAATATCAACATCGCCAAATGTGAGTTGTTCAGTTTGAGGGATCTAAGTTCTTTCCCAGAGGAGACGAGGCAATCGAATGTGCCACACTTTGAGATTCTGGGGGCTCCCATAGGGATTTAGTGTTCTGCGCAAAGTTTGTAGCGCAGAAACAGTCGGAGGCTTCCAAGTTGCTAAAGGAGTTAGAAGCTGTGGGTTCTATCGACCCCCAGGTGGCCCTACTTCTTCTCAGGCAATGTGGGAGCTATTGCAGACTAGTTCACTTAGCTAGGAACACTCCACCTCTCCTAGTCAATGAGGCCTTTGCCTTGTTTGATGATGGTGTGCAGCAATGCTTTTCGGAATGCACTGCACTGAGTGGATGCTTCCGCTGCCACCTGGCAACAGGCACAACTTAGCTTGAAAAGAGGGGGTTTAGGGCTTCGGAGCTTAAGTTTCCACTCTCCTGCAGCTTACATTGCATCATTTTTGTCCTCAGGCCTTTCTCCATCATCATGTAGGTATATGTCCTCGTCATTGCACCTTTACAACAGTCTAGTGGACCCCCAAGATTCTCTCACCCCTGAGTCTGTAGGTGATTCTCCTCTTTCACAGAAGGTTTTGTCTTCCAAGATAGAAGACCAACGGTTCATTAATCTTTTTCACAATGCATCTGTGACTTACAGGGCTCGTCTTTTGTCCATTTCTTCACCTCATGCCTCTGCTTGGCTGTCAGTCACTCCCTCCCCACGACTCAACCTCCACTTGGAGCCTGCTGAGTTTCAAGTAGCACTTAAGTGGTGGTTGGGTATTCCAGTGGTCCAGGTCCAAAGTTGCCCTCACTGTCCTTCCTGTGTGTTAGATGACTTTGGCCATCATTCCCTCACTTGAAAACATGGAGGGGATGTGGTTTCGCGACACAATAAGCTCAGGGATGTGTTTTATGACTTCTGCCAACGTGCTTGCTTGGGTCCACGTCTGGAAATGGGTTGTGCGGCGGGATCCGATTCTCAATCCCGCCCAGCAGATGTTCTTGTTCCTAACTGGGACCTTGGCAAGCCGGCTGCCTTTGACTTGTCCGTCACGTCTACGCTACAATCAAGTATTCTGCTAGAAGCGAGCGTGACGGCTGGTTCGGCAGCCCTGTTGGCTGAGAACAGAAAACACAACAGCAGCGACAAAAAGTGCGATGAATTGGGGTGGGCTTGTATCCCACTTGTTGTTGAGACCTGCGGATGTTGGGGGGCTGAAGCAGTGGCAGCATTATCAAAGCTTGCAGGTCGTCTCTCTATCAGGAATAATGAACTGAAGTCCAAGACCATTTTTAGCCTGTACAGCTGCCTAGGGTTGACATTAGTAAGGGCGAACTGTAGAGCTATCCTATCTAGGTTAACATGACTTGACTGTTAAAGGACTTATTTTAGTGTATATAATAATAAATGTGCATTTATTCCTTTTTATTCCCTATACAATAATAATTGAAAATGTAATAATTTAATTGATGATGGCTTTAAGATACCAACTGCTGGGAAGAACAGATAATAAATCTTGTTTGAGCCATCGTAGTTTGGTCTGTATGGAAACTTTGTCCAACGGAATGGACACATGCAGCAAATGGAACGCACAATTTACTGGACGCTAAGCGGGAAAAATCTTTGCTTGATTGAGACTTTTTCTTTCATAACACCCAATGTACAAAAATATGCCTACTTTTCTCGAGATCAGCGAGCAAAGCTGGACTGAATGCTAATCCGAGTACAAAATGAATCATATACGCGCGAACTATCATAGAAATATCTATGGAACTATCCAATAATGAATTATCATGTTTGCGACAGTGTTACTAGAAAACCAACCACTATTTAAAACGTCCCTCCTGGAGCATTCACGTCTCTCTCAGGGTTCATTATAAAAGCACTTAGTACATACACGAAGCATATCTTTTCTCACACTTTCGTGAGAGTGTAACTCACAAAACGAAAAAAAAAAATCCCTCGATCCTTGCAATTTCACCTCTCTAACCAGATAATGCATCATAAACGTTCGGGAGGCTACCCGTTCTGAAAAAAAGGTACATAACCCTGTTGCGAGTTGTGATAATTATGTTCCGCTGTAAATCTACACACGTCAACGGCTTTTAATTTAAACGGTCAAATCACTATAAAACCCTTATCTCTGATAAAGACGATAAAAAATGTCGAACACAAATTGGTAGAACCACGTTCTAGACACTTTCTCTAGATTCACTCACCTCAAATGTGTGACTCTCGCGATCTCGGAGTGCATGCACGCATAATCTCTATGGCTCATGTGATGCGATTCCAATCCCTCTCTACAGTATCTATGGTTGAAGGCCTGGTGGTGAGCCTACATGTTTGTTCCGATCATACAGCCCGAGCTCATACCCGTTATCTGATGGACCATTAGATGCCCACAACCAGTAGGGGATGTACGATCCATATAGATAACAGAATTAGGAGATTGGAAACACATTTACGTGACATGCATGCAATCACGTTCCGTTACGTGACCGTGCTTCGCATCGAGCTTTTAGTGGACATGTAAACCGTATTAGCACCATATATATTCGTCCTGGCAGTATTACCTACAGCGATGAATGGAAGGCATACAGTATGAGTATAAGTTATGCATCTACAGGGATTTGTCAGCGATTTCGCCTGAATGGTGTGCCGGGATCTAATTTAGCAGTCTTTCAATCCATTATGCACGTGGCAGGTTCACGTGCGATCTGGTCCCCACTCCAAGCTCTTACCAAACCTTAAAAAGCGGTACTACATGTATGATCATGCAAATTTCATCTTTGTTGCCTGTTCCTACGCTAGAATACTGATTCGCTCGAGACCGATAGCGCTTCAGTTTTACGCATGGGATGAGGAATTTGATATAGCACATCGGCAGGCAACCACCAATGATGGCATCCGGAGACACACGCAGAAGCATAAGTTATGAATTTAACTAAGGATGTTTCCAAAAAGATCCATTGGAATCATGCGTGTCACAGAAGGTTTTTTCTCGAGAATTTGCGGTTGAACTATTTAAAAACTATATATATATTTTCATTGTACTTGCTTGGAGAAGTCAGTACGCACGCATTCATGTTTGGCAGACTAAAAATTTATTGGCATGGCTATGGATGGGTTAATGGGGAGCGAGGTACATATATACTGTACAAAAATGCAGGCAGACAAGGTGGAGAAACAGAAATGGAAAACGAAATAATTTATGCACTTCAGTGGGTCGGTACATGTTACTCCCCTGAGTCCTGGGGAGAAGGAGCAAGCGCAAAGCTACGATGTGCACTAACGTATATGGTACATTCCCCCTACTGGTTGTGGGCATAAAACCGATTAGGCCATACAAAGAGTGCGTTCCAATTGTTGTGCTGATACTATGCATGTTGATATATGATCTCCTCCACAAGGAATACTCCTTTGTAGCCACTTTGGCTCTATGTTTACTTCCATTGATGGTTATCATCATTCATTACATGGTACAGTCGTTATATTACCATCTGTGATAACAATGGTCCACCAGAATCACAGGTCCCTTTACAGTGTACAGTGACAGAGCAAATCCCCCCTTTCGTATAAGGTACCTCCCCCCTCTTCTGTTAAGCAGCCGCCCCCCCCCCCCCCCCCCCCCTTTTCATATCGCGGATCTCAACCCCCCTTTATTTGGAAAATCCAGTATCCGCCCCTGTTCTGGTGGCTGACCTTTCCGTGTGGGCTGTCGCGGCCCAGCCGCGACACGTGTAGTTCAAGTTATTACTTTGGCGACGAGGATAAAGGTAGGAGGGGGCGTAGCCCTACCACACGGGAGGAAGCCCGTTGGAGAGAAGAGGATCGGACCCCAGCTCTTCGATGGGAGGACAAGTGTCTCACCAGGCGCCGCTACACAGAGAGGGCCGCTGCGGGAGTGTAAGCCACAGTTAGCCACGGTGATGGCCCCATGCAGTCAGTAATCCTACCACCGGGGAGGAGAGAGTCCAACCATCGGGGAGGTGAGAGTCCTGCCACTGGGGAGGAGAGAGTCCAACCACCGAGGAGGTGAGAGTCCTGCCACTGGGGAGGAGAGAGTCCAACCACTGGGAAGGAGAGAGTCCTGCCACCTTGGAGGTGAGAGTACTGCCACCAGGGAGGAGAGTACTGCCACCTGGGAGGAGAGAGTACTGCCACCAGGGAGGAGAGTACTGCCACCTGGGAGGAGAGAGTACTGCCACCGGGGAGGAGAGTACTGCCACCTGGGAGGAGAGAGTACTGCCACTGGGGAGGAGAGAGTCCAACCACTGGGGAGGAGAGAGTCCAACCACCGGGGAGGAGAGAGTCCACCCACAGGGGATGAGAGAGTCCTGCCACCGGGGAGGAGAGAGTCCAACCACTGGGGAGGAGAGAGTCCACCCACCGGGGAGGAGTGAGTCCAACCACTGGGGAGGAGAGAGTCCTGCCACCGGGGAGGAGAGAGTCCAACCACCGGGGAGGAGAGAGTACTGCCACCAGGGAGAGAGGAGTCTCCACGGAGAGAGAGAGGAGTCTCCACTGAGAGAGAGGAGTCTCCACTGAGTAAGAGGAGTCTCCACTGAGAGAGAAATCTCCACTGCGAGAGAGGTCTCCACTGAGAGAGAGGAGTGACTGTCCATAGGAGTCTCTACCAGTCTAGTACTCAGAGAGAGGAGTCTTACTGAGAGGAGAGCACCATAGTTGTATCTACCAGTCTACTAAGAGGAGTGATTGTGCATAAGAGGGAGGAGAGTCTCTACCACGGAGAGAGTTGGGAGTCTCACCACAGAGAGATTGAAGTCTCTCTACGGAGACTTGGAGAGTAATCTGCTAAGAGAGGAGGCTCCAACAAGGGAGAGGAAAGTCCTGTTGCCACTAAGAATAGGATAGAGTTCCTACTGCCACTGGGGAGAGGGAGCGGAGCTTAAAGACAGAAGACTGAGATTTTGAGCCCAGAACTGCAGAAAAGGAGTGAAATTTTAAGTGGGGCGGAATGTGCTATATCAGAACCACGCCAATGACGGATCTTCGAAAGGTCAACCGCAAAGGTCACAAGTGGCCGATTCCCATTGGATGATATGTGTTGGTGTGTTGTGACGGCATGTGCGGTTGTACATATTGTATGTTTTGCATGTGTGTAGAGTAGACATTTTGTACCTTCTGGTGGTTGACCATTCCGTGTGGGCTGTCACGGCCCTGCCGCGACACGTGAACGCGTGCCGGCCAGTTCAAGTTATAGCACTATCTTAGTCCATATATGATTGATATGCTATCATAGTCCATGTATGATTGATATGCCATCATAGTCCATGTATGATTGATATTTTATCATAGTCCATGTATGATTTATATGCTATCATAGTCCATGTATGATTGATATGCTATCATAGTCCATGTATGATTGATATGCTATCATAGTCCATGTATGATTGATATGCTATCATAGTCCATGTATGATTGATATGCTATCATAGTCCATGATTGATATGCTATCATAGTCTATGATTGATATGCTATCATAGTCCATGATTGATATGCTATCATAGTCCATGTATGATTGATATGCTATCATAGTCCATGCATGATTGATATGCTATCATAGTCCATGTATGATTGATATGCATGCTATCATAGTTCATGCATGATTGATATGCTATCATAGTCCATGTATGATTGATATGCTATCATAGTCCATGTATGATATGCTATCATAGTCTATGCATGATTAATATGCTATCATAGTCCATGTATGATTGATATGCTATCATAGTCCATGATTGATATGCTATCATAGTCCATGATTGATATGCTATCATAGTCCATGATTGATATGCTATCATAGTCCATGATTGATATGCTGTCATAGTCCATGATTGATATGCTATCATAGTCCATGATTGATATGCTATCATAGTCCATGATCGATTGATATGCTATCATAGTCCATGTATGATTGATATGCTATCATAGTCCATGTATGATTGATATGCTATCATAGTCCATGTATGATTGATATGCTATCATAGTCCATGTATGATTGATATGCTATCATAGTCCATGTATGATTGATATGCTATCATAGTCCATGTATGATTGATATGCTATCATAGTCCATGTATGATTGATATGCTATCATAGTTCATGTATGATTGATATGCTATCATAGTCCATGTATGATTGATATGCTATCATAGTCCATGTATGATTGATATGCTATCATAGTCCATGTATGATTGATATGCTATCATAGTCCATGTATGATTGATATGCTATCATAGTCCGTGTATGATTGATATGTTATCATATGTCCTTCACTTTATAATACCACACAGGTGCTGGGATCTGCACCATTCATGGTATGAGTTTGTCCCCTCGGTCCCTGCCTCGTTCCCCATGGAATATGAGGAAGTAGATGTTTTTTTTTGTGTCTGATATAAATCTATTCATCAATCCATGACAATTCCAGCTGCCTGCTCATCTTCTGAGTTTACATGCAACAATGGAAAATGTGTTCCATATTTATGGAAATGTGACAGAGATAATGACTGTGGAGACAACAGTGATGAATTTGGATGTGGTAAGTGTACTGCTGTCATCAAGTAATTTTGTTCAAGTTCTACATGTACATAATTACTACAAGTAAATATAAAACATTCTCTTTGAGAAAGGTGGTGACATATAGGATGTGAAGGCAATGGTGGTGTAAAAAGGTAGGAAACAAGGGTCTAATAAAAAGGGGAAATGGAATAGTCCTTTATTTAGCACACGAAACAACATACTATGTCCTACATATAGAAATGTGCTAAATATGGGACTATTCCATTTTCCCTTATTATTAGGCCCTTGTTTCCTTCTTTCTTGCACCACCATTGCCTTCAAGTCCTATATGCCATCAACCTTCTCATAGAGAATGTTTTTTATTTACTTGTTTCAGTCATTTTTATTCATACCTGATTATGAGCTGTACCATGTTAAGTAATCCATTTTGATATGAGAGGGAGGTTGTAAACGTGCGACATACTTTTAAGTGACCTTAACTCTATTCGCCAAGCAAGATTCATGTTCAGGACTACTAATATCCAGATATGCCCCATACATTGGAGGACATTCAAAAAAAATCCAAATTGCATTCTTTAACGTTTTAACATATAGCGGAATTTTTTTAATTTTCCACTGTAAAATTTTCAGTTTCAGATTATGAAGTTAAGCTCAAGATATGTTCTTTAATTACTACATAGATGACGTAATTTTTGGGGGGTCGATTAACTAACTATTAAACGAATTAACAATGTTTATGAGTAATTATACAACTCCCACTATGAACAATATAAATAACCTCATCAGATTGGTGAGTGTGTGAATCTTTGTCGTGATGACCGGCTGACTTCTTTCGTTGTTATAGTGTACTAACCCTAGTAGGCAAACGCATCACATTTTATCGCAAATGGACCACGACACTAATACCTGCTCACTATGGCAGTGGCCGGCGTAGATAAGTGGGAGGGGGGGGGGGGGGGGGTGCTGCTGTCTGCTTTAGACGCAATACGAAAAGTGGGGGGCCTACTCCATTTAAATACGTTATTACCGGTTACAATTTTGGTGAAGTACTCGAAGCACCCTCTCTGGATACGTCACTACAAACTAGCTTCAGCTATACTTGTAACCGTTGGAATTTATATCTAAAATGCTCTGCGTGCGAGTGTGTATGTGTATGTTGTATGTGTGTGTTGTATGTGCGTGTAACACACGATGTCAGCGTGGGTTCAATTTGCAAGAACACTGGATATAGTATACAACAGCTAGGAATAGCTTAACCAGGTACTGCTATCTAGATCAGTCTACCCACAGTGTACACAGTTAAACCTGGCATTAAAAGCTTGCTAAACAGGTCAAATTAAAATAACAGTACATGTACCTGTATTATTGGTGAGTGGGTGTGTGTGGTGTGTGTTTGCATGTGTGGGTGTGTGACACACACATAAGTACTGTTATTTTATACTCTTATTTTATATTGACCTGTTGGTTACTTTTGATGCTCGTATATGGAGGTTGACCTGTGGGATAAGCAGTGCCTGGTTAAGCTATTCCTTACTGTTGTACGCCAAATCCAGTATGCTTGCAAATTGAACTCACACTGACTTTGTGATCTTAACATGTACACACACACTCACACACAAACACACACACACATACATCCATGCACACACACATGTTAGTATGTGTGTTTATGTGTGCATGTGCACATCAGATGAATGTGGTATGCAATTCATTTTGTACTATACGAGCTAACTAAATGGTACACTAGCTACACCAGGCACTCTGCTCATTATTGACAATACATAGGTGGGTGTAAGCTATACGTTTGGAGGGGTTGGGAGGGAAAGCAATGAGCATCATCTTGTACATTCAGTAGAGTTAGTACAGAGACCTTTATTACAAAATAAAAACAATTTGTATCTTTTGTCGCAGCCATGTCGATAGGTGTTCTAAGTCGCGGCATTAGTCCCTTGAAGTAGTCGCCTGAGCACGAGAGACAAATTGCTCAAAAAAAATACACAACAGCTTCTTTAAGCCGAGAACATCCAAATCAAATGCATATATACATTTCGGCTCACAAAACACTACCTTAGTCAATCCTCTGATGTTTTTAAAATGGGATAGATCAGAATCTCTCCGAAGTGTAAACATTTTTGCACATGGAAATGGTCATCTCATTGGCTTCAAGCAGAAAATCAAACTTGTCAATGTTTTGATAGCTTTGGGGAACATGCAGATCTAAAGACAATGAAAGTTCTCTAAACCATGCATCTTAAAATTCGTCTCACACATTCTTTATCAAATTAGGTCTACTCACTTGGTTTGAAATTTTAGTTATGCTACAGTTACTGACATTATGCAACTCACTGTACACTGTACCTGTTGAAAGCACCCCCCATGGTGCATGGACCTGCATGGTTTGGAACGAAGTGGACGGAGCCATGGAAGAGGTATTTGTGTTGCTAACCTTTTATTTTTCCTTTCATATTCCATGCAACTACGCATGTAGTCATTATTCATTTTAATGAAAGTGTGGTACCTGAAACCAAAGGAGTAACAAGTAAATAAAAACATTCTCTACGAGAAAGTTGGTGGAATATAGGATTTGATTATGACATTGGTGGTGTAAAAAGCAAGGAAACAAGGTCTTATCAGAAGGGAAAATGTCATAGTCCTAAATTTAGCACACAAACAACACATGCCCTAGAAATGTGCTAAATATAGGACTATGACATTTTCCCTTCTGATAAGACCTTGTTTCCTTGCTTTTTACACCACCAATGTCATAATCAAATCCTATATTCCACCAACTTTCTCGTAGAGAATGTTTTTATTTACTTGTTTTCTTAATTTTTTTTCATACCCATTTATACACATGCCGTTTATCTTTAGATACCGTAATTAAATTATACAAGACATAGGAGGCTGATAGTCGATTGTTTATCAAAGTATTATATTATATAAAAGCGAGTCCTCCAGCCGATTCTGAAGCTATTGGTGAAATTTTCATCGCTTAGAAATGTTCCTGTCCTGAGTTATGCGTTGCCAAGAAGAAGGAGGAGAAGAAGACGACCCGCCCCTTGTTCCGAGACTGGGTACGAGGACGGGCAGTACACTCTTGTTCTCAACAACCACGCGGTTCAGCGACATGAAACAAAAACGAAATAACTCATTTTTGACTTCTAGATCGATTGCTAAAACAAGCTACACGATCCGATCGTCGGGAGTGTTGTTACAGATGGGTCGCGTTTTTTTATGACATTCATAGTCGGGGTCAAATCCTATATGGAAGTTTCTAACGAAACTTCCGAAAAATTGATTCCAGGTATGTACATTATTGCTTCAGTGTGATCACATGCAAGCCTTGAAGTGACCAGACCAGACAACATATATATAGACCTGCATCATTTACACTCAGGACTACACAGCTACAGAGATGGAAAGGTGTCACTAATTGTATGATTAAAATATACAATGCCTATGTGGCAAGTTCTGAATTACATTGTAAAGAACTGATCTTAGAAAAAAAAACCATTTTGTACATACAATTACAGGTAAACGGCACAAATAAGACGTGAGGTATGAACAACCCACTACTCATAAAGTACATGTTGAAAAACACAACTCGCACGTGCCTTATACTTATACCATCATAGAGGGGTGCTATGCAATTGAAGTTATGCTTCTTCTAGTGTGTACAGTGTGGCATTGCAGCTATCTACATGGAGTAAACATCCATTTAGTGAACACCCATCAAGTGAACACGAAAGGTCAATTCAGTGCGTGCGTACCGTCAGTGTATTAGTCTCGTACCCAGACCATCAAATCCTGCGGATGGATTACATCACCGCTACGTGGATAGATGGTCTGGTGCATAGATCGAACATTTGTATCCTCGAGTGTTACGCAATCTTTGTGTCGTCACATTAATGGGGTGTCATTTTGTGTCGTCATATTACTGATTATCGTGTAGTCATAACTAATTACCTGGCTCAAAACAGAGAGAACGTGCATTCCACCGCGCGCCTAGTAAGAATTAGGAAGCACCCAACAGGCACATGTCCTTTTATGACTGTGGCATGAGAAACAGTATACCTTAAACAATCTAGTTCCAGAAAGCACGCAGGAAGCAGCTGCTCCAAAAGATAGAAAGGAACGTTGAGGCTGAGGTTTGCGGGATGATAGGGGCAAGCGGCCTGGCTTCTCGCCTATCCCGTTCTCATCGAGTTTCTAGCCGTGAGCAGTCGCGGGCGCGTCCTTGTCATTGTAACGCTCCTGCCCACGATGAAGGCATGTTTGCTACCCGAGCGGAGGTATTAAAGCCTTAAAAACAGTCACCCTCGAGGAAAAGGCTCCAATTGGAACGCTACTATAGCTAGCAATTATACTCGTAATTATGTAGCACCGTGACGTCACTACGTGCTGCAATCTGATCTGTCCTCCGAAATCGAGGAGAGTCAGAACCAAAATGTTCGATCTATGCACCAGACCATCTATCCATGTAGCGGTGATGTAATCCATCCGCAGCTGTGGGTTTGATGGTCTGGGTACGAGACTATCAGTGTATGGCTGCTATGTTTCCCACTATTTGTACCAGACGTTACCTCATTATTAATTTATGTATAAGCTACTAACGCTCCGGTAATTTACAGTTACACAACCATTTAGCCTTGTCATTGTAACATGGGTTCCCCCATGAGGGGCATTTGTAGGGGATTTGAACCGCTAAGTGGATTGTCATTTGACTACCATTTGACTCCTGAAGCGGCATGCATCCGATGCAAATGGCGGTGTAGGCACGTATACTGCGTATATCATCTTTGTGTGCCCGCAACGCAACAGAACGCCAACAAACGGCAATTTTCTAATGTTGTGAGTAACCACTCGAACCCGAATACGTGGTATCAAAACACCAGACAAGAATATATAGTCAACCATGCGGTTTTGTGACATCAGACAAACATGAAACTGCTTTTTGTAGCCTTCTTGTACGATGACGACAACAAGGTAAGCCATCCGCTCGTCAGGAGTCTTTTTAAAAGCGGGTCGCGTTTTTTAATGACATTTTTAATCGAGGTCAAATCCTATACGACTCTCGATATATCAAGATTGTCATATGTGCATTTGATCACGTTTTTCGTTGGATTGTGTAACATGTATGTGTAGCTACAAGTAAATAAAAACATTCTCTATGAGAAAGTTGGTGGCATATAGGATTTGAAGGCAATGGTAGTGTAAAAAGGAAGTGTAGCAATCCAAGTGTTTAATCAAATAAGATCGTACAGCACGTCATTAAATACCCTCAGGTGTAAACACTGCGCATGTCCATAATAAGAGCAGCTATAGCGCATGCGCTGCACTATCCCCCCTCCTAGTGAATCTGTCTCTAGTCAAAAATGTTTGTTCCAAATCTGTCCGGCCGACTCCTTAATCTTTTCGACTGTCGGAGAAGTGGCAATGGCTCCACTGGCGGCTGTTCCTGCTGATTATCCCGAGGCTCCACTTCATGTTGCTCCTCCTGGCGCTCTGGCTCGAGATTATCCTCTTGAGGAGCAATCTCCAAGTTGTCATCTTCAGTTTCCTCAGCACCGGATACATCTGATTCCTCAGCCTCAGAAAAAACAGCTGCATCACGTGGTGCGGTTGTCCCTTGTTCGTATGTACCTCCCCGTGCACACGGCTTCAACCTGTCAAAATGAACAACAACTTTCTTGCGAGTGGAGTCCCTGTGTTGAATCAAGTATAACACATTACTGAACACTTTCACAACTTTATATGGATCCTGCCAATAAGAGTGTAATTTAGCCGACTTCCCCCTGGGCACAGCAGGACAATACAACCAAACCCATTCACCAATCCCATACGGCCTTCCCGTCCGTCTGCGGTCATACACCATCTTCTGACGGCGCTGCCGCCAACCTAACCGTTCTCGCACCCTCTCATACGCAGTATCCAGTCGAGCTCTCAAATCTTTGCTATATTGGTGTACCGGCTGAGGTGGAACATTTGGAGGCAACCCAAACATGACATCCACCGGCAGCCTGGCCTCACGTCCGAAGAGGAGGAAATATGGCGTACACCCAGTGGACTCCTGCACACTTGTACGATAGGCTAGCATCACTGCTGGAATACAGAGGTCCCAATTCTGTTCATCCTCCCTCGATGCAATGCTAAGGAGATCAAGCAAAGTTCGATTAAAGCGTTCGACCAGCCCATCAGATTGCGGGTGATAAGGCGTAGTCCTTGTCTTCTGAACTCCCAACAGCAAACACACTTCCTTAAACAGGGCGGACTCAAAGTTCCTCCCCTGATCGGTGTGCAGAACATCAGGGGCTCCAAACCTGCTGACAAAATGACTAACAAACACGTTAGCAATAGTTTTTGCTTCCATGTTAGGTATTGGATAAGACTCCACCCATTTTGTAAAATAATCCCCTAACACTAGAATGTACTTGTTCCCTCTATCCGTGAGCGGCAGAGGACCCAGGATGTCCATGGCCACACGCTGGAATGGGCCACCAGCCAACACCTGCTGCATTGGGGCACGATTGCGCCGTGGAGGTGACTTCCGTGCCGCACACAATTCACAAGCTCGACACCAGTCTTCGATGTCATGGCGCTGACCCGGCCAGTAAAAATGGGAACGGACTTTCTCCAAAGTCTTGAACATTCCAAGATGGCCACCACTGGGAGAGCTATGAAGTTGCTGCAGGACAGAGCCTATCTAACTCCGAGGTACTACCAACTGAAGATGTTTATTGCAACCCTTTCCCGGAACATCTTCCCACTGTCTAAACAGAACCCCATCCCCAACTACCAGGTGTTTATACTGTGCCCACAATGTCTGCAGAGTGTAACTGCCCTCACTTGGCAAAGCAGCTGGTGGAGACGAGTTTTCTATCCAGGAAATTACCCTTCGAAGATCAGCATCAGACCCCTGCATCTCCTTAGAGTTCTCCAGTGGCAAAACGGAGAGGCCTGCCTCAGAATGCATATTCGATCCAGACCACAAATTACCACCGTTACCATTAACGGCCCCAAACGCATTGTGGAACAAACACGGCGTGGCAATGCCATTGTGCATACCACACTGCTTACACTGGATCCTTGAAAGGGCGTCTGCATTGCCATGACGAAGACCTGGACGATGAATAACATCAAAATCAAATTCAGCGAGAATCTCTAGCCACCTCGCCACCTGGCCCTGGGGGTCTTTAAAACTACGTAACCAACGAAGCGCGCTGTGGTCGGTGCGAACAATAAACCTTCGTCCCCATAGATAAGCCCGAAACTGACGAACTGACCATACCAATGCCAACAACTCACGTCTCGTTGCACAATATTGGCATTCCGCCTTTGTAAGCACCCTGCTAGCATATGCGATCACCCTTCCATCGTCCAAGTGTGATAGTACTGCTCCAACACCCTCCTGACTGGCGTCAGCATCAACCACAAATGTTCTGTCGAACTGTGGGAAGGATAAAATAGGGGGCGAAGCTAACTTACCCTTTAAAGCCACAAAGGCCTTATCACACAGTTCAGTCCAGTGCCAGGGTTTGGATTTTTCTGTTAGTGCATGAAGAGGAGCAGCGGTGTCTGCAAAATTGCGAATGAATTTCCTATAATAGGAAGCAAACCCCAAGAACTGTCGCAGGCTTTCATGATCAGTGGGCGTAGGCCAGTTTTCGACGCACTTGATCTTGTCAGCATCCGCAGCTATACCCTTCTCTGAAACCACGTAGCCCAGATACCGCACACTCTTGCAAAGCAGATGGCATTTGCTAGGCTTGATCTTCAGCCCCGCCTCCTTAAGCCTCTGTAGCACCTCTGTAAGCCGCTGCAAGTGCTCTTCCACCGTTCGACTAAAAATGATGATATCATCAAGGTATACCAAGCATGTTACCCAACTGAGTCCTGCCAGGACCATACTCATTAACCGCTGAAACGTGCTTGGAGCGTTCGTTAGTCCGAACGGCATTACTCGGAACTGATGTAGACCAAACGGAGTGATGAACGCAGTTTTCTCCTTGTCCGCAGGATCCATTTCTACCTGCCAGTAGCCACTTGCCAAATCTAAGGTTGAAAACCACTTGGAGCCGGATAAAGTGTCCAGAGCATCATCAATCCTGGGAAGAGGGTGCACGTCTTTTTTTGGTACGCTATTCAGGCGACGAAAATCTACACAAAACCTGTATGAACCGTCCTTTTTCCTAACCAGAACAATAGGCGAGGCCCATGCTCCTCCGGACGGCTCTATTATCCCCTGTTGGAGCATTCCCAGGATCATTTTCTGTACCACGTCACGTTGATGAAACGGAAGCCTCCGCGCCGGCTGATGAACAGGGGGGGTGTCACCTGAGTTGATGGTATGACGTAAGACATTGGTACGCCCTAAATCACCATCACCTACAGAAATTACATCTGAGAAATGATGTAAAATTGTTTTGAACTTAGCACACTCCTCCCTTGACAACCCCGATGTGTCACCCATTAATTCCCCAACTGCTTTACCAATTGCCTCTGTTGATCGGGCTGGATGCCGTGTGCCCAATGCAGGCTTAACCATACTCGCTCCCTCTCTTCCATCCCATGGGGATACCTGACCAACCTTCTCCTTGCAATGCAGTGTTACAGGAACTGCAGAGGGGTTCACCAGCTGAACTACTGCTTTGCCATCATGGACAGGAGATACAGAACAGGCAAACAGAAGTCCGCGTTGAGTAGACATTTCCGCCTTTGGCTGGAACAGACCCACATAGTCCCCGTCCGTTTTCGCACCTTCCAACTGAACCTGCAATCGCATCTCGTGATAGGGTGGCACGACAGCTGTCTCCTGTACAAACACATGACATGTAGAAATACACGACCCGTACAAGGTGTCTAGGGGTATTGTTTCGCCTAACATGATCATTGTTCTTCTCCCCAGGTCAACAACACACCCGTATTGTTCTAGAAAGTCTGTTCCCAATAAACACTCCTGCGTCATCTCACGCACAACAAGGACAGTATGAGTTCTCACATGCTTTCCCACCATAAGATCAAGGTCAATCTGTCCACATAGACTTAACGAGTCTCCATTAACTGCCATCACAGGACATTGGGGTGTCAAGAGTTTCCTGTCTTGAGAAATGTCATTCCACACCTTTTCATGCACAAGGGTAACGGATGATCCTGTATCCACTAGCATACGTGTGGGACGACCCCCAACCATACCCTGCAGTATCAACGTGCATGCCACAGCCGATGTGTACTTCACTGACCTGTCCTTCCCAATCTCCTTCGGAGATACACTCCGTTCCTTCCGCTGAGGACAATTGCGCCGTATATGCCCTTTTTGCTTGCAGTTCCAACAGACAGGGACCCTTTTCGGAGCGCTCCTTTTCTCACCGACTTCCCGACTTGACAACTTACTAATCTCCTGTGACAGCTGTTGGACTTGTAACGCCAACTCTTCCACCGTATTAGCTCGCAATGCACCTTGTACCAGGTCTCGTTCACCTGACACGGCAAGACTCGCACCTGACCCCTGTTTCTCTCCGCGTAGGCTTTGTTGAGCCAGCTCCACTGATTCCCACTGGCTAGCCAAAGCAAGTGCAGCCTCCAACGACTCTGGTTGCTTCCTCAAAAGCCTCATCTGCACAGAAGGAGAGATAACACCGTGAATAAATTGCTCACGCGCCATTTCAAGTCGTCTTTCCGCCGACCACGAAGGGTAAGCCTTGTCCGCCAGCATCCGCAACCGCCCTGAAAATTCTAACAGGGTCTCGGGTCTCTCCTGGTGGGCTGAGTGCAGTTTGCGCTGCCATTCCAGTTCGACTCCTTTTGGCGCATACTGCTCCTGCAGACATTTCTTCACCTCTTCATACTCCACCCCGTCACCGCTAACAAAACCCGACTGACTCACTACCCGAAATGCGTCGTCTTCCAACAGCGCTACCAACTCCTCTCCTCGCTTGTTATCCGGGACCTTCGCTTGCCTGAAGTACAGTTCTAACCTTTTGACCCAGAGATTGAAGTCAGCGCCCTTAGCAAACCGAGCGGGCGGTCTAGCGCTAAACCGAACAGCCTTCCGCTCTTCCTGCTCGGCCATGTAGCATTCGGTCCGATCCCACTTCTGACACCAGTGTAGCAATCCAAGTGTTTAATCAAATAAGATCGTACAGCACGTCATTAAATACCCTCAGGTGTAAACACTGCGCATGTCCATAATAAGAGCAGCTATAGCGCATGCGCTACAGAAGGAAACAAGGGTCTAATAATAAGGGGAAATGGAATAGTCCTATATTTAGCACACGAACAACATACTATATCCTACATATAGAAATGTGCTAAATATAGGACTATTCCATTTCCCCTTATTATTAGACCCTTGTTTCCTTCCTTTATACACTACCATTGCCTTCAAATCCTATATGCCACCAACTTTCTCATAGAGAATGTTTTTATTTACTTGTTTCATTGATTTTTATTCATACCCGATTATGAGCCAAATAGCATGTTAAGTAATCCATCGTGATATGAGAGGGAGGTTGTAAAGGTACGACATACCTTTGAGTGACCTTAACTCTTTTCGCCGAGCGAGATGCACGTTCAGGGCTATGGCAATATCGCTGTCTTTTTTCAGGATCTGTACCTTGCACGTGAAGGCATTTTGAAAAAAAAAAAAACTACTTCACTAAGTTACAAAGAGCGTCAAACTTACAACGATCGAATAACAAGAACGCACGTGCACGTTACTATAACCGCCACAGTTAATTACCACTACGTGTAGTGCCCAGACCATACACATTTGATTACATGATGTATACTGCTAGTACTTCGTATAAAGAGCGAAGTAGGACCTATCCGAGTCTTGTCAGTGCAGTAAGCTGATTTGCTAACACAACCACCGATATATGTCATGTAGCCTCGAGACGTTTTGACCACAGAAGCGAGAATGCCAACGATTTCTGAAGCCATTGGTGTAGTTTTCATTTCTTAAAAGTGTTCCTATCCCGAGTTATGCATGGTCAAGAACAAGAACAAGAAGAAGAAGAAGAAGAACGAGAAATACGTGGGACTGGGTACGGGTTTCGAAAATTGTTTTGTTCCCTACAACCACGCGGTTTTGTGACATCAAACAAACACGAAACTGCTTGTTGTTGCCTTCTTGTACGAAGACGATAACAAGGTAAGCCATCCGCTCGTCGGGAGTCTTGTTAGAAGCGGGTCGCGTTTTTTAATGACATTCATAATCGGGGTCAAATCCTATATGAGAGTTACTAACGTAACTCTCGATAACGAAACATTACTGTTTTGGTATGATGAGTCTTGAAATTATCAGTACATAAAATAATCCGTACATCACCTGATGAGTTCATTAATTTGGGTCATCATTACATCATATCGCCACACCTCTTTGCACTACAGGGAGCTGCTGGGCCTATCAGTTCAGATGTGACAGTGGACAGTGCGTAGATTCAACATTGGCCTGCAATAGAATATATGATTGCAGTGATAACAGTGATGAGACCAGCTGCTCATGTAAGTTAGATATCAGAGAGCCTTCACTATAAGACCAAGATGACCCAGGGTGGAGTACTGTACATAAGGGATCAGGGTATAGCACTAAGCCAATCAAGTGTGTAATTATAAGCTAAATGACACTGATAATCTATGCCACCTCAAAGTTAAGTCAGTGATCTATCTACCAATGTGGTAAGTATCATGCTATGGTGAGGGTGCATCTGTGAAGTGTGCCTGTTGTGGTCAGTTTGAGATCATACCGATGGAGTGGAATATGCTAAGAGTAGTGTTATGGTTAGTATGCATGTAGGTGTATATACAGAGCAATATTTTTTACGTGTACACTATTGTTATGAATGAAGATTGTCACTTTCGTATGCTGATGATCACATTGCCATTTATCAGTAGTTTGCTTTCATAATATGCATTGTAACCGCAACCATATATTGCTTATAGTTACCTTGTTGACGTGTTGTAGACATCAGCCCTTATTGGTCAGTGATGTCATCAGTACATTATCGGATGAGGTCATCATTGAATCATTTATTCCTTACCACCTTTTAAAATATAGGTGTATGCAATTCCAATCAGTTCAGATGTGACAGTGGACAGTGTATTCATTCAACATTGGCCTGCAATAGAATATCATATAACTGCCTTGATAACAGTGATGAGAGTGGCTGTTCATGTAATTTAATGATCAGGGAGCCATGAGGGAAAGGGGTGTGGCATAAGACCATCAAGGAGCAGGGAGCAGGGCATAGAGACACTTAAGACCCACATAACATAAGTTAAGTTAATAAGGGTTGCTATGTTTATCATGCTGGTTGTGCTAAGATTGATTTAGCAGAGACTTGTGAGGTTGAGGGGTTGTGCCTGGAAACTGCACCTCCATAGTCAGATTGAGTTTGATAAGTTTGTGCTGAGAATGTTTTGATGATGGTTGTACAGTATGTTTCGATCAAAAGGATAACATCAATTTAAAGTAACTTTATCGCTCTAATTCTCAAAGCAGTTAATGCAACAGTATAATAGCATATAAGTCCCACTGACTTTAGGACTGTACTTCAAGCCACCAATACTGTAACAAAAAGTTAATTACAATGTGGTATATCCAGGTATCAGTAAAACCTAATCATAGTTCCCAATATATTGTCGTGTCAGTGAGTACTTCAGCAGTCTCTTTTCTACACTCAAGTAGTACATAAATGTAATTGTTTGCAGAGAAATTATGTTTAGAAACCATGTAGCAGATGTATTGTACTAGAAGTTTTATTGTAAATACTTGAACCATATAAAGATGGCCAATATTTATGCATGTGACTCAGAGTAGATGGTGTGAGCCCATGTCGGGTAGAGACCTAACTTTTCCACTTACCCCCAAACCATAACATCCAATTCACATACTCTGTTTAAAGCTTAGGTGCCCATTATATAGAAACTCTTTCCTTTGCAGCTTATCGCAGTGGTTCCACCTCTACATACTACTCCTACTCCTCCTACTCATCCTTCCCTATTTTTAATGTCGTAATAGGTGTTTGTGTACCAATATTTGTAGTGACAATTATTTTGGCAGTCGTATCAGTTGTGTGCAAAGCAGTTTGCATACGACAGGTCTACTTATGCAGAGCATTGCAGACTGGAGTGGCCACCAGTGCTCCAGAAACTGCCACTGTAGTCATGGCAAACATCCAGAACAATACATCTCAAGCACCTCCTGCTTTAAACCCTTCTGCTGCTTATGGGGGTTATACCACACCTGCTGGAAATACAGCCCCTCCCAGCAATCCAGCCACTGGTTATCCAACAACTGGTCTTCCATTTGCCCCTCCACCATACCCATCTTAATGATGTGAAAGTGTATATCAGTGCAGTAGTAGTATTGTCTAGATTAGTAGTGTCTGCTGATGTACACTGATATAGCTGTAATTGCATCCTAGACCTGCATTTATATTGAGCTTTTTGAACAAGCTTAAGGTGCAAACGCATTCATGGGTACTCATGGGTACCCATGGACTGAATAGTATTCATTGAATTTTGAATTGAAGTGCATAGTTTACAAGATAAGCTGAGGTAACATTGTATGATATAGGCATAGTAGTGGTGCATATCAAGATATGGTTCATACATAGCCGGATATCTTACCTTTTTATAAAGTGATTTTTAAACAGGTTTAAACATTGTTCTGATTATAATATGTGCTTTTTCATGAAGTGACATTATGCATCCTAAAATTCAAATCATAATCCCTATCGTGCATAATTTATTCATTAAATGACTGAAATGTTCACGAAAAAAGCCTCACTCATCAGACCAAACCGTGTGTCACACCACATTGACACTACTGATGCATTGAGAGTTATTAAAGTAGTTATTTTGACATGTTGAAATAGCTCTAATCTATTTATGAGGAGTGGAGGGGGCGGGGGGCAGTAACTGAGCTAATTAAGTTTAAAATAAAAACAAACTGACAGAGACTACGTGCATACCATCAAAAAGTATTAAAATGTATCTAAATATATATTCTGCTTTCCACATCTAGTATGTACTGAGGATCAAGAATTATTACTATTGGAATGCAATTACTAGGACATGATATCTCTAGCTTAACCTCGATAACATTTATACGATCCTATGCTTGTTGTGGGGAAACAAAGTTGTTCGACAGAACCGTTCTTTCATACTCTTTCTTAAGGCGTAACTTTTTCAGTTTTTCATTTCCACCAACATTAAGTACACCAGTTCGTTGCCAGGCATTTGCTCCAACACTGCACTCCTGCACAAATTTCTCGATTACAGCACATATGTTTGGATAGTCTGCAACAACTTTACTCACACATTCCTTTGTAGAAATCGCCAATTTTGATTTGAAGCGTCTTGCTTGGGTGAGTATTGATTCATGTTTCTTTCAGTTAACTAAGTTTCAGTGGCATGTTGTTTGAGGTAAATGCCTACAGAATGCATATAATGCACTGATACCAACATGGTAGCCACTTCATCCTCTTCTATTACATTAACATGCACCTTTCAAATGAGTTTCAATAATGATGAATTACACCCAATAGGATCAGATAATGCAGTACCATCTATTCCATTGTCATTTTGCATACTTGATGTTCTAATATGGTTAAGGTAGAGATACCAACACTGAGACATTGTTTAGTTGTAGCCTCTTTCTCTTTTCAAGACCTTTAATTTAATTACTTTCTACTGAAATTATATAGAACAATATTGGAAACTGTAAGGTATAAAGATATTTGTTTTTATTCGTCACTGTACAGTGATTCCTTATCTGATCCGTTTCAAGATGCTTAAATCGAGCAGCGCGAATTTCATGCGTTAAATATTGGCGTGGGGTAGATTTATGTGATCTGATTGGTCCTTACTTCGGATCGACTCTTCCTTTATCAAACACAAACCCTTCTTCAATAACTTTTGATGAGCAAGTTGTATATATCACCCCCCAATCCCCACGTACTAACTTCATACGTGACCTGATAAAGACGAGAATATAATAACATTTGGCGCCAATTGAGATTGATAAGCAAAGACAAGTACCTTTTCAAGCCACACTCACACGGGAACCCGCCAAAATTAGCCATCACATGTACATGCAACGCCAATGACGGCATACTCTGATTGGTGCAAATTTTTAATTCGACGTAATCCTCTGCGACATAATTGTGACTCTACTTCGGCATCCACTTTTGCATTGCGCTCGTTCTCCAATTGATTGAAATGAGGAGTGAAGAACGTTACAAATATTCATCTAAACCTTTAATCTCCCGTCGTCCTATGCACGTAGGATTATCGTCCTACGCGTAGGACGCAAGTTAATCTTTACATGATCACGCGTTACCCCTGGGGAACGCTCGTTCCCAAGGGGTAACGCACATTGGATAGCTTGTAACGTTGGTTGGACAATAAGTAATAGATCGATTAACTGGCACATAATAAACACAACTCTGCCCTTTCTCCGCCTGAACTCGTTACGTTTTTGATTTTCGACGTTGCGTTTGTCGCCGTTTGTCTCCGTTATTAACGCTATTCTCGATGGCAAAGGGATTGAACATAGTAGTAAGACAGGTCTTTTGCAATAAGCATATTAAAAAGTACATTGTAGATTTGGAAATTGCTAGTTCCACAGGCTTATGAACGATAGGTATTTGTCAGACGCATGCTGCGAGAATAGCCAAGTGAATGGACAAAATCTTGAAAACGTGCAGTGTGTTTTCGGTAAAAATGGCAAAACCAATTCGAGTAAAAACACTGCCATAGAATGCATATAGTAGCACACACATCATGCTTCAAAAAACATTCAAAAAAAGTTATACTTGTCGTACTTTTTTCTGTGATATTGCATTTTTAACAACCGTATCTGTTTATTAGCATCGTGTAACCAGCAAGGATGTGATTTAAAAAATAGACTGACAACTGGTAAATTTAGCACGATAGACACATCAAACAGCAGTAGAGAAATGGATGCCAAAAAAACTGCATTTCTATTTATAATGAATTTTCAAATATTGGTCCTGCGAGGAGGACTTGGACCTGGAGAATTAAGGTATGTATATCTTGCTAAACAAATTCGTATTGTGTACGCATGTGTGTCAGTAATACGTGCGAGTGTGTATATAATGCATGCATGTATTTGTTTCTAAGTGTTGTGTGTTTGATTTATAAGTTACATCGATCTGTATAGCTAGGCTTCGAATTCAACTTCGGCATTAAGCGTGTCGAGTTCGGTTTGTACTGAATGTCACATACAAGGTATAATTAAGTTTTAGAGGCTAAGCGCTCTGTAATAAGTAGATGGTTAATCGGGAATTGATAACTTGCACACAAGTATACATACAAGAATATGTGAAACTTGAATATACTGATACGGTGGTATGATATAAACGTATACTCCGCCACGGGCGTACACTTCATTTATCGAAAACGTGCCTATATATAACAGTGACGTATTTTACTGTAAATCTTTGAGCTCTCGTTCCATCGTGACAAAGAGATAAGCGATCCGTTTCTCCGTTGCCCCCCCCCCCCCCACCCCCCTAGACGCGAGTGAAGTTTTTAAAATGATATTCATCGATCCTCAGTCAATCCTATATTGAACCTGCTGTTTCAGGTTCAGATAGATGATAACACATGTGCATAGCAATTTTTTTTGTATTGAAAAAAAAAACATATTGCGGATAGTCAGGTACTCGTGAAACTTTCAACATGTACAGTAAAAATATGTTACATCAAAAAAAAACGCGCAGAATTCTTGATTTTTAATGGATTTGTCGCTTACATTTTGGTACAAAATGTTTACATACCTGGTACAAACTGGATCTGTACCAGAATGTAAGTGACAAATTAATTGAAAATCAAGAATTGATTCTACGCGTTTTTTTGCTGTGCCAAAGCTATAACTGGGATCTTTGAGAGCGGCTCCTAACGTGTGTGTCCGGAAACCCGCCCATACTACTAATTACTTCGATTCCTCAGCATCCTCCGCTTCTCCAGACGCAACATGTAATTTTTTACGTTATGGTCCACGAGACCTTCCATGCGAATTCCATGAAATGTTAAAAGTGATCGAAGCAATTTAGCAGGCTCTCAATATACACATCCTTGGATGAAAGTCTCAAAACACTAATGCATGTCAGCACCACCGTTTAGATGAACGGCTCCGTTCCTTTCTGCCGGAACTACAGGTATAATTGCTTACGTCATGGTGGAGTTAAATAGTTAATGCGCCTAATACGCATGTCATTCTGACTACGTTAAAAGCCAAGGGATGGCGATCTCCAATGGAGCACTTGCTTGTTTCTTCCTGATTTGCTGTAAGTTTTTAAAACTCCTTATACGTTCAGTTCACAACATGAGTGATAGTATTTCTAACCGCGGTAGTTTTATGGCAACGCCTGTCTTGTTCCTAATAAGTAGAACAAAGATCGGATCGGGTGGCGAGGAACCGCAATTAGCCGCGAATATTGGTGGCCAAAATGTCATTGTGTCCTTCAGCATGATGATATGGGGCATGACGCTTGTTGTTTTGATGACTTGAGAGTGAAAAGATAAAACTAAAAAAGGCAAATTAAATCTATTTGCGCGTGGCCCGACCTTCGCGCTGTAGGATGAAGGTCTGGTGGCAAGCCACCAAAATTTGTTATGATCAGATAATCCGTACCATTATATCTGATCGAAACGGATCAAAGCGAAGGTCGGGCTATACAATTATAGGTTCAGTTTTCAGGCCTGTGTGGTGTGCCGGGGCTTCATTTACAATCCACAGGCATAGGTATATTAATATGCTACAGGTTATTGTTACATAGATATTAAATATCCATGATGTACACGTCATAGTCGCCCTCTAACCGCAGCTGCGGATATGGATTAGATCATATATATTAGATCACCGCTAAGCCGGAAAAGAAGCGGTTACACTGTTGGAATTCCAACGGTGGCGATTGCATGTAAAATTCATGCGTGAAAGTCACGCGCTCAATACCGACGTACCAAAGCGTATCTCCTGAGCAGCGGTTGGGGATTTTAATATGCTACAGGTTATTGTTACATAGATATTAAATATCCATGATGTACACGTCATAGTCGCCCTCTAACCGCAGCTGCGGATATGGATTAGATCATATATATTAGATCACCGCTAAGCGGAAAAGAAGCGGTTACGCTGTTGGAATTTCAACGGTGGCGATTGCATGTAAAATTCATGCGTGAAAGTCACGCGCTCAATACAGACGTACCAAAGCGTATCTCCTGAGCAGCGGTTGGGGCAGGATGTGTCAGTTTTTAAGCCTTCGTACTTGGACGCGGGGAGTCGTTGCACTACTAGAGCTGGGTCTTGCCAGGTATTCTATTTTTTTTTTTTTTTTGTCAACATGCCAAACGCTATTCTCGTATCCAGACCCAGGTTCCCAACAGCTGACATCACGTAGCGGTGACGTAATCCATTTTGGAAATCTGGGTCTTGGTACGAAACTAGCGAAGGAGCAAGTTCTCCAAGGGCATTGATGATGGATCAGATTCTTGCGATCACAAAATGGGAGCAACAGCAGTGTATGTAGGAGCTGTGATATCCTATTCAGTTGGTGCTGCGATGGTGGTTGCTGAAGTAGTGAGGCCGTGGCTGGTTAGAGGAGTGAGGTTGTGGCTGGTTAGAGGAGTGAAGTTGCGGTTGGTGAAAGTGGTGAGGCTGTGGTTGATGAGAGTAGTGAGGCTAGGGTTGCTGAGAGAAGTGGTGACAGCTGGGAGGGGGGTGCTCATATTAGGTTTTTGAGACAAACTTCATTGCCACACATAACGCAGTGACATGGATACACCATCATTTGACCGTAATCCCGTAAAGTTTAACTAGAATTACTTGTAGTGATTACATCACCACAACGTTACCGGGAGGGTCCAGCATAGCATGAAAAGGGGGTGGCTTTGCATGTAGAGCGAGATACAGAGCCAATCCATACTCATTTAAAACTAGTATAGTGTAAAACGTCTGAGGCTGACATGGTGGAGAAACTGAAATGGAAAACGAAATTTGGAGAGAGCGTTTCAATTGTTGTGCTGATCCGGGCATGTCTCCCAGCATGCATGATCTCCTGTATTCTTTCCCTACAAAGAATGGCACTTTGTAGCCTCTTTGGCTCTACATGTACCTGTGGGCCTCTATTGTTGGTCGTTATGATCATTGGTCATAACCATCAGTGTGATGGCAATGGTCCACCAGAATTACAAGTGACTTTACAGCGACAGAGCAAAATTTATTGTTGAAGTTATTGGAGCAGTTTGTGATCAGCTCAATTCCCTCAAAATGAATTTCAATAACAATTATTATAGGCCTGGTGGGGACTATTCAACTCCATTAGTTCATGTGTCAGTATAGCATGCAGCAAGTTGCAGCAGTCGGGTATGTAACAGCTGTGCCTCGTACGTCTGAGCCTACACAGACCAATGGTGATATGGGTCTGACCCTATCCCAAACCAAATTATGCTGGACATGGTTTGGTGGCTGTTCCAGGGTAGCATGGCCTAGCTCAGTCCCACCACCGTTTCAGCCTATTCACTAGCAGCTGCTGAAGGCTTCCACCTTTTGCTTACCCCTGCCATTTGGTGGGGTCTTGACAAAAATTACAAGATATAAAAATCATGTGGTAACCATCCAATTCCCCCCCCCCCCCCCCCCCCCCCTTGATCTGTTCTGATTCCTGCATGATTGACATGCTAACATAGTCCATGTATAAATGCTGTCATAGTCCATGTATGATTGATACGCTATCATCATAGTCCGTGTATGATTGATATGCTATCATAGTCCATGTACATGTATGATTGAGTTAGTCCGTGCATGATTGATATGCTATCATAGTCCTTGTATGATTGATATGTTATCATAGTCCATGTATGATTGATATGCTATCATGCATAGTCCAAACATAGTCCATGTACATGCATACAAATCATACATGGACTATGATAACATATGAATATCTTTATATTCTTCCCACCCCTGCTGGAACCTGGCTTTCTGTCATCCCTTCTCCTTCTCCAAGGCTTAACTTATATAGATGGACCCTTTAGAGTTCAAACAGCCATGCAGTGGTGGCTAGGCATGAGTGTCTCTCAGTGTGCTAGCTGTTACTGCTACCCCAGCTCATTCTTTGGACTCCATCACGATGATTGGTATTGCAATGATATTGTCACCTATTGCCAAAGAGCCTGCTTTGATGTTCAGGTAGAGGTGGGGAGTGGTTATGGTCATTTTAAGCATTATATATATCTATCTTCTCTCGGGTTATACAACAGACTCTCTAAAATCTTTTTTCTTACCTTGTCCACAATCACTGTGCATGGACTTTTGCCACACCGAATAGTAACTTGACGTCACATGCATAAGGTTTGAAATTCATGATCACGGCTAAAAACTCAAAATGGCCGCCGACAATATACGCCCACGCATAATAATTGATCCAACGCATATTAAGTCTATAATATTTCAAAGGGTCTGGAAGAATTCTTTGGTAACGGTAAACACATTATTGACACAGATATGCGTCCCTTGGCGGTAATACACTTAAACTCCAGGGAAGTCACATGACTTGACCCTGCATGACTCAACTGATTGAATCTGATATCAAAGTTATATTAGTTGTAATTTAATATCCGGCAGGGTGTGGTGCACATGTCATTCTCCGCGAGTAATAGGTTGTCAGAAGATGGTCCTATAACCTAGATGATCTAATGCATGCGTGTTAGGTGTGATGAGCACGTGGTATATATGTTGTACGTTCCGTGCATTGAGTCAGTTACGTGGAGATTAAACGTTTTTGTGTTAAACGTTACAGTGCTCTCCAATTACGTACTTATCAGTCTCTTCCAGATTTGCTATAAGTTCATTAAACAGTCAAAGCTGTACTTCACAATGCCTGGGTATTTTTTTAAATCGCATAGTGAGGCGCGGACAACCGCAAATAGCCATTTTTTTTGGAATAATATAGCTGTAGCTTTCGCACCACGCGCTTTGAATTTGACTTACGCTAAATGCCGGCAGCTTCAAGGTTGGTTGACAAATTGACTCAACAGCTCGCGACGCGACGCTATGCGATGTGGCGCCGCGATCATATCGTGAACACACATAGGCCTTAGTACCAACAGAGATAATATATTATAACATCTCTGGTACCAATAATCCTCAGTGTTCAATTGTTATCTGGAAGAAATGAGCCGATAATCGAGAATCGTAAATCGGTCGTTGTCATATCGACAAACAATTGGTTGGGTATACATTTTTTGAAAGAGAAGCGTAGCACATTATCAGGACGGAAGTACTTTTGACTTCACACGGGTGGGGCATACCAAGCAGAATAGAATCAAAATTATTTTTAAATATCTAAACCTGATGTGCAAGGGCCATTCAATCCAGAGGTTTGCGTCCATTAGGGCTGTTTACATAGATACGTAATCTATGTAGATATACGTTGTAAGTAATATACTAGTATCGGAAGTCTCGCTAGAGACTTCCATATAGGTTTTGACCCCGACTATGAATTTAATTATAATCCCGCCACCCTACCGTAGCTTCGCTCCCGACGATCGGATCGTCTAACTTGTTGCGGCAATCGATCTAGAAGTCAAAACTGAGTAGTTTCGTGTTTGTTTCACGTCGTAGAACCGCGTGGCTGTCGAGAACGAATAATACTGCTGTCCTCGTTCCCCTTCCTAGAATAATGGGCGGGTCGTCTGCTTCTTCTGCTGCTTCTTCTTGAGAACTCATAACTCGGAACAGGAACACTTTCAAGCCATGAAAATTGCACCAATAGCTTTACATAGGCGGCCCCAGCGCTTACCGAAGGGAGGGGCCAACCCCACGAAGGGCGCCAAAGGGGGAGGGGCCAACCTTACGAAGGGCGCCAAAGGGGGAGGGGCATTATCGATTTTGCAATCTTAGTCATTTGTTAATCGCTATTTGTACGCTCAGATGAGTGTTAGTAGCTATTTTTACATGTAGTAATCATATTGCAACGCTACAGTAAATTACTTATAGGGGCTGGGGGGCGCCATAACCAGGGGAGGGGGGGTGCCATGGCCCCCTGGCCCCCCCCCCGCCCCCTGGGGCCGCCTATGGCTTTAGAATTTGCTGCTGGAGGATCGTCTTAGAGGATCGTCTTAGTCGATGTTAGGCTTTGATACACAAAAGCCTAAAAGCCTATATACGGTCTTATCAATTGTTAAAGCAAAAGTACCTAGAAAATTTTCACAATACGTCTGGATTGAATTATATCGGTTAAATGAAAGGGGGAAACCTGTGATGCAACAGTGATTTGGGTGTTAAAAAAATTAAGGAAACAAGTAAATAAAAACATTCTCTCTGAGAAAGTTGGTGGGATATAGGTTTTGCAGGCAAATAGTATGCTGGTGTAAAAAGCAAGGAAAAGTTTTATCAGAAGGGAAATGTAATAGTCCTATATTTAGCACAGAAACAGCATATGCCTTAGTCGAAGTATGCTAAATATAGGACTATTGCATTTTCTCTTCTGATAAAACTTGTTTCCTTGCTTTTACACCAGTATACTATTTGCCTGCAAAACCTATATCCCACCAACTTTCTCAGAGAGAATGTTATTGTTTACTTGTTTTATATTGCTGTGAGTTAGCTGCATGTACACTTTTGTAATAATAGTAATAACGAAGGTATGCCGTTACGCTAGCAGGCTTGGTATGTATGTTGTTGCTTCCAACTTGGAACATGATCAAAGGCAACCCCCCCTCCCTCCCCACACAATTCCGGATGTGGTCACCTGCACACCTCTGTCTCATGGCTTCAATTTCAACATGTTTGCCATTTTGCGCTCATTTCCAACAAGGAGGACCATCAAGCCTTAGAATTCACCATATCATGATGTAATCAACATCTATCTGCCTATCTCTATCTGTGCTTCTCGATTGACCTTTTAGCCTTAGAGAAATTCCCATTGAAAGTGGTGGTGGAGCAAATCTAACAGCATGAAACTTACCTGCCAATCCCCTCACCCCCCCCCCCCCCCCCCCCCCCCCCGACATAAGGCCCATCCCAGTAGATGAAACCATAAGAAATTAACAGGTAAGTGGTTATTCTCCCTGAATGAGGAAAGCATCAGACTTCTTACAACCACTCCAACATGTGGTGGCTTGTTCTGCTGGATCTGAAGGAACTGCATTGAAAGTCATTAGATGGATGAACATTTTGCTGTTCTAAAAATCGACATGAAGAATGCCTTCAATCTTGTTTCTAGTCAGGTACTCCTCTCAGAGTGTATGACTTTCTTCCCTGAGCTTGCCCCGTAGGCAGTGTGGTGCTATGGCACTCATCCACTATTGTTTCACCCCCTTGGTCACCTCACTTCAGAGACTGGGGTACAGCAGGGAGATTCCTTAGGTCCTCTTTTCTTTGACCTACTATTGCACAAGATCCTGTCAACCATTGGTGCTAAAGACGACAGCATTGGTTTTTATACATGTATATCAAGCATGGTACCATGATGATGTACCACGGTACCATGATGATGTACCACGGTACCATGATGATGTACCACGGTACCATGATGATGTACCACGGTACCATGATGATGTACTACGGTACCATGATGATGTACCACGGTACCATGATGATGTACCACGGTACCATGATGATGTACCACGGTACCATGATGATGTACCACGGTACCATGATGATGTACCACGGTACCATGATGATGTACCACGGTACCATGATGATGTACCACGGTACCATGATGATGTACCACGGTACCATGATGATGTACCACGGTACCATGATGATGTACGATGGTACCATGATGATGGTCTCCTAGCCAGTACTAAATGGACATTGCTGCGAGCCCTTGCCCTTACTGAAATCTAGGCCCCACTTTAGGTATTTTCATTAACCTGAAGTGCAAGCTCTTCTGTCATACCAACACTGCAGTGTTTCCTTCTTCAATGAAGCCCCACACTTGGACATGCTTGGTGCTCCCATTGGGGATTACTTACATTGTGCAAACTTCATTGCTGCAAAGTGCAACGAGGCAGTGAAGTTGTCTTCCAAGATAAAAGAGATTGCAGCTATGGACCATCACAATATGCTATGTATGTGTGGTGCCTTTTGTAATATGGTGAATCTTGCAAGGAGTACTTCTCCCAAGCCTGGCCTTTGACTCCTTGGTAGCTTTTGATGTTGAAGTAAGAGAATGTTTTACATCTTCGTTTATGCAGGATCTTACTGATTCTGCTTGGCAGCAGGGTCATCTGAGTCTGAAATATGGTGGCCTTGGTCTGCGTCCTGTTTCACTCCACTCTTGTGCAGCATACATTGCCTCAATGTGTGCCACTAGTGGGGTAGTGCTAACCAAGGTAACCACTACACTCATGGTATTGACACTTTTAATACCCTAGTCTCCCAGAGGATACAGTTACACATGACTCCATTGTGTCATCACTAGAGAACCCTTTTGGTACCTTAGTGTTTATGGTTTTTGTTGAATGCTTCTTCTCTAGCCAAAATTATTTGCCTGATGTCTTTCTTCATCAGCTCCTTCATGGCTTACTGGGGCACCTACAGTGGAGTTAGGTTTGAGCTTTTTATAACATTCTGGTGGAGTGGTGGTTGGGGGGCTTCCATGTTCACTGTGCAGTGACATAGCAGGTTGGCCGCCATATCCACCTGTGGGGTGCCTTTGTAGATTTTTTGCCATCAAGTCCATTTCGGTGTACATGTGGAGGGTGGCATACACCTGATATGTCACACTCTCAGCCAGCTGATGTGCTAGTGAGGGACTGGTTGGGCACAAGGCAAGCCGGCTCATTTTACATCACAATAGGTAGGGCACGTCTATTATATCTCTATCCGTCCCACTCCTGCTGGAACCTGGCTTTCTGTCATCCCTTCTCCTTCTCCAGGGCTTAACTTATAACTGGACCCTTTAGAGTTTCAAACAGCCATGCATTGGTGGCTAGGCATGAGTGTCTCTCAGTGTGCTAGCTGTTGCTGCTACCCCAGCTCATTCTTTGGACTCCATCACCATGATTGGTATTGCAATGATATTGTCACCTGCCATAACAGGCTTTGGGATGTTTTTGTGCATGGAGACATGCCAAAGAGCCTGCTTTGGTGTTCAGGTAGAGGTGGGGAGTGGTTATGGTCTTCATGAGCTGGTAGAGGTGGGGAGGGGTTATGGTCTTCATGAGCTGGTAGAGGTGGAAGTGGTTATGGTCTTCATGAGCAGGTAGAGGTGGGGAGTAGTTATGGTCTTCATGAGCAGGTGGAGGCGGGGAGTGGTTATGGTCTTCATGAGCAGGTGGAGGTGGGGAGTGCTTACGGACTTCAATGGGCAGAGCGAATGACCAGCTGATGTTCTTGCTGCAAATGGGATGCTTGGGCAAGTTAGCTCAAGCATTTGACTTCACTTTCACATCACCACTAGTTTCGAACGGTTCACCTGAAGTGAGATTACTGCAGTGGGATGCACGCATAGCTGGTCCAATGATGCCAAATGTGCTGGACATGGGTTGGGTGTAGTCTCGTTCCCAGACCAATATGATGACTGACGCTCGCATAATGTATAAACACGCCCGTATAGGTCTGGTGTTTTGAATGGGGCGAAGTGTACCAAACCCTGGAATTCGTGCACACATAAATTATGACGTATTACGTAAACAAATTCATGTACGCGCCCATTCGCTCGACCCAGACCCACACTAAGTATAGCTTCCAAACCTGTTGTAGTGACTGGCATGCACACATCTATGGTTGATGCTGCTAGAGAGATGTGTGGGTGGAATTGATTAATCTTTAAAATGACACATCACTCAGCCTCTTTTAAGTCTTTCTTAAAATCTTCCAACTTTTTGCGAAGCGCAACTACTTTACCTAAGGATTAGAAGCACAACCAACATATATAGGCTTTGTCCAACCCTTTCTTTGCACAAATCGCAGAAGCTAAATATGCCCACTGTTTGCCAAGAAGTTGGAGCAAGCAATTGGTGTGGGCAGCATCGCTAGTCAGTACTCTGTGGTCTCTGCGGTTCAACACAACGTCTCCACAACACATACACTGATATGGGGCCCAAACTGAAGCCATTGCTTTAGTAAAATAATCATTGGATGTGGTCAAACCACGTTACGATGGATCGATATGATTGTTTATATTCCACGATGTACAAGTGCTTGCGACTCGAGATGCCAGATCCATATTGTAACGTATAGGGTCTGGGGACGAGACTGGGATTGCCCTGACATTGGCTCTAACAAGGGTCAGGTTTGGCCTCCCATATAGAGCTGTGATGGCTATGGACTTTCTGGAGGCAAGCTGAGAGATAATGCCCACTTGACCTCTGTACCCCTGCAGCCATACGTCTCCACTGCAGGTGGTACAGAGGTCAAGTGGGCATTATCTCAGCTTGCTAAGGAGGCTAAACCTGACCCTTGTAACAGCCAACGTCAGGGCAATCCTTATTGATTGTTATTATGTTGCTTCAGTTCTAAAGTATTCTTCTATATAATATCTCTATCACACAAACATACTATTACAATAATCATGCATGCATGATTGACATGCTAACATAGTCCAAGTATGATTGATATGCTATCATAGTCCATGTATGATTGATATGCTATCATAGTCCATGTATGATTGACATGCTAACATAGTCCAAGTATGATTGATATGCTATCATAGTCCATGTATGATTGATATGCTATCATAGTCCGTGTATGATTGATATGCTATCATAGTCCATGTATGATTGACATGCTAAAATAGTCCAAGTATGATTGATATGCTATCATAGTCCATGTATGATTGATATGCTATCATAGTCCATGTATGATTGACATGCTAACATTGTCCAAGTATGATTGATATGCTATCATAGTCCATGTATGATTGATATGCTATCATAGTCCGTGTATGATTGACATGCTATCATAGTCCATGTATGATTGATATATGTTATCATAGTCCATCCAGGCATGATTGATATGCTGTCATAGTTTGATATGCTATCATAGTCCATGCATGATCTATATGCTATCATAGTCCATGTATGATTGTGGAGGCTGAAGTCCACTGAGCTCATGATGGGTCGACTTATTCAAGTGTTGCATAGGGTCATTGAACTCGATCGTGCATTGTACTTGTCTACCCCTGTGTATATAAAGGAGGCATGCATGTAATGTTTTAAGCGATGATAAGCTCGGTTCATCTATAAGGTGGTTGTTGCAGGAGTTAACGTACTGCGAGCGATAGGGAGCCGTGACATATGGTGGCAGCGGTGGGATTTGATCGCTCATTTGTTGTCGATCTAGCAAGTCTACGCGGTTAATTGTCGCATGACATTGAGATCAGGTAGAGGATACCAAGATATTGAGAGTGAGACACCTATCGTCAGGGTAACTGCAACAGCCAGCGGTACAATGGAAGATGTACAGAGTTGCTCCAGCAGTTAATGGCAGATCGAGTCCAGGCAGCGGAAGCACGACCGCGCTCGGTTGAGGAGAGCACCAATGGTTCTCCTATTAGTAAGTTGAGTTCCGAAGTTCCAAAACAGGAAGATCCCCTGTCGTTGCCAAATCGGAGGGTATTTTGGACATTTCGGCTGACAAACTACAATGGTTGCAGGAACACGATTCCACCCTGGCTAACATCAGACAGATGGTCGCAGATGAAGCTCGAAAGGGTGAGGATTCCAAATATTTCAAGAGAGGCGGGTTCCTATGTTGGAGATGGGCGCCCTATGGTCGGAAAGAATTTGAGATCAAGCAGTTGATTCTACCGAAGCAGTTGCGGAGGACTGTGTTGGAACTAGCTCACGAGATACCCCTCGCAGGACATTTAGGTAAGGAGAAAACATGTCGACGTGTGTTACGCAGGTTTTATTGGCCTAATGTGTTCGGGGATGCGGAGGAGTTCTGTAGAACCTGTGCAGTATGTCAAAATGCATCACATAAGGGAGTGGCGAAGGCCCCTTTGATGCCATTACCAGTAATCAGTGAACCATTCAGCCGGGTGGCCATGGATATTGTAGGGCCATTGCTTACGAGTCGGGTGGGTAATCGATGTGCTCGTGGTTTGTGATTATGCCACGCGTTACCCTGAGGCAATCCCGTTGAAAAGCATTGACGCCGAGCATGTGGCTGAGAAACTGGTAGAACTGTTTGCAAGGGTAGGAATTCCAAGGGAGATCCTGACGGACCAGGGCAGTAATTTTATGTCGCAACTCCTAGTTGAATTGTATCGCGTCTACTGCATGTGAAGCCGATTAGGAGAAGCCCGTATCACCCTCAGATGGCCTGGTGGAACGAATTAACCAAACGCTCAAGAGCATGCTGCGATATGATTAAAATATCGCGATATGTATCGCGATATATATTTATGGTTATTAAAGTGATGAATATTAATGATCATTGGTGATATTAAAGTATTCATTGCTATTAATTTCAAATAATCTTTGTTGAGGTTACGCGTTATGGCGGGATCAAAAGAATCGACTGATAGACCGTCCTACCATGCCGTAGGGAAAGAGGATATTGTGGCCGTTGACCGCAAAACGTTTAGGAGTGACGTGTGGGAACATTTTGGGTGGCACAGGAAAGCGACTGGGTCCTTCTGGGTTGTATCAGCCTGGTTGTATGCAACATGAAGTCCACTTCCCTCATGTTGCCAAACTGGCAAGGAAGTACCTATCAATTCCAGCTTCCACTGCACCTGCAGAAAGGGTTTTCTCCACAGCCAAAAATATACTCCACAAGAAACGATGGAGGATTCTGCCAGAACGACTGGGGAAATGCATATTCCTGAGGCATAGTGCTAAATTGTTTTAATGAAATGGCTTGCATGCACCGAATGCACGCGTACATTTATCGCCGTTTCAAATACACATGCTGATATTTCGTTATTACTCTAATTTCCGCCAATCACCGTGCTTTTCCGTCTATTTCCGCGCAAGTTTTTATCATGAAAACCCCCCAAAAATATAGCGAAATGCCAAAAAAAAATATCACGATATATCGCATCTCGCGATATATAAAAAATATCGCGATATATCGTATATCGCGATATATCGCGGCAGCCCTGCCCCATGCATCGACGATCTATTGATGTTCTTGGAATTATCAGAACCTTAGATCTGACTGCGGTTATTGGCACCACGCATCGACGATCTAATTGATGGTCTTGGAAGTGCAAGGTTTATCAGAACCTTAGATCTGACTGCGGTTATTGGCAGCTGCCGGTTGTGAAGAAGGATCGACGTAAGACAGCATTCACCACACCTTGTGGCCAGTTCCATGCGCAGTTCAAGATGCTACCATTTGGGTTAAGTGGAGCACCTTCGTCATTCCAGAGGTTGATGGACAAGCTGATCAAGGGTTGTGAAGGTTTTGCTTCTGCCTACCTTGATGATCTGGTGGTGTTCAGCAATTCATGGCAAGAGCATTTGTCACAGTTGAGAACGGTGCTGAATCACATCAAGGAGGCAGGACTTACAGTAAAGGTTGGAAAATGTCAATTTGGTACAAGCAAATGTGTGTACCTTGGACACATGGTTGGTAATGGAAGCGTGGAGCCAGAGTTGAGTAAACTGCAAGCGGTGAAGACATTTCCACTGCCGGAAACGAAGCGTCAGGTATGACGGTTTTTGGGCCTAACTGGGTACTATAGAAGGTTTATTCCAGACTACACCAGTCAAGCAGCTCCTCTGACAGAGACTAGAAAATCAGCTCCGAACACAGTAAAATGGACACAACAGTGTAATGAGGCGTTCAAGACACAGTGCCTGTGTTCCGGACCAGTATTGAGAAGCCCTAGCTGACTTCAACAAGACATTTGTGCTGCAGATGGACGCATCTGACAGAGGTGTTGGAGCCAACTTAGTAATGATGGTGAAGAGCACCCTATTGGCTACTACAGCAGGAAGCTGTTACCAAAGGAGGAACGCTATTCAACCGTCAAGGCAGAATGCTTGCCTATATGGTTGGCAGTGGCGGCTTTCAAAGTCTATTTATAGGGGCGCAAGTTTGTCACTCAGATGGACCATCGTTCGCTCGAGTGGTTGGAGCGTCTGAAAGAAGGAAATCCAAAGCTGTGCAGGTGGAGTTTGGCATTGCAGCCGTATGAATATTTCATCGAACATAGAGCAGGGACGGCGAATCTAAATGCGGATGCGCTTTCAAGAGCAACGAAGGAATTCGTTGCCGGTGAAGGATAATGGAGTGTGGAGGCTGAAGTCCACTGAGCTCATGAAGGGTCGACGATGAACTTATTCAAGTGTTGTATAGGGTCTTTGAAATTTGCCCTGCCCTATTTACACTTCCTAATTTCTGTGTTCCATTCAGTAGAGTTCTTCCTCTCTATTCATGAGGTCCCCGAGGTTACATTCGTCCGAACCTTCTCTTAGCTTGTCCTCAAGCTTAAAAATAATCTGGGGGTCGTCGGCTTCGAGATGGATATCTTCGTTGGACATTATTCTCTGAGTCAGGTTCAGGACCCTGCGGTGGGGCGCCTTCAACTGTAATGTGTTCAATTTGTGGAGGTACCCATTCCCTCTGTGTTCTGTCTGTTGGATTTACTGTCTGGCTCTCCATCCCTACGGCAGGCAAGCTAGACCCTCGTTGGGAAGGTGGATGGAAAGTGAATGCATGCAAGTCTCCTGTTAATATGGAAGTTAGTGATGGAACTAGAAACCGAGTGGTGCACGTGAATAGGTTAAGACATCGTATCCAGAAAGGTCTCCCTCCAGCTTTAAATGTTCTTATTCCCATATGTTTGTCATACTCCTGCTTTGGATGACTGGCTGCATCTACCATGTGTGCCTCCACAAAATCCATCAGCTCTGCTAGCTTTGCTTGCATGGTGCCTTGGTATTCATCAACTGCATACCATGTTTGGCCCTCAGTATGGTCTTTGGGCTGCCTTCCAAACATTAGTTCAAATGGTGACACAGATGTGGATGTGTGGGTGGAAGTTCGATAGGCATACAGTGCAAGAGGCAGGTATTTTTCCCATTCATTCTGTTGGTCCACATAGGCTCGAAGGAGCTGCAATAATGTACGGTTAAACCGTTCCACCATGCCATCTCCTTGTGGATGGTAGGCAGTGATACGTGATTTCTTAACTCCAAATGCTGCCATTGTCTGTTGGAAAATAGTGCTCTCAAAGTTTCTACCTTGGTCTGAATGAATAATCTCTGGTATGCCATATCCTGCAAATATGTGTACCAATTCCCTTGTTATTCGCACTGCTGTTTGGTCTGGAATTGGCCCAGCATCTGCCCACTTTGTAAAATAGTCTTGTACAACTAAAATGTATCTGTTGTTGATGATACACGTACTTCCAATATATCCACTGCAACCATTTGCCACGGTCTGCCAACTGGAATGTTGATCAAAGGTGCTCGTTTGGGTGCAGTAGGTTTGGTCCGTTGACAAATGTTGCACTCTCTACAGTGTTGGCCAGCATCTTGGGCCATGTTAACCCAATATGCTTCCATACGCAGCTTGTGCAGGGTCTTATGCCAACCTTGGTGACCTCCTGTAGCGCTTTCATGACACAATGTCAGGTACTCTTTGCGCAGACATGCCGGTAGCACTGGTACTGTAATCGCTTCTGATGTGGGTCCAGGGATGTATGTTCTGTAGACCACACCTTCTCTGAGTTTGAGTTGTGACCATAACTGGTGGTATCTGCTAAAAGGTGACTTTCGCCAGATTGTCCCCGTTGACTGTTTCACAGATAACCTCAAAGCTTGATACACCTGTTGTATGATGTCATCTTTCTGCTGTGCTATTCTTATCTGCTCTGTTAATACTCCGGTGGTACTTCTGGTGGCCGCTAGATGTGAGGCTCTCCCTACTGTCTCCCTACGTCTGGACAGGGCATCAGCATTATCATTATGGCTCCCTTTTCTGTATTCAACAGTGAAGTTGTACTTCTGTAATGCTAGAGCCCAACGACACAACATTCCTTCCATTCTCTGTTCTGATAGCCATTGCAGTGGTTTGTGGTCAGTCCACAGTTGGAAACTGCGCCCCAGTAGATAGTGTCTGAACTGCCTTATTCCGCAGACTACAGCCAAACACTCTCGCTGTATTACACTATAGTTAGCCTCAGCTTTAGCCAGGTTTCGGCTAGCATATGCAATAACATGCCTCCCCCCCCCCCTCCCCCGTTCCAATACTGCCCCTAGCCCAAGTGCACTTGCATCCGTTTGAAGCTGAAATTGGCTTGCTTCCTTGTCCACTCGAGGGTACACCAAAATAGGTGCTCCAATTAGCTTGCACTTCAGTATTTTAAAAACCCTGCTGCAATCATTGTTCCAACTGAACACAGCATCTTATTGGGTGAGGTTATGGAATGGCGCTGCCACATCCGCAAAGTTTTGAATAAATCGGTGATAGTACGATGCCAGCCCCAGGAACTGGCGTGCTTCTGTTACATTTTGGGGAATTGGCCACTCTTCCACAGCTTTGACTTTCTCCCTGTCTGAAGTTACACCTGAACCTGTAAAATGATGACCCAGATATGTGACCTGTGGTGTACCAATCACACATTTCTTGCCTCGCAATGTCAGCCCGGCTTTTCTCAGTCGCATAAATACCTCATTCAGGTGCTTTGCGTGCATTTCATCATCTGTTGAGTGTATGAGGACATCGTCGATGTATGTTGACACAAACGGCAACCCTCTCATGACCTTATCCATGAGCCGCTGGAAGCTGGGTGCCCCACACAGTCCAAAAGGCATTCGTGAGAACTCAAAAGAACGCATGCCCGGACCTGGCGAGAACGCAGTTTTTTTTCTCTATCATTGGGATCCACCGGAAGCTGCCAATAGCCACTCTGTAAGTCCAGTTTACTGAAAACAGCTGATCTTGATAGCCGATCTTGTACTTCATCAATTAAAGGAAGAGGATAGGCATCTTTCGTTGTCTTCTTATTCAATTCCCGGTAGTCCACACATAATCTTATATCACCGGTCTTCTTCCTTACATAGACAGCAGGTGCCAACCATGGACTGTTACTCTCCGTTATGATTCCCTTTTCTAACAGCTGCTGGATTTGTACTTCAACTTCCTCCCGAAAATGCACCGGAATGCGTCGAGATGGAACTCGTACTGGTGTGCCTGCTGTTGCAATACGGTGGGATGCCAGTGACGTTGTGCCAGGTGTTGTGACAAATAAGTTCTTGAATTTGTCTACCACTGTCTCAAAACATGTCTTGATTATCTCAGGGAACTCGACCTTGGGTGGAGACCCAAACTTTGGGATTGCGCACTCTTCTGTCATTTCCTGGTTTGCGTCTTCCATTTTTTTCCCCTATACTTGCAACTGGACATTTCTTTGACTTGAAAAGACGCTCAGCTGTCCATATCGGTTTTATTGGAGGCGCTGATTCCTGGGTTGCGCTAAGCTTTGAAGGAGCAGCAGTTACCGGAGTCGTAGTGAAATCTAACACTAGTCCGTGCAACTGCAGAAAATCTGTGCCCAATATTACGGCGGTGATCAAGTATTTCACTACAACAAAATCGTGGAGTTTCTCGAGTGTTCCGAGTCGCACTGTCGCTTTTACGTACCCTAAAATGGGCAGGCTCTCTCCCGCAGCCGTTACAAGCTCAGGTGTGTTAAGACTGACTACACTTAAAATTATTAAATGGCTGCCAAAGGAAGCATTTATTCATAAATATTCATACACAGACGTTACCACTGATTAGTAATGTCCAATACATTTTCGATTGATAACGCGTAATTAATATATAATGTTGTTTCTATGACAACGGTTACGCACGGTGAAATAATTGACTTAATGTTAGAATTGAAAACCCGGGTGATTAAAGAATAGTTTTTCGCATGTTTCTGCAGTTCTTCTACTTCTGGGATACCCATATTTCATCATTATACTAGGCTTTTTGATCATTATTTCGAAACGCTTCGAGCGCCTGCAGACAAACATTAAAACTGCGAAAAATTAAGGTAGTAGTACCCATAATGTGGTTTTTTTGGAAAAAAAGTTGGTAAGATCCACCTTATTGTTTAAGATATGCCACCTTGATTTGGATAAGTAACGTATTTAACCGAGCGCAATGCCTTAAACTTTGGCATCCGCCATCTTGTAATTCGCGCACGCATGCGCAGTTTGAGTCCGCCATGTATTTTGGGGTCTGAATTATTAAAATACGTCATCAACAATTGGTAGTTCTGTTCAAGTACCGTATATAATTTGGAGAGAATCCACCTTATTGTTTAAGATATGCCACCTTGATAGCATTTCAATAACGCGCAGAAACACTAGCACCGCTTGTTTTACGAGCACCTTGAAATACGAACGGTAAAAACTCTTTTTCCTGCACATTCAGGACAACAGACCTTATGATCAAGTGCTGAGCATATTATTACGATAGGAGCTAAGCACCAAGAAGAGCGTACGTGTAAGAAAATATCTTGTCCTTGTTTTCAAAATAAGTTACTTTTTTCTAAATAGCCGAAAACCGAAAATCTATCTATTAATAACATTTCAATTTCAAGGTACAAATATGGCGTCCAGGGATGCGTAACTTTGTAAAAAATTGCTGTACATTTGTGGAAAAGGGTAGTAACGTTATCGATGCACCAAAAGGACAATTAAGTAATGAAGAACGTGTAATCACGATAAAGTAGCTGTTCTGGAATGCCCAGCATGAGTAATCCATGTGTAGCCTAATTAGTTCACCCTGAAACGATGGTTAGTATAAGCTTTGGCACAAACCTACTGCTCCGTTTCGAAACGAATGCACCAAACGAAAGAAGATATTATTTCATATTTATCCTCCAAATTTGGTGATTTTTAAGCACTACAGTTTTCAACAAACCAATTATAAAGTTTTGTTCTTAGAATATTCGTACCATTTTTACTGCTCATCTAATAACTGTCAAAATGATACGGTCCTCAAAGATGCTCTCAGGCTACAAGCTAGTATGATTTTTTTTCAAATTCCAGGAGGGTACCCTATCACCTTAAGCACAAAATTCATCATTTTCGTTGTGCAACTTATGCAAACGATGTTAGATTTCGTTGTGCCCACCCACAATAGTTAGACCAGTATCAAATAAACAATATATAACAGTTTTTGTCCACAAACAACAATATTAAATCACCCGGGTTTTGCGACATATCCAGAAATGAGCGGTCAAAGGGAAAAGCTAATTAATTCGCGGTTTGCGAATCAGCGAATATTCCCGTATATTTTCCCATAGAAATGTATGGGGTCCTTCAATACCAAGCACACCAGATTTTTCTCAGCTTTTGCCAAAAGAAATTGTTTGTATACTACATTTGCCATGATTTTTAGTGGGGTCGCCGTATTTTTCCTATTTAAGGTTAGGCTTCCCTAGGATTGTCATAACATTGTCCTCAATGTACAGGTAGTCAATGGGAGCGTTTCTCATTACAATATTCCACGACCATTTGTGTCAACACCTTAACGATTTCCTATTTTGCCAAGAGAGAAACACATAGTTAGTACATCGAAGAACTATATTATGCATTGAAAACTAGGTCTTCCAATTTAAAAATCGGCTTCCATAATTGGAAGAAGTATTCCATATTGAATCAGCATGTTGTCTCCGTCTCGTGCCCTCACAATTGTACGTACGTCGCAACAGCAGTTGACATAGAGCAAATGACACAGAGACCAATACAGAGACCGATTTGGGACCGGAAGTCGACACAGAGACCGATTTGGGCGTGATCCCACCAGAAGTCGGATACTAGTAACGTACGGCAGGCAGGCAAGCTGGGAATGATAAATGGTGTCTCATTCCATCGTAACGATGGGGAAATTGACATCTTCGTAGCAACCCGAGGCTGCTAAATTTTGCCTTTAGCCTGCGACGTGCACGTAAGTATTAGTTCAGCGCCACACTCGGATCACGTGCCATCCCCCTGATAATTATCGCGCAACATCACAGTTATAAATTCAAAGCTTCTGGGGGCCCCTATGGGGGGAGCATACAACGCTCCACACAAGGAGTTGTGAGGAGCGTTGTACCAGAAGCATTGAATCTCCATTCGTTGTAACTATGTCGGGGGGGTGGCACGTGATCCGAGTGTGGAGTTGAGCTAATACGTACGCACGTGTACGTCGCAGGCTAAAGACAAAATTTAGCAGCCTCGGGTTGATACGACGATGTCAATTTCCGATCGATGGAATGAGACACTATTTACAATTTCATTAAGTTAATACTTATGTACGTCTAAATTTAGTTAGTCTCGCAAGCCAGGACGTACGGGCTACGGAGGACTGGGGCCCTCGCCCCAGTCCTGCTTACGTCGAACGTACAATAACTAAGTACGTTAATTAGGCTTGCGATGTCAACTTTACGCAATATGACGTAACCATATGACATACTTATATGACAGTTCGATTTGGGCGTTGCCCTGGACCGGAAGTCGACACAGAGACAGATTTAGGCGTGGCCACACCATACATAGGATACTAGTAATGCACAGCAGAAAGGCAAGCTTATGTCTCATAGCCTCCATTCCATGGTCCTGTCTCATCCATTTTTGTGTCACATAGCCTCCACTACATGCTCCTGTCCCATGCCCTTCCTTCACTGTAAATTCTGAGTGGGGGGAGGTGTGGTTGAGTTAAATCACAGGCGTAATTTTGTGTTGGAATTTACTCTCTGAAACCACAGATGGACCATATTTTAATTTCATCTGCATGTCACACCCTTGCAGCTACAGGTAAACACACACACACACACACACACACACACACACACACACACACACACACACACACACACACACACACACACACACACCATTAACATCCATAACTCCGTACATGTGTGTCTCTTAACCTCCAGTACATGGTACTGTATTGTAGCCTACATTTTTGTGTGAGGGGGTTCATACATCTGTGCGTGCAGAGCATAAATCCCAACTAAAAAGAAGGGTTGCTATCAGCACGGCAGTGGTTTTAAACTCGACCACACCTCCCCCCACTCTGAACTTATAGAGAAGGAAGGGCATGGGACATGAGTGGAGGTTATGTGACAATACTTTAACTCGCATGTCACACCCCCTTGCAGATGTATGTAAACACACACACATTAACACTTACACATGTACACAAACCTCACAGGCTTGCGTCTCGCAGGACTGCATGGATCTCATAGCCTCCACTACATGTCTCATATCCTCCCCTGAATGCCCATGCAGGTCTCCTAGGACCCCAGGGGGGGGGGGGGGGGGGGGGGAAGATGAGCCTGTACCCCTGTACCCCTTACGTTCCCCCCCCCCCCCCCCCCCCCACACACCTTATGCCACCCCCCTCCCAAATCAACCACTGCTTTGTGTCTCATCGTCTTCCACTACAAACTCATGTGACCATGCCCTTGACAACCTTCACACACTAACACAAACCATTCATGCTTGTGCTTCTCCATTACATGTTCCTATCTCATGCCTGCATTAAATGCTCATGTCTCATAACCTCCACTGTGATGCCTTGTCTCACTATATATGGTGAAGCCATGGAAGTTTGAATGCTACATTCTCAGGGTGCTTGTCTATATAAACTTTAGTACATGTACCTCAGATCTACCACATCTGATCTGATTGGGCAGCAATAATAAAGGCTTCCCATTATAGCCTGCACACATCTCTATAAATCCTTGAACTTACAGAACTTACTGTTCAGTAAGGACCATGTGAATGGTACCATTGAGGGACGAAAAGAGTCACATCACCTTTGTACATGCACACACACCACACAACTTGAGCACATAGTGAAGGGGTCACATGAGCATGTAATGGAGGTAATGAGACAAAAGCATGTAGCAGTGGCGGATTTAGGATTTGGGAGAGTGAGGGCACAAGGTGTGGGAGGGTCCACTCATACTGCAACTGGGGGGGGGGGGGGGGGGGGGGGGATGCTGTAAGCTTGCCCATTCGGTGAGGCTTACCATGGTGCCTTCACATGGATGCACTAGCTATGGTGCCTTCACATGGATACACTGGCTATGGTGCCTTCACATGGATACACTGGCTATGGTGCCTTCACATGGATACACTGGCTATGGTGCCTTCACACATGTGAAGGCACCATAGCCAGTGCATCGATGTGAAGGCACCATGGTAAGCCTCACCGAATGGGCAAGCATCCCCCCCCCCCCCTCCCCCAGTTGCAGTATGAGTGGACCCTCCCACACGTTGTGCCCTCACCCTCCCAAATCCTAAATCCGCCACTGCTACATGCTTTTGTCTCATTACCTCCACTACATGCTCATGTGACCCCTTCACTATGTCCTCAAGTTCAGTGTGTGTTGTGTGGTGTGTGTGTGCATGTACAAAGGTGATGTGACTCTTTTCGTCCCTCAATGGTACCATTACACATGGTCCTTACTGAACAGTAAGTTCTGTAAGTTCAAGGATTTATAGAGATGTGTGCAGGCTATAATGGAAGCCTTTCATGTACAGGTACTTGTAGTGACTGTGAATATTATTGCTGCCCAATCAGATCAGGTGTAGGAGACGGCCACACAAGCATGTGAACTTAGTGCAGGCTGCTATGAGACACTGTAGGCTAGCATGAGACATAAGTATGTAGTGATCTATGGAGGCTATGAGACACGAGCATATAGTGCAGGCATGAGATAGGAACATGTAGTGGAGGCTATGAAGCACAAGCATGAATGGTTTGTGTTTGTCTGTGTGACATGCTGTTGAAAATAAAAACAATATGGAGAGTGGCTAATACATCTGTGTATGCAGAGCATAAATAAATAAAAAAGAAGGGTTGCATTTCACCTCCGGCTTGGCTTTAACTTGACCACGCCTCCTCCTCACTCTGAACTAGAGCACATGGTCAAGGGCATGGTCACATGAGGATGTAGTGGAGGTGATGAGACACAAAACAGTGGTGGATTCAGGATTTGGGAGGGGGAGGGGGTGGGGGTGGGGTGGGCACAAAGTGTGAGAGAAGTTCACAGCAAGGGGGGTGGAGGGAATGCTATTAGCTCTTCCATTGGGTCCGTAGCTAGGGTTAGAGGGGGGGGGGGGAGGGGGGGGGACGCTGAAAGCTCGCCTATCATGTGAGGCTTTGCCCATATGCCTTTTCAATTATGGTATTCTTGGCATTAAAAATCTCATAGTAAAATACAATGGATACTTTTTAAAATTGTAACAGTGGTGGATTCAGGATTTGGGGGGGGGGGGGGGGGGGGGGAGGGGGCGGCCACAAGGTGTGAGAGGGGTCCCCATCTAGGGAGTGGTGAGGGAACACTTTAATTATAGTGAAGGAATTGTATGGGGAGGAGGCTATGAGATGCAAAAATGTATGAGACAAGACAGTGTAGTGGAGGCTATGAAACACAAGCATCTACTGCAGGGCTGAAAGCAACCATTCTTTTTAGTTGGAATTTACGCTCTGCATGCACAGATGCACAGATGTATGAACCCCCCACCATACATTAACTTTTTAAATTTGCATGTCACACCCCCTTGCATATATATGTAAATACACACACACACACACACACACACACACACACACACGCACACACACACATACACACATTAATATGTAGAACCACACAAAACTCACATGCTCGTGTCTCACAAATAGGTCAGGACTACATGTATCTCATAGCCTCCACTACATGTCTCATATCCTCCCCTAAATGCCCTGGTCACCTAGTCCCCACTACACAGTAATGGACCCGGGGGAGGTGGGATGGGCCTGTGCCCTTAGCTCCCTCCCCTTAACATAAATAGCTTTAAAGGGAGTTTGGTATGAGATTATTAATGCCAAAAACACCACAATTGTAAAGGTGTATGGGGTAAGTCTCACCGGATGGGCGAGCTTACAGCGTTCCCCCCTCCCCCCCCCCCCACCCCCCTCCCCCAGCTGCAGTGGGCATTGACCCTCCCATACCTTGTGCCCTCACCCTCCCAAATCCTAAATCCGCCACTGCTACATGCATGTGTCTCATCACCTCCACTACATGCTCATGTGACCCCTTCACTATGTCCTCAAGGTCAGTGCATGTGTGTGTGTGTATGTGTGTGTGTGTGTGTGTGTGTGTGCACGTACAAAGGTGATGTAACACTTTTTGTCCCTCAATGGTAACATTCTTACACATGGTGCCTTTCTGAACAAGTGATAGGCAGGAATTTATTTTGAAAAGTGTGCAGGCAAGACTTATCTATAATGAAGCCTTTCATGTATAGGTACTTGTGACTGTGAAATTATTGCTGCCCAATCAGATCAGATGTGGTAGATCTGAGGTACATGTACTAAAGTTTATATAGACAAGCACCCTGAGAATGTAGCATTCAAACTTCCATGGCTTCACCATATATAGTGAGACAAGGGCATCACAGTGGAGGTTATGAGACATGAGCATTTAATGCAGGCATGAGATAGGAACATGTAATGGAGAAGCACAAGCATGAATGGTTTGTGTTAGTGTGTGAAGGTTGTCAAGGGCATGGTCACATGAGTTTGTAGTGGAAGACGATGAGACACAAAGCAGTGGTTGATTTGGGAAGGGGGTGGCATAAGGTGTGAGGGGGGAGGGAGGGGGGAACGCTGTAAGCTCACTCACTGTGTGAGGCTATGCCCCATATGCCTTTGCATTTGTGGTGTTTCGGCATTAAATATCTCATAGCAAACTATTATTTATTTTAAGGGGAGGAAGTAAGGGGTACAGGGGTACAGGCTCATCTTCCCCCCCCCCCCCACTCGGGGTCCTAGGAGACCTGCATGGGCATTCAGGGGAGGATATGAGACATGTAGTGGAGGCTATGAGATCCATGCAGTCCTGCGAGACACAAGCCTGTGAGGTTTGTGTACATGTCTAAGTGTTAATGTGAGTGTGTGTGTGTGTGTGTGTTTACATATATCTGCAAGGGGTGTGACATGCGAGTTAAAGTATTGTCACATAACCTCCACTCATGTCCCATGCCCTTCCTTCTCTATAAGTTCAGAGTGGGGGGAGGTGTGGTCGAGTTTAAAACCACTGCCGCGCTGATAGCAACCCTTCTTTTTAGTTGGGATTTATGCTCTGCACGCACAGATGTATGAACCCCCCCACACAAAAATGTAGGCTAAAATACAGTACCATGTACTGGAGGTTAAGAGACACACATGTAGGGTGCTATGGATGTTAATGGTGTGTGTGTGTGTGTGTGTGTGTGTGTGTGTGTGTGTGTGTGTGTGTGTGCATTTACCTGTAGCTGCAAGGGTGTGACATGCAGATGAAATTAAAATATGGTCCATCTGTGCTTTCAGAGAGTAAATTCCAACACAAAATAACACCTGTGGTTTAACTCAACCACACCTCCCCCCACTCAGAATTTACAGTGAAGAAAGGGCATGGGACAGGAGCATGTAGTGGAGGCTATGTGACACAAAAATGTATGAGACAGGACCATGGAATGGAGGCTATGAGACATAAACTTGTAATGGACGCTATAAGCAAGGACCATGTAGCAGAGATTATGTGACACCAGCAGGTAGTAGAGACTATGAAACATTGGTATGTACTGAAGGCGATGATACACAAGCATGTAATAAGACACAAGCATGTTGTTGGAGACTGAGATAAAACCATGTAGCAGAGGTTATGACACACAAGCATGTATGGTTTGTGTGTGTGTGTGTGTGTGTGCGTGTGTGTGTGTGTGTGTGTATGTGTGTGTGGAGGGGTTACATATATCTGCAAGTGGGTGTAACATGCAGAAGAAATAAAAAACGGAGAGATATGGTGGTTGGTTAATACATCTGTGCGTACAGAGCGTAAACTTTTCAGCCCAGCTGTAATTTAAACTCGACCCCGCCTCCCCCATGCATCGTTTCTCATGGATCTGTTATAGCATTGTACGTCGATAAATGGGCACGCAAGGAGTGCACTGAACCGACAGGCACAAGATTTCTATAAAATGATGTTATGTGCGCGCGTATTCACTACTGCTATAGGCTAGTACATACCGTGTTGCGTAAGGCGATGGCAGCTGGCAGCTGAATCCGGCCACGCATTTCGATCGCTTAGCGAATTCCGTTCGCTATAGAAGTAAAAAAAGAACCAGACTGACGTTTGAAAAGCCGTAGATAAGGGGGAGCCTTGGGGGGGGGGGGGGGGGGGGCGTGACATTTATTAAAAATGTATTGGCATAATTATAAAAAGTATAGACATCCTATAGGTCTCGTGAGCTAGCTCCCGCCATTCTTAATAATTTTATTGAATGTGATGGACTTTTATGAATAAATTATGCGCGGTAGAAATTAATATTTTGTCTTGAATTTATTTACGGAATGGTTAATGCCACAATTTTTTGAAGTACATATACGATAATCGGACCGATTTATAGTACATTATAGACTGGTTTAAAATTCAATTTGAAATAAAAAGCAAGATGACCGCCTATGTATGGGCCATTTCTGGATATGAAAACGTAAAGAAACGCCCCCATATTTCGGAGCGCGATGCATTAAACTACTAAGGTTGCTATGACAACTATCAATTGAATTAATTTGCGGGATCATTGAACAAAGATTTGATATAAAGAGAATAGCTTCAAGAAGTACCCAAACAGAAAAGCGGCATGTTGTAATGTTTGAATTCGCCGAAAATTCAAATTCCAAATACAGTGTAGCCAGTCTTAACATACCTGAGAGCCGTATCTCCTGTCTTGGTTGCGTCCGCACCACTCCTGTAGCCTTTTGAGCCAATTCCTGTCTGAGGAGGGACACAGACGATCCCGAGTCCAACATTATTTCGGCCGCTGTGTCTCCGACACTCCCCATGAGTGTAGCTATCTTAATTTTTACTGCTGCTACTAAGGTTACTTTGGAGGGGCTTACTGGATGTCGGGGTGCGTGCTGCCCCGAGCAGGCGCCCCGTTGGAGTTTTCCTGGCGACAATACCTTGCTATGTGACCCCGTCTACCGCATTTGAAGCAAATGATGGCGGTATTTCTTCTACTCTTCCCGCTTGTCTCGAATTGTTTCCGCCACGCCCACGACTTGTTTCGAACTGTTCTGACAGGGCCGCCACCTGTTGGGTAAGTCTATTTATGCGCGCAGCCATCGCTTGTTCCCTTTCATTCGGTTGTTTCGTCGACGATCCTAACGGTCCTGACTCTGTTAGTTGATGTTGATCCTCCAAAGACAATAAGAGCCGTGCGCGTTGAAGCGTTACACCAAGCTCCTACGTTTCCCCTGCAGCGCGCAGCTCTCTGCTCACCCTCAACGGCAGTCCTGCAATGAACTGATGAAGGAGTAGCTGGTCGCGTGCCTTTGAGTCAATTTCAGGCATTGCACGATCTATGAGTTTCCTGAGGTCGTGGCTAAGGTTCTCCCGGTAGTAATTTCCTGGCGTGAAATTTGTCCAAGAGCGTAAAGGCCATCGGCATGAGCCCGTCGATAAGTTGCTTCTTTGCCGTCTCGTAGTCCTTCTTAGATTCTTCCGCGAGGTCTAGCCATGCTGCCAGTGCTTCGCCCTCCAATAGTGTTGGCATTTTTACTGCCTTCACTTCATCCTCCCGCTTATTCGCATCACTACACAGATCAAATCGCTGGAACCACTCTACCACATCTCCTGAAGAAAAAGGTTTTGGAATGCTGAAATGACTGCCCGCTGTCACAGCCATTCTCTGCTAGCACTGTAATTGAACTGGCGTTATCACAATCCGAATCTCCAATACACAGTGCGCCTATTGTTAAGTGACGTCAGTTAATTAGCTTTATTCTATGTACGTGCACTCTTATTGGAATTGTTTTGCACGTTGTAGTTGTGTTGGCTGATTCATTTCGCTGTTGCTTAGAGTTATCAGTAGTTGCCTTGTCGGCTGTGTAGCGTTAACAGGTTATGGGCCCAGAACGCTGAGTTCGAATCCCGGTGATGTGGGGTTTTTTCTCTGAGCCAAAACACCCAGACCAAAACGAAACCAAAGGAGGGTTTGTGGTCGGTCTAGCAACCAAGAGAGTGATCAGTGTATCGCTTGAGGGGGTGTGTTGAAAAGTGCAAGCGAAGCACTGACAGGTGACTAGTTGACCTTTTGGCTCAGTGGGTATTTCAACACCTATATATATATATATCAAGTCCAAATGTACATCCCATTTGCCCTGCCCTATTTACACTTCCTAATTACTGTGTTCCATTCAGTAGAGTTCTTCCTCTCTATTCTTGAGGTCCCCGAGGTTACATTATCATATTCCATGTATGATTGATATGCTGTCATAGTCCATGTATGATTGATATGTTATCATAGTCCATGTATGATTGATATGCTATCATAGTCCACGTAAAAATAGTCCATGTATGATTGATATGCTATCATAGTCCATGTATGATTGATATATATGCTATCATAGTCCATGCATGATTGATATGCTATCAAAGTCCATGTATGATTGATAAGCTACCATAGTCCATGTATGATTGATATGCTATCATAGTCCATGTATGATTGATATGCTATCATAGTCCATGTATGATTGATATGCTATCAAAGTCCATGTATGATTGATAAGCTATCATAGTCCATGTATGATTGATCTGCTATCATAGTCCATGTATGAATGATATGGTATCATACATGCATGATCTCCCTCACTACCTCTCAGGTTCTGGGATCTATACAACTAATGGTAAGTGCGTGTTAATTCACTGTCCCCTCTGACATCCTTCTTTAATTCTGTGATGTGGTGGTAAGGGTGTTGGAGTGGTGAGGTAGAAGTGAGGTTTAAAAAAAATTCGACATACATATACATCTTTCTAATAACTTAACTCTACATTATCAACCCATGACAATTCCAGCAGCCTGCTCAACTTCTCAGTTCACATGCAACAATGGAAACTGTGTTCCTCTGACCTGGAAGTGTGACACTTATGATGACTGCAGAGACAACAGTGATGAATTTGGATGTGGTAAGTTTACTGCTGTCATCATGTAACTTTTTGCTACATGTACATAATTACTATGTATCAACATTGTCATATCTACATTTGATCACATTACTGTTTCACTTTTTGTTGGATTGTGCATGTGACATGTATGTGTAGCTGTATCCAAACATTATTGTTTTGGCATGATGAGCCAATTATCTCTACGTCATCTGATGAGTTCATTAACTGGGGTCATTATTACATCTTATTACAACACCTCTTTGCACTGCAGACATCTGCTATTCCTATCAGTTCAGATGTAACAATGGATTTTGTTGGCCTGCAATGGAATATATTATGATTGCAGTGATAACAGTGACGAGAGCCTCTGCACATGTAAGTTAGATATCAGAGAGCCTTCACTATATATAATACCAAGATAATCAAGGGTGGAGTACTGTCCATCAGGGATCAGGTTATGGCTTTAAGCCAAACAAGTGTACAAGTGTATAATCTAAATGACACTGATAGTTTATGCCACCTCAAAGTTAAAAGTCTGTTATCTATCTACCAATGTGGAACAGGTCATATTGCTAAGCACCTTACTTTTGATGGTTGAATGCTTAGGGTTTATTAATATGCATGTCATCGCATTGTGATACAAAGCTCCATATTGAAGTAATAATCGTATGCTGTGTGGTACAGAGGAAGCATTTGATGCAACATTGGTTGTTAATCTTAATAAGGTATGTTGTGGTGATAATAAAGCAGCATGCGGGAGTGGGAGGATGGGGGGCTGTGATATGACTACGGTAGTATGCCTAGCATGAAAATTTGCAACACTTTGTAAATTCCTACAATACTACATAAACTGTTACTACAGCACCCCCCTTCATCTCCCCTCCACTGTGGGTATGCAGACTTGTATTGGATTAGAGGTGGTGTCACGTTGGCTTAATGCATGCATGTATATGTGTCAGCATTCAGTGTCGTTTGTGCAATTATACTGAGGTATTAAATAGTGCAGTACTGAATTCTTGGAGTCCCAATTCACCTGGATGATAACTGTTATCTAGACAAACCTGGCAGATTAAATCACCAGGTTATAAAAGCATTAATATGGACATGTGTAGTGTACGCTTCTGAGAAAGAGAATGTGATTGGGGGAGAGGTGCAATTGCTCTATGCTCCAAGCCCATTCACATGAGACCCTCTAGCCCCTCCATCTTGTAGACATCGCCCATATCATCCCTCCACACACACATGCACACTTTACTCACACACACGAGCAAGTGTAAATAATTACATGGGCCGCATCACTTCACATTTTGGTGTTACTTTGATGTTGCATTAGGTGATGACATCAATGGCTGTGTTTTTTGAAGTCTCATCTTTGTTCTGTTTCCAGATACTTGCACTGCTGGGTCAGTTCGTCTTGTTGGAACAGGATCAAACCAGGCCTCTGGCTATGGTCGGGTGGAGATGTGTTATAACAACACATGGGGCACCATATGTGGGAATTATGGCTGGGGCTATAATGCTGGCTCTGTTGTGTGCAGTCAGCTAGGATATTCAGGTAAGTTGGCATAACTACATTGACACCACTTTACCCCCCCCCCCCCCACACACACATTCTTACCCCTAATGTACAGGGGTGTCAACATATAGCTCAAGTGCACTGTATGGTCAGGGTACAGGGAAGATCCTTCTCAGTGGTCTGAGCTGTAGTGGCTATGAATCCTCTTTGTTGTCCTGTAGTCGTGGTAACAGTGTTATTGGCACAACCACCTGTTCGCACTCTCAAGATGCAAGTGTGACCTGTTATCGATCAAGTATGTACTTGATAAATGATACATTAAAGATGAGCATGGTGGTATGTTATGCTGGCCTGGGAACAATCGTGTTGGCCTGGGGACTGGGATATTGTATGGATACTGTATGAGAATGTTATTGGGGAAGAGGTGTAGTGCTCTATGTTCCAAGCCCATTCACCTGAGGCCCTCTAGCCCCTCACACTTGTATGTACTGTATTATCAGACATTGCCCATATCATCCCCTCAACACACACATGCATACTTCATTCACACACACTCACACACACATGCAAGTGTACATAATTACATGGGCCACATCAGCTCATATTTTGGTGTTACTTTGGTCTCTAGAGATGTTGCATTAGGTGATGACATCAATGGCTGTGTTTGTAGAAGTCTCATCTGTGTTCTGTTTCCAGATACCTGCACTTCTGGGTCAGTTCGTCTTGTTGGAACAGGATCAAACCAGGCCTCTGGGTATGGTAGGGTGGAGATGTGCTATAACAACACATGGGGCACCATATGTGGGGATTATGGCTGGAACTATAATGCTGCCACTGTTGTGTGCAATCAGCTAAGATTTTCAGGTGAGTTGGATCACCTGCACCCACACCATGTGATCCCTTCCCTCTGATGTGCAGGAGTGTCATCTTATTACTTCAATGCACTGTACGGTCAGGGTACAGGGAATATCCTTCTCAGTGGTCTGAGCTGTAGTGGCTATGAATCCTCTTTGTTGTCCTGTAGTCATGGTAACAGTGTTATTGGCACAACCACCTGTTTGCACTCTCAAGATGCAAGTGTGAGCTGTTATGGAGCAACCTATCAATCTCCTACAACCCAATCTCCTACAACCCAATCTCCTACAAGTATGCGTGGTGATTTAGGTGTCTGGGAGGCTTTAGCACTGATAAATTACGTTTTGGTGATACATGATACATAAATGATGGGTACGGTGGTATGTTATTCTCATATTGGCCTGGGAACTGGGATATGTATGGTCTGTTTGTGCGTATTATATTATTTTGGACTGTTTCCAACAAAATTTCGCTTTGTATATAATCACAAAAGTGCTCTCCGTTTGAATCACTTTACTTGTACTGTTGGACGACCTTAACTATAATACATGTATTGAGACATGCGGCTGCCTACATATAGCATGTTTACTAGTATGAATTAAACATATACTGAAGCCTATAGCAATTTTTAAAACAAGCAATAATAACATTCACTATGAGAATGTTGGTGGTTTATTGGCGTGGAAGGCTTTGGTAGTGTAAAATAAGGCACCTGACCGAAAAGGGAAGATGAAATTATCACACTTAGTTAAAATATGACAACAATACTAAATTTAGGTGTTTTTAGTCTTTCCTTTTCTGTCAGGCGCTTTGTTACCTTGCTTTCACACTGGTATGCCTTTCGAATTCCTTATATACAATTTCTCATAGAGACTGTATTACTTGTGTAAATGTTTTGAACCAAACATCATCCTCTCTCCAGTTGGCATCCAATAATATAGTTTACCTACCACACATGCTTTTTTTAAAAAGAGGCAGTTGTTAAATGGAATCTTTCCCTTGCAGCATATTACTACTACAGCTACAACAGCGGATACTCCTCTGTCTCTATTGGAATAGGCATAGGTGTATCTGTCTTCGTGGTGATCATTATTGTTGCAGTGGTAGTAGGTGTGTGCAGGGCGTACACACGACAGGCCAAGTTACACAGAGCTGTTGTGGTCAGTAATGCTCCGGCAACTACCACTGTAGTCCCGACAACAACTCAGAACAATACATATCAGGCACCTCCTGCTTTTAACCCTTCAGCTGCTTATGGTGGTTATGCCACTCCTGCTGGTAATATGGCACCTCCCAGCTATCCAGCCACTGGTTATCTAACTACTGGTTATCCAACTGCTGGTTATCCAACTGCTGGTTATTCATCCACTGGTTACCCTACTACTGGTTATCCACCCACTGGGTATCCATCTAATACTGGTGCCCCTCCACCATACCCACAACTATCGTGATGTGAAAACACCACAGTGCATATTATGTGCTTTTTTATTTTGTGATGTAGATGTACACACTGATATAGCTGCATATGTATTCTAGACCTACCCGTACTTGAATCATTTGTACAAGAGTGACTGTTGGCATGTTTATATGTATATACTGTTGACGTTTTGAATTCACAGTAAAATTAGTGAAGGTAAAGTTTTTTGTGCCATAGCTCGGTGTAGAAAGGAAGGAAAAAATTAAAGGGTGAATGAAGCAAACCTATTTTTAGCATAAGCATCATTAATCATAGGCCTTTCTGAAATTTTATCAACACAAGAACGATGGAAATAAGGGATTGTATCATCAAACATCATCGATGAGGTAAGGTGTAGTGTGGTGAAATAATACAATCTGTTAAGCCCACCCATACTCCTTCAGTTCTACATCATAACTGACTTTCTAACATTGTAATTCTGTGATGGGTTTCTGTTAGCCTGCTGTAGCCACAATGTGTCAGACATATGTAATATGCTCACTTTTTAAACTTGATTATAATCATAAGCAAATGTGGGGACACATCTGGGTCATTCCCATAATTCCTATAAATCACTTTTTGACACGTGTGTCATTTTGAGTTTGTTTTTATGATATTTTTACATCTTAGCAATGTGCATACGTTTCAGTGGTTTACGTAACTCAAGATGTGAAACTTGTAACCACTAAAGCAAACAGACAACAAGAATATACAACTTGTCTTTTACGCATCCATCTTCGTAAAAGTGTTAATAACCTTTATCTGCATGTCATAATTCATTTTTTATAGCATACAGTAGAAGGCAATGAAAAATAGTTTTGGGTGTTTAATAAAACCTCTCACAATGCAACTAAAGCTTATCTCACCAACGTAACCATTTTATTTATAAGTGAGGTTACTATGGGACTGCGTTGTATTGGACAATCTGATATTGTTTTTTGCTGAGTAGGTATTACAATGCTTGATTTAATTAGCCTTCTGAAGTTTCTAATTTAGCACACCATATAGATATTCAATACCTTCTTAACAAAAACAGTTCAACCACACAATTCCGATGACACTCATTCATATCTCTTGTAAATATGACACTCATGTTGGAGATAGGACAAGTTTTAGTTTTAAATTTTTAAAAATACCAATTACTTTTGCAATAGAATTTATAATGGTTTTGGGAGTACTCTAACGATTCTTTTGGAGATGGTGGGGAAAGAAAAACGATGACACTTATCAACATTTGTTTCCCAAGTTTCATATGGAATGGATGCATACAAGACAAATTATACAAGTAACTAAAGATATTCTCTATGAGAAAGATCGTGGCATATAGGATATGAAGGCAATAATGGTGTATAAAAGCAAGGAAACGAGGTCTTATCAGAAGAGAAAATGTAATAATTCTGTATGTACATTTCTAGGGCATATGTTGTTTGTACTTAAAAATATACAAATAAACATATTGAAGCACATGCACACACATAATAGCACATACAAATTCTACTCATAAGCTGATGTTGGTAGTCCAGCCCCATCATCTATGTGTATAGCACTCCTCCATTTCACTCTGCTTCCTCTTATGCACAGATTTTTGGCTCTTAGTATAGCAAATGCCAACGTCGTCCTTACCCATCCAATCACTTAAAGCAACCTAGTGTAGTAGCGTTCTTTATGCATGAGAGATACCAGTACGGTGTCCTGTTTCTCTAATTAGTGCCTCCATATCTATACATACATTAGTGTGGCTTTTCGATGCGACTGGATTGGTGGTTCCCTCCCATACATCTCTATGCGATTGGGACAGAATTGACTATCTTACTACCAATGTGTTAATAAAGTAACCTAGTGCAGCAGCATTCTTTATGCATGAGAGATACCAGTATGGTGTCCTCTTTCTCTTATTAGTGCCTCCTCATCTATACATACATTAGTGTGGCTTTACGATGCGACTAGATTGATGGTACCCTCCCATACATCTCTATGGGACAAAATTGACTATCTTTCAACCAGTATGTCAATAAAGCAACCTAGTACAGTAATGTTCTTTATGTATGAGAGATACCAGTAAGGTGTCATCTTTCTCTAATTTGTGCCTCCTCATGTATACATACAATAGTTTGGCTTTACGATGCAATTAGATTGATAGTCCCCTCCCATACATCTGTATTGGACAATATTGACTATCTTACTACCAATGTGTTAATAAAGCAACTTAGTGCAGTAGTATACTTTATGCATGAGAGATATTAGTAAAGTGTCCTCTTTCTCTAATTAGTGCCTCCTTATCTATACCAGCTGTTGACACACCCATAGCTGGTATAGACAAGGAGGCACTAAAGAGGACACCTTACTGGTATCTCTCATGCATAAAGAATTCTACTCAATGTGTTGGAGTTTAGCGGAGAGGTTACTGTTAAGATTATTCTGATGGAGAGCCTGTGACTATATGATTGTCTGGCCATAACACTGGTTAAGACCAACTGCAGAACTACATTGACTAGAATTGCATTGTAGATTTTTGATGCACGTGCTATGCAGTTAGTTGTTGTAATAATAATAATGTTATGGAATAGTGTCCAGCAAAATCACCCTTGTGATACTTTTTCAAAATTTCCAGGACAAGCAAAAGAAGAGCAACGCTCGCATTGAAATGTATGTCTAATTATATATAAAAATTGTTGAATTGTATAAGTGAGTGAGTGCGTTAGGATAAGTATATGTTTGGTCGTGTAGTTATGTGTATGTGTATGTATTCCTGTAATCAATTCATGGTTACAAACATAGCACAGAATTATTATTCATAAAATTATACATTCAATGCCTGATAATTTTATGATGAATAGTCCAATTTAGGATGCGTATTGGCCATTTGATCGAACCTCTTTGGAGTTCACGGAGAATTTGAAAAATACCCAGAAGGGTGATTTTGCTGGACACTGTCGCGTATTTGTGTATAGATTTTAGTGTTGTATCAATTTGTGTAATGTATCCATGTATGTAGTAATTATAGCTTTTCCATAATAGCCCTGGTATAGCATTACTCAGACTCCATCGGAATGTTTTCTAAGCCTCCACGGGGACAATAGTGATGAATTTAGAATTAGTAGGGAATGTGTAATGTGATAGCCGGGGACCAAAATTTTTTTTTAATCACATGGAAGCACCATGATGCCCTAGAGTAGCTGAGCTGCTTGTACATATAAATGAAAATAATACATGATCAAGACATGCACGTTAGTAAATACCGGGGCTTCAGTAATTCCCCGCACCAGTCATGTATAAATGTGCTAATTAAACCTCTGGAGCTGGCTCATCAGGTTGAAATTTCGTAATCAGTTCTTCTTTCTCTTTGTCCACCTCGCGACAGAGAGACCTTCGAATGCCGGGTCGTAACAATAGTGATATCGGAAGAAAAACAGAACACGTGATATTCAAAGCAACGGTAAGTACATCAACCAATCCAAAATGGAAGCCACCAATGAGCCCTATCATTCTCCCGAAGAAAACCAACGAATAGATAGTTGGGAATAACATCACTGGAAGGATTTCTTTTACCACTATCCAGTAGTGTTGCTCGAAAATTTTCAGATACATTTTTCGAAGCAGACTAATAATCGCTATTGACATCAGCGAGAATCCGAACTGAGTCAGCACAATTTGAGGCACAGTAGATATGGCCAGCGAATAAATAAATGTCACACGCTGGTCTTCACAGGAAGGTTCGGCAATCCAGCACGTTATTTGTGATAGTCCGTACGAGTCCTTGCGGATGAGTGGCACCAATGCAAGCAGAAACGGAGCGAAGCGACAATGGCCAAACCGGTCAGTTCGTACTTGCGTTGGGCCAGCTGCTTCAAGAATACGACAGCGAAGAAAATGTAGACCGATATCCATACCACGATAAAAGTTTGGAGAGTCCCCGTGTACTGGTTAACGAACCCACCAAAAGCGCACAATCCATTCCAACCGTCTCTCACCGATATAGCCCTATCGTCTGGTTTTTGGATATCGATAGGAGCAGCGGCAATCCATATCGGCCAAGATGCGCAAACAGCCACCAACTGATAGATAAAGCGAGAGACGGTGGTGAAATTGCCTGTAGGCTCGTGTCTTGACGATGATTCCGAAAGTGGCGACGTAGAGTATCGTAGCTGCGACTGTAAGTACAGAATACAAAGTAATGATTGGTTTTATGGCACCAAGGGTGGTACAGTTTTGGGTAGCGCTAGCGTTGCTCATTCCTCATGCACTCAGTGACCCTTGATAGTCATATATATGTTACGGCCCGATTTAAAACCTTTGACTCGCTTCCAAGCCGGTCGACCGGCTTTAAAACAGGTCAATTAATTTTATCACACACGTGGCTTTTTAGAAATTCTGCGTGTGAGCGTTTCGTTAGAAGGGCGGAGGGTACAATATTCAGGGCCGCAGCCAGGATGTCTGGTGGGAAGGTAGATTGATAGCACTGCGGGACTGAAGGGGGGGGGGAGGTGGAGGGGGGGGGGGGGTGCTAAACTTTCTGGCTCGATGCAAAAATGGGCGTGGCGTATAGTTATAGGCTTTGACACCAACAAAAAATACCGGGACGGCAAAGCAACGGTTGAGATGGGGGGGGGGGGGGGGAATATATCTGTGGAAGGGGGACAATATCTACAATTTCCGCTAGCAGATTATGTCCGGGGGGACAAAATCTGCGGGGACAAAATCTGCGGGGGGACAGCATCTGCTCCGACAGCGGCTTACTTCAGTGCATACGCATTGTTAGTACAGTTATTATCACTCCTTGAGCCAATTTGCATTGTAGCTCATTTGTATCAGATATATGTACATTAACAAACAAATGTTCTGAATCCGGTCGACCCGCTTTAAAGCGGGTCAGTTTTGCATATGGGTTATAAATACGGTTGACCGGTTTTAAAGCGGCCGGTGTCACAGGATTATGCGTCCCCCCGGATTATGCGTCCGGCCGGACTCGTGGTCCTGGGATACGGAGTCCCCTCTTAGGATAGGCAGTCCCCCCCATTGCCCCTCATCGAACCGAGGTAGTTAAGCCTAATAAATACTGTTATCTGCTTGTACACGTCCTTCTCACTCTTTCAATGTTGGTAGAAAATAAGTACTTTATTGGATAGGTCTACATGTATAGCTATTAGCTATAGCTGAGGCACGTTGTTTACATTACGTTGTTCCTGATTGGAGAATGACGCAGTGCTAGATCCACGTGCTACGAGGCATCGCCATGGCTGAATCGAAAAGAGCGCACAAGAGAAGCAGTTTTACAAAGACGTGTTGAGGTATTTGACGGAGAGAGAGGTCATACAGAGAGGAAGCTGAAAAGCAATGGAAGAGGACGATCCGCAGGAAAGCGCAAGATTTCACAGCAGTCAACGATGGTCAGTTGTATATTAAGGGAAAGAATGGCCAGGAAGCTAGACGTTGGGTTATCGATGAGGAAGATAAATAAAGAGTGATGGAGGCTTGCCACGATGACAAACTAGGTAATCGGCCATCCCGCACACGCATATAGCCACCTACATGTAAACCACGCATATTCTAATTTTCGTTTATCTAGGCGGAGGACATTTTGGTAGGGACAAAACGTTACAGAAGATCTGCTCCCGGTTCTACTAGCAGAACATGACGAACGACGTAAAAGAACATGTAAGAACATGGGACACCTGCCAACGAACAAACAAGAGATTAATAAAGGCTTCGGCTGAGCTACATCCATTTCCGGTGAGAGCTCAAGTATGTACCAAGTTGGTATCGATATTGTTGGACCATTGACACTGAAACGCAACAAAAACAGGTAAGGAAAATTAAATATACGCTTGATGTTTTTTTTATTTTTTTTTAAAGGTGCATGGTTTTGGTTTCAAACAGGTATCTAATAACATGTACATGTACCGACTATTTTTCTAAATGGCCAGAAGCTCAAGCACTTCCGTCAAAATGTGCCGAAGGTGTGGCAAAGTTTGTTCTATCCCTATCACTAGGTTTGGCTGTTTCAAAGTATGCATTTCGGACCAAGGTCGAGAGTTCGTCAATTCTCTTAATGAGAAATTGTTCTCGCTGACAGGAATTGAGCATCGCATAGCTAGTGCGTATCACCCGCAAACAAACGGATTAGATGAAGGGTTGAATCAAACAGTGACGAAGTCTCTTGTAAAGTACATAAACACATATCAAAGTGACTGGGATGAAAAGTTGGAATGTGTGCTTTTTTCGTATCGCACCAGCGTTCATGCTACGACGAAATACACACCCTTTTATCTGGTGTATGGGCGAGAAGCAGTTCTACCTCTCCAACTACAGACTGAGTGCAAAGATGGAAACGATGTGCCTTTTTCTATGACTGGCATTGAAAGTAAAGCTCAAGAATATGCAACAAATCTGGAAGAGGTGAGAACTGAAGTATTTACAGAAGTGACATCCAACATTCAGAATGCTCAAGCTAAACAGAAGCTGTATTATGACCGTAAGCATGCAAGAACAGGATTTCAGCTGGGAGACCGTGTCCTTTTAAGAAACATGAGAAATCTTAGTCGCAAAGGAGGTACATGTAAATTGAAGAAGGAATGGTCAGGCACATATGTTATAGATGAATTATGTGGTAAGGGGTTATATCGACTAAAGAATGAGAGTGGGGAGATACTAAAAAAGAAGTACAACTCAGCCCAGCTGAAAATATACCAACAAAGGCAAGAGTATCCAGCTGCTGGTAGTGATGAAAATGCATGCATGGAGGGACAGGGTGAAACTGATTTCCAAACTGAAAGAGGAAAGGAGTCATCTGCTCATGAAATACTTAATGATCAGTTGTATTCACCAAGCTTGCTTCGGTTATGGAGAACAGGAGCTGATGAGCTTGCATATGAAGCAGCAGAAGATGAAGAATTTGATGTACGTTATACATGCACACATGAATATGTATATATAATTACTGATTACTGTTTGTACCATTATTTTAGCCAACTGCATACAATCTGGAAATCGATGAGTATGCTCTAAGTAAAGACCTTATTGTTGAATTGTGGATGAATCATCGGGCGTATAGAGGAGAAGTTCCATTGAGGGTGATTTGTGGGGAGAATTTTGTAATAATGAATGACACACTTGAAGAAGAGTTTGACCGCTTCAGAAAGCATACTCTCGATCTTGATTTATATGCTGTCGAAGCTATTGAACTGGTGAAGCATTGGTACAATTCTAATGCTACAAACCTTAAAACAATTAGTAAATATGACAAAACATATGTACTAATGCCTTCAGCAAACATTGATACCTTCTGCCAATGGATTTTTGATACAAGAAAATTGTGCAATGAGAAAGGGGTAACCCTTGATAGCCTCACCATAACAAGTAAGCTGAAATTCAATTCATGAGTTCAAGTACTTTACTTATTTGTTATGTAAATCTCTTGCATAGACCAAAGTCAACCTCATACTAATGTGATAACTACAGTCTTTGAGGATAATATGAGCGCCAATGGAATCAGCCATCCTCCTAAAGGAGGAAAAATGACAATTACCAGGGTCAAACAACGTGTATCAAAGAAAAGTAAATGCTGGCTGGAAGTAGGAGATGTGTTACTATCTGAGGAACATAAATCCATTATTGAGTCTAATACACAGTGGTTGGATGATGCTATAATTAATGCTTCTCAATATCTTCTCCACAGTCAGTATGGTATATCGGGATTACAAGCAACAACACTTGGATACCACCTAACATTTGACATCATGAGAAAGGACTTCGTACAAATTCTTCATAATGGAGAAGACCATTGGCTAACGATCTCTACCCTTGGATTGCCATCAGGTCATGTAAACATCTATGACAGCCTGTATCAGACCTGTACTGATCATGCCATAGACCAAATGTGCTCCATTATTTTCACCCCTAACAATGCTGTGTACCTCCACTTTACTGATGTTGACAAACAGACCAACAGCTCAGACTGTGGCCTGTATGCCATTGCTTATGCTACTGGGTTATGCTGTGGTGAAGATGTATGTTCCAGAAATATGGCATGATGGTCATGCGGCAGCATCTATTGAAATGCTTGGAAAGTGGAAGATGACTGCATTTCCTAGTTCAGGTAGAGAAAACCATCATATTGTGACCAATAAGATGATTAAAGTGAGGTGCTACTGCCGATTGCCAGATTCTGGAGTAATGATTCAATGCAGTTCTTGCAACTAAAGAATGGTTTCACAAGAAATGTGACTCCTCTATACCCCGAAAGGCCTGGAGCAACTTATAATGCAAACAAGTAAACAAAAACATTCTCTACGAGAAAGTTGGTGGGATATAGGATTTGATTATGACATTGGTGGTGTAAAAAGCAAGGAAACAAGGTCTTATCAGAAGGGAAAATGTCATAGTCCTATATTTAGCACATTTCTAGGGCATGTGTTGTTTGTGTGCTAAATATAGGACTATGACATTTTCCCTTCTGATAAGACCTTGTTTCCTTGCTTTTTACACCACCAATGTCATAATCAAATCCTATATCCCACCAACTTTCTCGTAGAGAATGTTTTTGTTTACTTGTTTTCTTAATTTTTTCTTTCATATATTATATAAAAGCGAGTCCTCCAGCCGATTCTGAAGCTATTGGTGAAATTTTCATCGCTTAGAAATGTTCCTGTCCTGAGTTATGCGTTGCCAAGAAGGAGAAGAATAAGAAGAATGAGAAGACGACCCGCCCCTTGTTCCGAGACTGGGTACGAGGACGGGCAGTACACTCTTGTTCTCAACAACCACGCGGTTCAGCGACATGAAACAAAAACGAAACTACTCATTTTTGACTTCTAGATCGATTGCTAAAACAAGCTACACGATCCGATCGTCGGGAGTGTTGATACAGACGGGTCGCGTTTTTTTAATGACATTCATAGTCGTGGTCAAATCTTATATGGAAGTTTCTAACGAAACTTCCGATGGCATTGTAAAATGTGTCAATCTGTACCTTTAATCAACTGATCATGAACTATCAATGTATACGTCAATTCATAAGCACGAACTAGCTCATTTATTCATCAGCATATACTATGTGCATGCAATTCCGTGTATCAATGGATATCATGCATCTCGATATAGTAAAATGAAAACAATTGTACTCTGAGCTGAATGCGTTGTGTATAGGACTGTAAATAATATTCAAAGAACAAGACACTGAAATAGGTGCTACTAATCTGTTTCATTTCTCTTTTGTGGTTTTAGCTGACCACCCTTATAGGATATATATATATACGATGCCCCATTTATGCCGAGGCATGCACATGCTTATAATTGTAACGCTGTATAAATGGGGGAGGGGGACCGCTAGTTCTAAGGGGGGACATGAAATCCTAGGATACGTTGTCCGGCCGGACATTGTATCCTAGTACTGGGCGTCCGGCGGACTCCGGGTCCTAGGATACAATGTCCGGCCGGACAATTTTTAGGGGGGACGCGTAGTCCTGTGACACCGGGTCGGGTTTTAAATCGGGCCGTAACATATACATGCACACGGGATCATACAGAATTCATTCGCTTCAGTGCAGTTATAAACACATCACTCTCCTGCAGTATGATACTGACGTAGAGTATATATACGCTTTTAAAGATACAATACCATACATGGTTAATTTCATCGCACCAATCACTGTATAAGTGTTGGCAGCAATCTCGATGGCCACTGGCTCAGCGCCACGTCACCGCCCCTAATAAAGCATGAGGCCAGGGCTGATCAGAAATCATTATTGGGTAATGTATGTAATGAATAATCGCATCAAATTCACTATCCCTTCTCCAGCACAATACATAGTTTTTCCAGCTTATTGCACCACGGTTAACGATGTCCGTAAACCCATGCACCACCCACTTCCCACATTCTGTACTGACTTGCGACAGCATCTGATAAGCTTTTTAATATAACATTTCTGAATGTCCCTCCCACCCCTGCATACCCAAACATGGATTTGACCTTGTAGTATATTTAGTGGTTAGAAGTATATAGAAACCTTGAACGTGATATCTATATATGTCCAGAGATTCCTTGGAACTACAGAATTTTGCTGTATGAAAACTTGTATTACTTCGTGCAACCCTCCTCATTCTGGTGAACCCATTCCCCCTCAGTTTTCTGGATCCATCGTACAATGCATGATAATTTAGACTATTGACGACATGCATGAAGGCGATATAGTATTACATGCATGCATAGTTACCGTGCCCGCTACAAATATTGTGTAACGTGGTCGAGGCGTCAGGATGCCAAGTTCGGGGGGACTTTGTCATATAATTGCATAGTTTATTATTCCTTCCGTCCGAACGCTTAATTCTGCTTTCAGTAATTGGGTGACTTGACATCATCTATGGCGGAGATTGAGCACAAAAACATTTAGCCAGTTGCATTAGACTCATATGCCTTCCTGACTGTTTCTTTTTCTGTACTGTTCAGTGTAAGTTAGAGTCATTGTACATGTATATAAAATTAATGTTTTCAGAGATAGTATCCAGATACATGTAGCTTTTGCAGTGTGTAATAATGTTAATAATACATGCCCATGTATTCTCCTATTTGTTATGCTGTATAATAAAAAAGGATTAATCATGTGCAACATTTTACATTTATTACACACATTGAAAGTGAAGTACTGTTGTTTGCGCGATACATCGCCTTATTTACATACGGAAATGCACGGCAGCATCTGTATAGCTCTTGGTTAAACTACCCGGCACAAAACCTATTTATGCTTATGCACGTTGTGCCTCATTTTTCATATTTCCGTAATTGCAGAAACCTAACGGGTGCGGATGGCACATGTATTTAAATGCCCATCACCCGGCATTGAATTTTTTTTTTGTTCATCTAGAATCTGTGCTTTCAGAGGCAAAGGGATGGCACTCTTCAATGGCTCACGTGCTTGCTTCTTCCTGATCTGCTGTAAGTTGTTAAAAAATGTACAGTCAGGCTTGTACAATTTACTACTATCAGCTGAGTGACACCCGTATTTCAAACTACCCGGGCCGCGGTTGTTGTGTGTGTGGCAAAGTCTGTCTTGTTCCTTCATGTAGCGCGCGGGACTGGATGGCCATGGGAGTGCATAACATGGCGTGGTACATGGGGAACATTGCATCCCACGGTGCCCAACTTGGTAGGGTGGCGCCAAAGGCCAGTTCTATTAGTATACATGTACCGGCCGAGGAAAATAGGCGGGTCATATGCATGCATATTCTGTATAAAGAGTCGTAATGCGTATTAATAAACCATGCATTCGACGTCACATAAGCAATGAATAATGGTCAAGCTTTGAATGAAGATGGAAATGTTCAGTCATACCTGCTCAATTAACTTTGATTTGCACGAATTAGAAATAGTTTCCAGACAGTGAAAAGCATTGTATGTACTACGTGATGAACTAACACTTTTTAAAACGAGTTAAGAAGAGTAAGTCACGCTTTTTCTCGGCCCCAGACCCAGTTCGCAGCAGCGAATTGATTACATCACCGCAAGTAATTAAGCAGCGGTGATGCGCCACTGCGAACTGGGTAACACGAAACCGGCCAATTTAACGGTATTGCGAGATAGATCAGCTGTATAATTTTGAAAATGGAAGTGCCACTAGGTGTTGGTTATAGACTTTCCCTGTGAACTTCAATTGAATTGATCACATTCCTCAAAACGTGGGTCTTTATCACCGACAACAGTTCTTTCCAGTGGAAGAGCAAACTTTAATTCTGTTGGTGTTATTATTAGTTGCAACATTTTTTGAACAACTCACCCTCTTATAATGAATTTCAATAACAGCTGTCATTAGCTATATAATTTAAAGTCCATTAGTCCATCTGTGTTAGTGAATACACAACAACCTAGATAAAACTAGGAACATGTGTGACCATGTGAAAAGGCTGTAGAATATTGAGCCTCTGAGAGCTGAGAGAGAGTGTGTGTGTGTGTGTGAGTGGGTGGGGTGTGTGTGTGGGTGAGAGAGAGAGTGAGAAAGAGACAGTCATTATCTGTTTCATACTGAGGCTTGTGGTTAGAATTGTGTTTGGATGATAATGTAAATGAAGGCATGCAGACATGTAGTGGTCATGGTTTGGTGGAAGCACTCAGGTGAATTGATAGAGGTTATTGTTATTAAGAATAGGCTTGTATCTATACTTCATCCATGCTGAGTACGTATATTTAATTATATATATAAATGGACTGTTTTATACAAACAGCCATCAATTCTATGTTTACAAAGTTATTATGTAGTTGATGAGCTTCCCATTCAAAATTTTTTGAGGTTACGTTCTGCAATGGTGAGATCCTTGGACTTAATTAAGTTTGTATTATAATTGCTATGCACCACCTAGTGGTTGAGTTGACAAACTTAAGTGTGTTTGCTATTTTAAAGTTATCACACATGTACATCTCTATAGAAAAAATACAATATTGGGACTTGTTCATCTTATGAATAAAGAAAAATCTTTAAGATTAAAGGAATGCAATACACAATCAACTGCTAAACATATAACAAATGATGGGTATAGAGTATGCTGACCATCAGCCAAGTGTCTGGGTTGTCTAGCCCTGGTAATACTGATCCACACACTGTAAGTATTGAACTTTGCTGAGTCATATATAGCCACATTGCTCTATCATGTACACGATGGTGGAGCAGAGGAAGCTGGCTGTGAGTGGTGTACCATCCCTGTAGTGAAAGAGGTGCTATTTGGACAGCATTTCGGCTTCCGTTGCAGCCCATATATATGTGCTTCCATGTATGTAAGATGGAGGTGCCAATGCCCATTTGGATAGTTTTGGAATGTTTTAAATGGAGAAGTGCATCAGCTGATGTTGGTCAAGGTGTGCATGTCTGCCTTTGAATTGGCTGTCTTGCCAAAAGGAGATGAAGGCTGACCTGAGCAGCATGACATAGTTGGTCATGCTATCTCACGATGCTCTCTCTCTGCAGCCAATTTGGCATAGCTGGTGTTCTTGGCAGTCATGTGGATGGCTTCTATAGAAGATGCACTATTGGGCATTCATATCATGAAACATTCCAATCCAATGTCAAAATTGTTAATCAGTCCAAAGCATTCTAGATACTGAAGGTATATGATTTACATCTGATTGCACTTGCTGCATACATGTGACTCCTGTTTCTGACATGTATATCTTAAGCGTTTTATGCTCGATGGCATTTACTCAGACAATCCTCAGACAATTCTCTCAGCTTCAAAAGTGAAACGAAGACTCAAAAGCAATGCACATATTCTTTTTGTTTCAATTTTGCAATAAAAGAAGTTTTGAAAACTTTCAGATGTTCCATTAGTTTTGTTGTGAAATGAAGTTTGGGACCAGCAAGAGGTGTTTACACACATGCTAGGTTATTGCCACACCATCACAATCAAAACTGTGATTATCAACTACCATACTCAACACATATTATGACACACTCTTTTGAACATGTACTCACATCCATGTTATGAAGTGGAAGTTTAGGATACAGCAATTGGCTGTGCTTTAGCCAATGCATTTTTTAAATCCTTCACTACCCAGAAAGATTGCTCAGATAATTAAAATGATCTATACTTTAATGCCTACATTCAAGATCTTAGCCTGCTATTTTGCCAGTGGTGAATTATGGCACAAGGGTATTCTAGCAAACTTGTGTGTAGCATCTTAGTTGCATAATTTTCTTAACAAGTTTATCATCCGCAAAAGTTTATCACCCTAATAAACTATAGACATCCTTTGGCACTTCCAGAATGACTTCAGTCCTTCTAGATCAGAATAAATCAACCTTGTGGCCTAATAAATGGTAAAATACAAAATTCTGCAGGTTCAAGGTCACCTTAGCATCCTGAATTCACTGCATTACAGCAAGTAGCTTTGAGTTAATTCCTTTTTGCCATAACTATAGGATCTAATCATTTCATGACTATATTCCACATGACTTATATAGTGCATGTATGATTTAGGTGCCATCATAGTCCATGTGCTATTTTAGTGCATGTATGATCTTCCTCTCATATTACCATGCAGGTGCTGGGATCTACAACTCTGCTGGTAAGCTCCCCCCCCCCCCCCCCCCCCCCCCCTCATACTTTTAGGAGGATGTGAGGAATAATGATGGGAGAGATGAGAACAGGGAAGTATGGTGCTTTCTTATATTAATTTTCTGTCTGATATAATTACATTGCACAATTAACATATTCATCAACCCATGACAATTCCAGCTGCCTGCTCATCTTATCTGTTCACATGCAACAATGGAAAATGTGTTACTCTTTCCTCCAAGTGTGACAGAGATAACGACTGTGGAGACAACAGTGATGAATTTGGATGTGGTAAGTTTACTGCTGTCATCATGTAACTTTTTGCTACATGTACATAATTACTATATATCAACACTGGCATATGTGCATTTGATCACTTACCATTTCACTTTTTGTTGGATTGTGTAAATTTGGATGTGGTAAGTATCATGCTATGGTGAGGGTGCATCTCATCTGTGAAGTGTGCCTGTTGTGGTGAGTTTGAGATCATACCGATGGAGAGGAATATGTTAAGAGTAGTGTTATGGTTAGTATGCATGTAGGTGTATATACAGAGCAATATTTTTTACATGTACACTATTGTTATTAATGAAGATTGTCACTTTTGTATGCTGATGATCACATTGCCATTTATCAGTAGTTTGCTTTCATAATATGCATTGTAGCTGCAACCATATATTGCTTATAGTTACCTTGTTGACGTGTTGTAGACATCAGCCCTTATTGGTCAGTGATGTCATCAGTACATTATCGGATGAGGTCATCATTGCATCATTAATTCCTTACCACCTTTTTAACTATAGGTGTATGCAATTCCAATCAGTTCAGATGTGAATGTGGACAGTGTATTCATTCAACATTGGTGCAATAGAGTATCATATATACAGCCTTGATAACAGTGATGAGAGTGGCTGTTCATGTAATTTAATGATGAGGGAGCCATGAGGGAAAGAGGTGTGGCATAAGACCATCAAGAAGCAGGGAGCAGAGCATAGAGACAGTTAAGACCCACATAACATAAGTTAAAGTTAATAAGGGTTGCTATGCTTATCATGCTGGTCGTGCTAAGATTGATTTAGCAGAGACTAGTGAGGTTGAGGGGTTGTGCCTGGAAACTGCACCTCCATAGTCAGATTGAGTTTGATAAGTTTGTGCTGAGAATGTTTTGATGATGGTTGTATAGTATGTTTCGATCAAAAGGATAACATCAATTTAAAGTAACTCTATTGCTCTGACTTTCAAAGCAGTTAATGCAACATCATAATAGCATATAAGTCCCAGTGACTATAGGACTGTATTTCAAGCCACCAATACTGTAACAAAATGTTACTTACAATGTGGTATATCCGGGTATCAGTAAAACCTAATCATAGTCCCAATATATTGTCGTGTCAGTGAGTACTTCAGCAGTCTCTTTTCTACACTCTAGTAGTACATAAATGTAATTGTTTGCAGAGAAATTAAGTTTAAAAACCATGTAGCAGATGTGTTGTACAAGAAGTTTTATTGTAAATACTTGAGCCATATAAAGATGGCCGATATTAATGCATGTGACTCAGAGTAGATGGTGTGAGCCCATGTCCGGGTAGAGACCTAACCTTTCCACTTACCCCCAAACCATAACATCCAATTCACATGCTCTGTTTAAAGTTTAGGTGCCCATTATATAGAAACTATTTCCTTTGCAGCTTATCGCAGTGATTCCACTTCTACCTCCAACTCCTACTCCTCCTACTCGTCCTTCCCTGTTATTAATGTCGTAATAGGTGTTTGTGTGCCAATATTGGTAGTGGCGATTATTTTGGCAGTAGTATCAGTTGTGTGCAAAGCAGTTTTCATACGACAGGCCTACTTACGCAGAGCTGTGCAGACTGGAGTGACCACCAGTGCTCCAGAAACTGCCACTGTAGTCATGGCAAATATCCAGAACAATACATCTCAAGCACCTCCTGCTTTAAACCCTTCTGCTGCTTATGGGGGTTATACCACACCTGCTGGAAATACAGCCCCTCCCAATCCAGCCACTGGTTATCCAACAACTGGTCTTCTGTTTGCCCCTCCACCATACCCATCTTAATGATGTGAAAGTGTATATCAGTGCAGTAGTAGTATTGTCTAGATTAGTAGTGTCTGCTGATGTACACTGATATAGCTGTAATTGTATCCTAGACCTGCATTTATATTGAGCTTTTTGAACAAGCTTAAGGTGCGAATGTACTCATGGGTACTCTTGGGTACTCATGGGTGCTCATGGGTACCCATGGGACTGAATAGTATTCATTGAATTTTGAATTGAAGTGCATAGTTTACAAGATAAGCTGAGGTAACATTGTATGATATTGGCATAGTAGTGGTGCATATCAAGATATGGTTCAAACATAGCCAGGATATCTTACCTTTTTATAAAGTGATTTTTAAACAGGTTTAAACATTGCTCTGATTATAATATGTGCTTTTTCATGAAGTGACATTATGTATCCTAAAATTAAAATCATAATCCCTATCGTGCATAATTTATTCATTAAATGACTGAAATGTTCAAGAAAAAAAGCCTCACTCATCAGACCAAGCCGTGTGTCACACCACATTGACACTACTGATGCATTGAGAGTTATTAAAGTAGTTATTCTGACATGTTGAAATAGCTCTAATCTATTTATGAGGGGTGGAGGGTGGGGGGGGGGGGGGCAGGGGGCAGTAACTGAAGTAATTAAGTTTAAAATAAAAACAAACTGACAGAGACTACGTGCATACCATCAAAAAGTATTAAAATATATCTAAATATAAATTCCGCTTTGCACATCCAGTATCTACTGAGGATCAAGAATTATTACCATTGGAATGCAATTACTAGGACATGATATCTCGAGCTAAACCTCGATAACGTTTATACGATCCTATGCTTGTTGTGAGGAAACAAAGTTGTTCGACAGAACCGTTCTTTCATACTCTTTCTTAAGACGTCACTTTTTCAGTTTTTCGTTTCCATCAACATTAAGTACACCAGTTCGTTGCCAGGCATTCGTTCTAACACTGCACTCCTGCACAAATTTCTCGATTACTGCACATATGTTTGGATAGTCTGCAACAACTATACTCACACATTCCTTTGTAGAAATCGCCAATTTTGATTTGAAGCGTCTTGCTTGGGTGAGTATTGATTCATGTTTCTTTCAGTTATCTAAGTTTCAGTGGCATGCTGTTTGAGGTAAATGCCTACAGAATGCATATAATGCACTGATACCAACATGGTAGCCACTTTTCTGCCGCTGCAGTACTACTATCATCCTCTTCTATTACATTAACACCTTTCAAATGAGTTTCAATAATGATGAATTACATCCAATAGGATCAGACAATGCAGTACCATCTATTCCATTGTCATTTTGCATACTTGATGTTCTAATATGGTCAAGGTAGAGATACCAACACTGAGACAATGTTTAGTTGTAGCCTATTTCTCTTTTCAAGACCTTTAATTTCATTACTTTCTACTGAAATCACCACAAAGTGGTTTGCTATACTTTCGCGTCTGCGGTATGCAGGGGGATCCCGATGTACAGTGTATGGACTGGCAACAGGAACATGGAGTTCCACACTGAGCACACTCTGAATAACAAATCATCATTTGCAATCATAATTTTTGTTGTAATGTGTCAGTTTTATCAAACTTGATTTTCGAGGCCAACGGTTACGTTCCCCCTGGGGAACGAAAACTTGCGCAGATAAAGATTAAAATTAACTCATGATCTAAGAACAAACCAAAATGTCATTGTACTGTAGAAATAGTTATTAATTCAGAAAAATGTTTTACTTTCTTGCAATTCTTCAAAGATAGTCAAATCTAATCAATACTGCATGGCTAAAAGATGTATTTGCGGTACATTGCAAAGCAACTTAAAGTACTAGAAAGTAATGTTGGTGAAGATCAGAGCAACATGTTAAACGAAGAGGGTAGTAAGACAGGTCTTTTGCACTAAGCATATAAAAAAGTACATTGTAGATTTGGGAATTGCTAGTTCCACAAGCTTATGAACAATAGGTATTTGTCAGACGCATGTTGCGAGAATAGCCAAGTGAATGGACATAATCTTGAAAACGTACAGTGTGTTTTCGGTAAAAATGGCAAACCAATTAGAGTAAAAACACTGCCATAGAATGTATATAGTAGCACACACATCATGCTTCAAAAAACATTCAAAAAAGTTATACTTGTCATACTTTTTTCTGTGATATTGCATTTTTAACAATCGTATCTGTTTATAAGCATCGTTTAACCAAGATGTGATTTTAAAAATAGGGTAAATTTAGCACGATAGACACATCAAACAGCAGTAGAGAAATGGATGCCAAAAAACTGCATTTCTATTTATAATGAATTTTCAAATATTGGTCCTGCGAGGAGGACTTGGACCTGGAGAATTAAGGTAAACCTGCGCATGTATATCATACTAAACAATTCATATGTGTGTACGCATGTGCGTCAGTAGTACTTACGAATGTGTGTATAATGCATGCATGTATTTGTGTCTAGATGTAGTGTGTTTGATTTATAAGTTACATCGATCTGTATAGCTAGGCTTCGAATTCGACTTCGGCATTAAGCGTGTCGAGTTCAGTTTGTATTGACTGTCACATACAAGGTATAATTAAGTTTTAGAGGCTAAGCGCTCTTTGGTAAGTAGATGGTTAATCGGGAATTGATAACTTGTACACAAGTATACATACAAGAATATGTGAAACTTGAATATACTGATACGGTGGTATGATATAAACGTATACTCCGCCACGGGCGTACACTTCATTTATCGAAAACGTGCCTATATATAACGTTAACAGTGACGTGTTTAATACTTGCTGATTCTTGAATATACGCCGTCTTATACTTCATATATACTAATCAGGCGTATAGTTTGCGTATTCTTCAAAAAATTTACATTATCGTAAAACTAACGTTTTTGCACTGTGTTTGTTTCTCTAAAAGCACACCGTTTTATGACACGGAACCAACGTAGAACTGTAAATCTTTGAGCTCTCGTTCCATCGTGACAAAGAGATAAGCGATCCGTTTCTTCGTTGCCACCCCCAACCCCCCTCCACCCGGACGCGAGTGAAGTTTTTAAAAATGATACATCGATCCTCAGTCAATCCTATATTGAACCTGCTGCCGCAGGTTCAGATAGATGATAACACATGTACATAGCGATTTCATTTGCATTGAAAAAAAAAAACATATTGCGGATAGTCAGGTACTCGTAAAACGTTCAACAGGTACAGTAAAATTATTTGCATCAAAACAACGCGTCGAATCAATTCTTGATTTTCAATGGATTTGTCGCTTACATTCTGGTACAAAATGTTTACATACCTGTTACAAACTGTTAACAATATGTACCAAAATGTAAGTGACATGAAAATCAAGAATTGATTCTACGCGTTTTTTTTTTTGCTGTGATGCCAAAAGCTATAACTGGGATCTTTGAGAACGGCTCTAACGTGTGTGTCCGGAAACCCGCCCATACTACTAATAAATTCGATTCCTCAGCATCCTTCGCTTCTCCAGACGCAATATGTAATTATTTACTTTTTGGTCCACGAGACCTTCCCATGAAATGTTAAAACTGATCGAAGCAATTTGGCAGGCTCTTAATATACACATCCTTGGATGAAATTCTCATTACACTGATGCATGTCAGCACTACCGTTTAGATGAACGGCCCCACCAAGACTCCGTTCCTTTCCGCCGGAACTACGGGTATAATCGTTTACGTCATGGTGGAATGGCACATGTTAAATAGTTAATGCGCCTAATACGTATGTCATTCTGACTACGTTAAAAGCCAAGGGATGGCGATCTCCAGTGGAGCACTTGCTTGTTTCTTCCTGATATGCTGTAAGTTTTATGGCAACGCCTGTCTTGTTCCTAATAAGTAGAACAAAGATTGGATCGGGTGGCGAGGAACCGCAATAGACGCGAATATTGGTGGCCAAAATGCCATTGTCTCCTTCAGCATGATGATATGGGCATCATTGTCTCCTTCAGCATGATGATATGGGCATGACGCTTGTCGTTTTGATGACTTGAGAGTGAAAAGAATTTTAAAAGGCAAATTAAATCTATTTGCGCGTGGCCCGACCTTCGCGCTGTAGGATGAAGGTCTGATGGCAAGCCATCAACATTTGTTATGATCAGATAATCAGATAATCCGTATACCATTATCTGATCGAAACGGATCAAAGCGAACGAAGGTCGGGCTATACAATTATAGGCCTGTGTGGTGTGCCCGGGCTTATTTAAACAATCTACAGGCATAGGTATTTTAATATGCTACAGGTTATTGTTACATAGATATTAAATATCCATGATGTACACGTCATAGTCGCCCTCTAACCGCAGCTGCGGATATGAATTAGATCATATATATTAGATCACCGCTAAGCGGAAAAGAAGCGGTTACGCTGTTGGAATTTCAACGGTGGTGATTGCATGTAAATTCATGCGTGAAAGTCACGCGCTCAATACGGATGTACCAAAGCGTATCTCCTGAGCAGCGGTTGGGGCAGGATGTGTCAGTTTTTTAAGCCTCTGTACTTGGACGCGGGGAGTCGTTGCACTACTAGAGCTGGGTTTTGCCAGGTATTCTATTTTATTTTTCTTTCCAACAAGCCAAACGCTATCTCGTATCCAGACCCAGGTTCCCAACAGCTGACATCACTCACGTAGCGGTGACGGCGTAATTTTTTTTCCAACAAGGCAAACGCTATTCTCGTATCCAGACCCAGGTTTGACATCATTCACGTAGCGGCGACGTAATCCATTTTGGGAACCTGAGTCTTGGTACGAAACTAGCGAAGGAGCAAGTTCTCCAAGGGCATTGATGATGGATCAGATTCTTACGATCACAAAATGGGAGCAACAGCAGTGTATGTAGGAGCTGTGATATCCAATGCCGACAGTATACGATGGTCGATTAATTCAGTTGGTGGTGCGATGGTGGTTGCTGAGAAGATTGAGGCCGTGACTGGTGAGAGGAGTGAGGCTGTGGTTGGTGCGAGTAGTGCATGAGGCTGTGGTTGGTGAAAGGAGTGAGGCTGTGGTTGGAGTAGTGCATGAGGCTGTGGTTGGTGAAAGGAGTGAGGTTGTGGTTGGTGAGAGGAGTGAAGCTGTGGTTGGGGAGAGGAGTGAGGTTGTGGTTGGTGAAAGGAGCTAGTGAGGCAATGGTTGCTGCGAGTAGTGAGGCTAGGGGTTGCTGAGAGAAGTGGTGACAGCTGGGAGGGGGGTGCTCATATTAGGTTTTTTGAGACAAACTTCATTGCCACACATAACGCAGTGACATGGATACAACATCATTTAACCATAATCCCATAAAGTTTAACTAGAATTACATGTAGTGATTACATCACCACAACGTTACCGGGAGGGTCCTGCATAGCATGAAAAGGGGGTGGCTTTGCATGTAGAGCAAGATACAGAGCCAATCCATGCTCAATTAAAACTAGTAGTGTAAAACGTCTAGGGCTGACATGGTGGAGAAACTGAAATGGAAAACGAAATTAGGAGAGAGCATTTCAATTGTTGTGCTGATCCGGGCATGTCTCCCAGCATGCATGATCTCCTGTATTCTCTCCCTACAAGGAATGGCCCTTTGTAGCCTCTTTGGCTCTAAATGTACCTGTGGGCCTCTATTATTGGTGGTTATGATCATTGGTCATAACCATCAGTGTGATGAAAATGGTCCACCAGAATTACAAGTGACTTTACAGTGACAGAGCAATATTTATTGTTGAAGTTATTTGAGCAGTTTGTGATCAGCTCAATTCCCCCCGAATTTCAATAACAATTATTATAGGCTTGGTGGAGACTTTTCAACTCCATTAGTTCATGTGTCAGTATAGCATGCAGCAAGTTGCAGCAGTCGGGTATGTAGCAGCTGTGCCTCGTACGTCTGAGCCTACACAGACCAATGGTGATATGGGTCTGACCCTATCCCTAACCAAATTATGCTGGACATGGTTTGGTGGCTGTTCCAGGGTAGCATGGCCTAGCTCAGTCCCACCCCCGTTTCAGCCTATTCACTAGCAGCTGCTGAAGGCTTCCACCTTTTGCTTACCCCTGCGATTTGATGGGGTCTTAACAAAAATTACAAAATATAAATATCATGAATATGTAATGAAATCATGTGGTAACCATCCAATGCCCCCCCCCCCCCTCTTGTGCTGGTCTGATTCCTGCATGATTGATATGCTATCATAGTCCATGTATGATTGACATACTATCATAGTCCATGTATGATTGATATGCTAACATAGTCCATGTATGATTGATATGCTATTATAGTCATGTATTATTCATAGTCCATGTATCCTCACTCTTCCTACCCCACAGGTACTGGGATCTACACCACTAATGGTATGAGTTTGTGCCCACTTCTCCCCTCCCTCACCCCCATATGAGGAAGTAGATGAGATAGTGTTTTCATATACTGTAATTTGTATAATTGCATTGCCTGACTACCCTTTTCATCAATCCATGGCAATTCCAGCTGCCTGCTCATCTTCTCAATTCACCTGTAACAATGGGGAATGTGTTCCTCTGTCTGTCAAGTGTAACGGCTATTATGACTGCAGAGACAAGAGTGATGAATTTGAATGTGGTAAGTATCATGTGATGGTGAGGGGATGTGTTGATGTGTATATGGCACAGTTTAAATTTGTTGTCAACTGTTTCACACCCAACAACTATGAACAATTGAGCTAAATGTAATGCATTAATATATGCAGGGTAATAGCCTGAACTCGTGCAAAAAACTGTTTCCAAAAATGAGACATGTATGTATTGAGATGATATAGATTTACCCCAATTATATATAAGCAGAAAGGTTTATAACAAAACCGGGCTTGCGCTATTTGTCAATGAAACCATCCCAAGTAGCATCTTCCGAGCTAAACTACTCACGTCCTTCAAAGTGTATTTGTACATCAGTTCTTCTATTTTTTACATACTACATGTATAAGCCCTTTATACTCGTTCTTGCCAACGTTCGGTAATCTACAGGGCTAAAAACATGTTAAACTGAGCGTCTCTCCAGCATCAGAATTGCAACGTACCCGAAAGAGCTCCGTTGCTATCGGAATCTGCAGGTAGCTGATTTTTACTTAATCCCTATATACTCAAGATATTGATGATCAAAATCAGAGCAATTTTCCCCGTCGTTTTTTGCTAGATAAGTGATTCCATTCAATCGATGAAACCTCTTCGACAATATAGAATGGCGCGAAACGATTGAAATAATAGCTCTGATTTTGATCATCAATATCTTGATATAGAATAATATTCAAAACTGATTGGCAATAAATATGAAGTTAGCTCAGAAGATATGTGGGTTTGAAATTGATGCTAGTTTATAGTCGTTTTTTTTAAATAGCACAAGCCTGGTTGTGTCATAAAATGTCCTAAGTAATAAAGATGTTCTTTAAAAGTAAAAATGATTGGAGCTTGGAGCACTTGAAGAAGTAAGGAAAGGGGGGGGGGGTTGTTGGCTAAATACTCTAGATAGTAGATTTATTGTACTTCACCTTCAGCACATTTGGAATGGCTTAACCAGCTGACCTTTGTTATGTTGTTTGTAAAGGCCTCATCTGTGTTCTGCTTCCAGACAACTGCACTGCTGGATCTGTTCGTCTTGTTGGAATAGGATCAAACCAGGCCTCTGGCTATGGTCGGGTGGAGATGTGCTATAACAACACATGGGGCACCATATGTGGGGATTATGGCTGGGGCTATAATGCTGCCACTGTTGTGTGCAGTCAGCTAGAATTGTCAGGTGAGTTGGTTCACCTACACCTACACCATGTGACCCCTCCCCTCTGATGTGCAGGGGTATTATCATATAACTCCAGTGCAATGTATGGTCAGGGCACAGGAAAGATCCTTCTCAGTGGTCTGAGCTGTACTGGCGATGAATCAACTTTGCTTGAATGTAGCCATGGCAACAGTGTTATTGGCACAACCAACTGTTCCCACTCTCAAGATGCAAGTGTGTACTGTTATGGAGCAAGTATGTTCTTGATCAATGCATGATAAGAGAATTTGTATTTACGAGTACTGTATTGTAGATGCAAGTTAGGGTACACATTTGTATGGTAATGGATTTATTATTGTGGCCTGGGTATATATTACAGTGGCCTGCAGGACAGGATGTGTGTCTACTTAGTCTTTAGAAGACTGTCTTTTGCACTGAACTAGTCTGTAATTGCCACGTGATCACAAAGTGGACATCACAATCTGTGAATCGAAAATGAATCAAAAAGTGTTCTACTTGAGTATAATTTTTGTGTGACTGTTAATCAAGACCAATGATGGTGTTACTAACAGTACAGTACATTTAGCGGTTCAAAACACACGGTGAAAATAAGACATGGTAACTATAATGAACACCAGCAGTTATTGGCCATTATGCACACAAATTGAAAAAAGGTTGACAACCTTATCTGTAAAAAATAGGGCAAAAAATATGTACATCCTATGTGATATGCCTATGAGATGGGTTTTTTTTTTTGCTATCGCAATCATCTGCCATGTTTCCACGAAAATTCCAGGTGCCTGCTCATCTTCTCAATTCACATGCAACAATGGAAACTGTGTTTCATCGTCCTTCAAGTGTGACAGAGATAATGACTGCGAAGACAACAGTGATGAATTTGGATGTGGTAAGAATGTTGTGATTGCTAGGATTGGTGCGTGGGGCGTGGTGTTAGGTGATGGTTTATGGAGATGCGGGGGGAGGGGGGGGGGTAATAGGTTGTGAAGGATGATTGCATTTTGAGGGGCCCTATCTAATATCCAACGTACGTACATCCGCGTAACTCTTTATATACTCGGCCTAGCGCCTATTGGTTGCTAGGTACGCGTACCTTACCTAGTAACCAATAGGAATGACCACCTCCCACAAAGGTACATAGCAACGCGTACTTCGCGACCATGCCTGCCACAAAACCTACAAGCTTGTACAGGTAATAATGTCATCACATGCAAAAAGAATAAAAGCAACGCTATTGTGATTCACTCTCACGTCTCATCTACAGGCCGAGAACATGTAGTTACTATCTGACATAATAATTCCATGAAGTATGTGTATTGAGCGGGCATGTTATAGAGGTTACGTAGTAACCGTATGTTAGAACGGGTGGTAGATTATACATGCAACATTCGGTAAGACAGTAAAAAACAGGAGCTAGGAGGTAGAACAACTGTTTATCTGGCAAATGAATAGCGAGACGAATATATAACAGCGAGACGAATAATCAGCCCGTGATTTTTCACGGGGACACGCTAGTTATATTATAATTTGGGACAGTTCACGATGACAAATTTTCGTGACCCACATGTTATAAAAATGCATTGCGTTTGAATCGCTGTAACGTCCGAACGGTCAAATCTATCGGCGTCCTATTTTACAGACTCCATAATACACCATTTCGCTATGATAAAATACATTTTGGGGTCTTGTACTTGCTCTGCACCAGTATTAAAAGTTTTGCAAAGTCCGATACTCCACAGGGTTTGAATCCGCCATTGCAAGATATAAAGTGGACGATAGTTTGATGGCAAAGAATAGAGGCCTTTTTATAGACACGGCACACAAAGGAAGGTACTTTGACAAATCGCGTAAGTGGGTCCGTAAATCGATGATCTAAAACTACGTCGAAAACTGGACACGTATTTCGTAAAGTTTGAAAAAGGTCTTAACAAGCGAAGAAACTTGTTCTATTCTCTGCACGGCTAGTCCGACTACACAGCTTGACTTAGTTAGCCAATTAGTTGTAGAATGCAACACCATTGCCTAATTTCGAGCTGGTTCCGGATCTATTTTTGTTTTGGCGCGTTGAATTCGTAGTATAACTTCGGGAATGAATCTTGACTCTAATTGTGAACCAACTATCACGGGATGTATATTGTTATTAAAATCAGGTATTGAATCGTCATAACTACGAAGTATGAGGACGTTTGGATGATGCCCAAAGGGTGCTTTAACTACCCAGGCGTTTTGTGTTGGTCTGCATGAAAAAAGAACACACAAGCTTATGTAAATGTATCTTTATATGTTAGCTAATTAGGTTTAATTAGATTCTTTGTCTACAAAGCTTAAGCAAATAGCCATTTCTTACAATAAAATATTTTGTGACTACCCTATTTATTGCACACCCCATTCTTCGATCAACTAAGTTGTAAATGACATTACGTTGAAGATTGAACTAATTTTTCTATTTCTGTCGTTGTAACATTGCAATTCGATGATGCCCACGCAGTGTTCTTTTCAAGCCAATTATTCATATTTAATTAGATGCATGTGTAATTACTGATGCGCATTTGCGCAACCAATGCATTGTTGCTATTTACAATGAAGATAGTTATTGATCTCAAGAGGCTCATTAATGAATATATGTAAAAGGATGTGAGTGAGCATGGATCTCTTCTAGCTCCTGATATAATAAATGGCTTACTGCATTTTGAATTGCCTTTAAATGAATCCCAAACAAATACATTCAACGATCCACTTTCATCGGTCAATGCTCTGCACACTAGCCAAACTGACACTTCCCAATCCATACCAATAAACCTTAGATCTAGCTACACTATAAATGAGGTAAGAGAAAGTGCTTTTTTTAAATAAAAAAAAGGAATTTGATTACACATGTACATCAAATCAGGTTGAGTACTTGCTAGTATTAAAATGCTAAACCATACAGTATCTTCAAAGTGCAATGATTAAGTTGGCCCACATGAAAGTGGGATTTCTATATAGCAAAGTTAAAAGTAAGATCATTAAAACACTGCTATGATTGTGTTGTCTCACCCACCGGATGAACAGCAAGATAATTTTGCAAAACACAGGTCAGGTATGCTGGACAAAAAGTTAAGAATCAGAAGAATAAGGATACATTTAGGAGAAGTATTGGAAAAAAGGTTGTAGAGAAAGAAGATTATTTCCTACCTAACTACAATATTAAATGTTTTGTCAGATATATGGTGTCTACATTTACATCTTTGGTAGAAGAATGTACTCTGATAATGGGCATGTAAATGTAGTTTGTGTGAAACCTTTTACAATGCCAAAATTCCTAAAGTCATTGTAACCTATTGGAAGTTAAAGAAGATGGGGATAAGTGAACTGAATACATAAATGTATTTGTACATGTATTGTACACAGTGTGGTGTTTTTGATATGTTTTTTATGTCAGCTTTGCATTAAAAATTGTACTAGCAGTTAGATTTATATCAGTTAGTACCGTAATTCTAATCACTCAGTACATATAGTTATATGTGTACTATTTGCAGAATAACCTTTCTTCTTATCATGACCAATGGTAAGTGTTAGTTACTTATTGAAGCGAAATCCAATGCATCCCTATATATGATATCAGCAAGACTATGTACATTAAAGTTTTGGTTAAGGCTGCACACTTATTTATATCTCTATACTGATTATAAACTCAACCGGGACAGTTTTTGTTTTGCGTACCCTATCAATTCACGTACATTCGCGATCATTTCATTTGTGATCTTTCGAATAGCGTGGTGCTCGCAACGAAACGCATCACCATGAATATAAGGTATCTTTGGGATGTAGATTTTTTGCTCTTTCCAACGATATATAATATGCGGCTTAAATCCCAATTTCAAAAAAATATCAAACTACCTATAGGCCAGGTAACAAAGGCGATCTTCCATGCCTTTGGAATGATACCACGATTATGTGGAAACACAATTGTAGTGGCTATAGATTTGAGAAACAAAGCTGGAAATCCATCGGAATTTAGGGCATTTAGGATATGTATACTGATACACTGGAGGAATTCGCAAGCGACGGTGGCTGTGTCTGCTCCGTTGTTACAGCATTCATATCAAAGTTCGAAGGGTCGCCATCGCTTTCCTGTTCACTGGAGGCCGACAGCAACGGCGTATATATATATATATGCATGCTTTTGAGGACAGCATCAAATGAGAATGTAGGGTGTCATCCAACATCTTTCACTTGATGAGTACAAGATGGTGAACTGCCATCATTATCTGTAAACACTGATGCAAAGTAGGGTATAAAGTAATTCACATTTTTCAGCACTTGACGTCAAATCTACCATCACTATTCAGAAGTGGTTTGAAGCACGGACGGATCATTAAATTTGCATAAGAAAAAAAATTGGACAAACTTCTACTAATTTTGATTACTGGTTAGAGTGTAAATGCTGAACTGTATTTTCATACAGTTTAGAGATTGCATGATACTTACGTTTATCAAGATGTTACCATTTTTGTTTTTGTTTGAGCTATAGTCCAGGAAGTTTAAAACTTATTTGCATCACATGGTATAGGGGAACAATCTCATTTATACGCCTATTAAGAAATTACTGATTGAATTCCTGAAGTCATCAACACCACAACACTGCATGTGTAGCAAAAACCAATCAGTATCTCTGTAACGGATTAGGTAAAGATTATCGAATGGAACAAATTAATAGCAGCATGACCCCTTAACAAGTCTATCAAATTTGAGATAATTTGAACTGTCCTACCAGAAGATGTGGGGGGTTTGTAACCCCATGTAGTATAAAACCTTGAAAGCCAACACAGAGCTTGTCTAAGATGAGAGAATCAAACAGTAATGAATAGCATGAAGTGCTAAAAATAGGAGATCAATAGTGCTTATCATAGGGACGTTATAGTGATTCTAGTTTGAGGCAGTTTTATAATTGACGCACATAATTATAATACACATTCTTTAAAAGTGAAAGGGATTAGAGCACCCGAATAAGCGGGAGAGGGTGGTGTATATATATATATATATATATGTGTGTGTGTGTGTGTGTGTGTGTGTGTGTGTGTGTGTGTGTGATGGCTGAACACCATGTGCTCCTCCTTTCATGAGAATAGTTTGTACATACCTTGTACTTCACATACGGCACATTTGGAATGACTTAACTAGCTGACCTTTGTTATGTTGTTTGTAGAGGTCTCATTTCCAGACAACTGCACTGCTGGGTCTGTTCGTCTTGTTGGAATAGGAGCAAACCAGGCCTATGGCTATGGTCGGGTGGAGATGTGCTATAACAACACATGGGGCACCATATGTGGGGATTATGGCTGGGGTTATAATGCTGCCACTGTTGTGTGCAGTCAGCTAGGATTTTCAGGTGAGCTGGTATAACCACACTCACATCACGTGACCCCTCCCCCTGATGTGCAGGAGTACCATCATATGACTCCAGTGCACTGTATGGTCAGGGTAGAGGAAAGATCCTTCTTAATGGTCTGAGCTGTAACGGCTATGAATCCACTTTGTTATCCTGTGGTCATGGTAACAGTGTTATTGGCACAACCAACTGTTCTCACTCTCAAGATGCAAGTGTGAGCTGTTATAAAGCAAGTATGTGCTCGATCGATATGTGATTTAAAAAGTTGTCTTTGCGAGTATTGTAAGACAACTAACTGTTCAATCCCTACATAATTTGGTGTAAAGTGTAATGATTTCTACCTTCAGTTGTCTATAAGTCAATACACTACAAATATATACTTTAGCAGTCTGTCCTTTGTACCCAACTAGTCTGTAATTGCCACATGGTCATGAAGTGGACATCACCATCCATGATTCGAAAATGAATCAAAAAGTGTACTACTTGATTTTAATTTTGTTTGTTTGTTTGCTGGCGCTGTTGATCATGAGCAATGATGGTGTTACTAGCAGTACATTTAGGGGTTCATAATAAACGGAGAAAAAAAGGCATGGTAACTATAATGAACACCAGCAATTTTTGGCCATTATACACACAAACTGAAAAAAGGTTGATAACCCCAATTGTCTGTAGAAAAAAATAGGGCAAACACTATGTAATTCCTACGTGATATGCAAATTAATGTTTAATAAGTGTACAATAAATGGAACTGCTATTTTGGAAGAGGAGGTTATGGGTCTACGAGATGGCTTTTCTTATTGTTGTTTGTGCAATCATCTGCCATGTTTCCACGACAATTCCAGAAACCTGCTGGTCGTCTCAGTTTACTTGCAACAATGGAAACTGTATTTCCCTGTCCCACAAGTGTGACAAAAATAATGACTGTGGAGACAACAGTGATGAATTTGGATGTGGTAAGAATGATGTGATTGCTAGGATTGGTGAGAGGGGTGTGGTGTTAGGTATTGTGCACTGATGGTTTATGGAGATGCATGTAGGGTGGGGGGGAGGAGGTGTGATAGGATGTGAAGGACATTTGCATTATGAGGGGCCAGTATGTATAAAATAGTTTAGCTGTTCAGTTACTTCGGCCACATTGCGTAGGAAAAATTTCTCCTCTACATTATACTCCATAAATGCAGTGCTGATGTTATGGCTGCTATTGTCAGGGACATTTTATTACAACATTGCGTTGGTTGTGCTTAGCCTCTAAACCACACCTTTATATACAGGTAGCTGCCATTCTTATCAGTTCAGGTGTTACAGTGGACAGTGTATTGATTCAACATTGACCTGCAATCGAATTTCTGATTGCAGTGATAACAGTGATGAGAGAGGCTGCTCATGTAAGTTAGGGATTCGAGAGCCATCAGGGTACAAGGAGGGGGTGGGGGTTGGGGAATAAGAGTGTGCTCTCTTCAAAAACGTTCATGTTGTTTATGAGAGGGTTGGTATGGTTCCCATGCAAGCTGGTGCTTGTAGGATGAAGTGTGAGGGCTAATAGATCTTTAAATGTTACTTGTACTTTCAATGATGCTTTATTGTTGCAGAGGATGGGTGGGGTTGGGGACGCCTAAGAACAATGAAACATAACACCTAGGAACAATTGAATTACAAATTGTCTGGTCTCATAATCTGACTGTTAATTAATTTAATGTGGAGCAGCAGAAACTTTGAACTTTTGCATTATTTGTGGAACATCTTATTGACCCACTTTGACTTCAGCAATCCAATCATTCCTTCCCATCGAACGGGAGTATTGAGGAAAGCAAATAAGTAAAGCAAAGGTTCAGCTAAGCTCACCTTTATATCGCACTTTTAAAACTGATGCATTTGAGACAGTTTGTACTCTTTGGATGGATAGAGCTGGCCCAGGATACAAACATTCTGTCCTAACTAATGCAAATAGCCTATGCTTCCAACCTAGGAAACAATTTTTTTGCAGTACTATTTCATTATTTCCATAGTCATGACTACTTAAGTAATGTAATTCATGCATTTGTGAGTGGATGGATTTACAATAGTACAGCTGGTGTGTTTATTCTGTTGTGTTTGGAAGGATGCATAGTTCCAATTTATAGGTTATAGGGTACTAGTAAAAAGTGCAGTATTTATTTTAATATCTCAAATAGTGATGTTTCTGTGTTCCCCATAAATATAATTCAAAAGAGTCTGCCCACATCAGTATATAGTCAAGAAAAGGCTAGGCACCATTCCTACCCTCATCAGTCACTGATTTCATATGCAGCATTCAACATCAACAATGCCTGTATAGCACCGTTCATAAATTCTTTGTACATAAATTAGAAGTAATAAAATACTATATATGCAACTAGTGAGAGCCTGTTGTGTGAAAACCTAGCCAGTTTTTGTAGCCTAAGTAAAATTACTTTTCAGCATATAAAATGCAGGGTTTTGATTTAGTACATAAGGTGATTGGCTTTTTAAGAATCATATCATATAATAAGCTACTTTAAAAGTGAATGTGATTGGAGCACCTGACGAAGTATATGTGCGTGTGGTTGGCTCCTTTTTGCATGAGTATTATTTGTAGATCTCTTGTACTTCATCAATGGCATATCTGGAATGTTTTAACCAGCTGACCCTTGTTTGTAGAGGTCTCATCTGTGTTCTGTTTCTAGATACCTGCACTTCTAGGTCAGTTCGTCTTGTTGGAACAGGATCAAACCAGGCCTCTGGCTATGGTCGGGTGGAGATGTGCTATAACAACACATGGGGCACCATATGTGGGGATTATGGCTGGGGCTATAATGCTGCCACTGTTGTGTGCAGTCAGCTAGGATTTTCAGGTGAGTTGGTTCACCTACGCCCCACCATGTGACCCCTTTTTTCTGATGTGCAGGGGTGTTATCTTATAACTCCAGTGCACTGTATGGCCAGGGTACAGGGAAGATCCTTCTCAGTGGTCTGAGCTGTAATGGCAATGAATCCTCTTTGTTTAACTGTGGACATGGCAACAGTGCTTTTGGCACAACCAGCTGTTCTCACTCTCAAGATGCAAGCGTGAGCTGTTATGGAGCAACCACTCGATCTCCTACAAGTATGTGTGATCTAGGTGCTTGGGAGACTGTTGCACTGATAAATTATGTTTTGGTGACCTGGAGGTATGGTGGTTAGTGTGTACTTTAGTAGCTGTCTTTTACACACAAGGTATCTGTAGGTTTTTAGGTTGTTACAGGGGAGTTAAGTTTATATGCCTATAATCAGTCTCCAGTGTAATACTTAAATGGCCACTTATGTATGTATGCAGACGGTATGATCCACTGAACAAATGCATACATATGTTAAAAGTGAGGTGTTCATTAAAATAGATTTTCTCCACTGCAGCCCATTCATTTTACTTCTACAGTGGCTCCTCCTCCTCCATACCTATTGGAATAGGCACAGGTGTGTTGGTGATCTTAGTGATCACTACTGTGGTAGTGGTAATAAGTGTCTGCAGGTCAGTGCTCATACGACAGGCCAACTTACGCAGGGCTGTGCTGACCACCAGTACTCCAGAAACTACCACTATAGTCATGGCAAATATCCAGAACAATAAATCTCAGGCACATCCTGCTTTTAACCCTTCTGCTGCTTATGGTGGTTATGCCACTCCTGCTGGAAATATAACACCTCCCAGCTATCCAGCTCCAACTGCTGGTTATACTCCCGCTGATTACTAAAGCACAAGTTATCCAATTACCCCTACACCATACTCAATTTAATGATTGCGACACTTTTGGTAAACAGTTTGTATTCAGTAGTGTAGACCGTCACCAGTATACTGATACAGTTCTGTCATGTATTCTGCAGAGATACAGGTGACAATTCAATGTTAATTAACTGCATTGAATATAACTATATCAGGAACTATGTTAGTGTAATAGTTCCTATATAGGAACTGACACGGGTCGTAAATATCGTCACGTATTATAGAACAGTAGATCAGAGGGATTGGAAACGGGTCGAAACAACAGGATCCGTCATCGTAGAACTATGAATAACAATAATGGTGAAATTATTAACAAGGCTGGTAGCCATGCACAAGGAACTGGTATGTTTAGTACGCTAAGTAGATGTATTATGCATCTGCTGCAGTCGAGCTTGGTTTTATGGTAGTTTTTTGTAATGGCTCAATGTCTCGATTCGCTCATCGGCGGCGAAGGTTTCGTTCTGTTACGCATTTACAAATGAACGCATTGAAAAAATCGACCAGACACTCAGTAACCATTCAATCATACTATTCAAAATAGAAACTAGTTCTCTACATGGATTAGAACATAACCAAGAACTTTTTTAAAACCGAAGGTTCTGCATGTCACGCAAAATACACGTTAAAACGTGAAGGAGGATTTCGAGATAATACTAGGGATAAAAACATTCTCTTACGAGACGGTTGGTGGTATATGGGAATCTGGTGTAAAAAGCAAGGGAACAAGGCTTCTGATTGAAAAGGAATAATGAAATAAACCTATATTAGCAGCATGTGTCATATTTAACTGTGTGTGCTAATATAGGTCTATTTCATTATTCCTTTTCAATCAGAAGCCTTGTTCCCTTGCATTTTACACCACCATCACCTTTGATTCCTAAATATTACCAACTTTCTCGTATAGAGAATGCTGTATGCCACTTCTGCTGGTAATACAGCACCTCCCAGTTATACTACCCCTGGTTATCCAAATACTGGCTATCACCTCACTGGTTATCCCTGCCACTGGTTATCCAACTACTGGTTATCCATCCACTGGTTATCCTGCCAACTACTGGTTATCCAGAGTATAATGGTTATCCAGCCCCTGGTTACCAAACAAATGGTTTTCCAGTTGTCCCTCCACCATACCCATCGTAATGATTTTTAAAAAAGTGTATATCAGTGCAACAGTAATATTTTCTTGATTAGCTGATGTAGCTGCAATAGTATCCTATAGACCGGCAATTACAATTACACTGACTGCTTGAACGAGGAGCAAGTGTACTCATGGAACTGAGTAGTATATATTGAATTTTGAATTAAAGTGAATAGTTTACAAGATAAGCTGAGGTTACATAGTATGATATGTGATTGCAAGGCCATAGTAGTGGTACTTATCCAGATATGGTCCACGCATAATACCTATTTTTTCCAAGTGATTTTTAAACAGATTGACCATAACAAAAAAATCGTTCTTCTATACGTGTAATATCGTCAAGTAACAAGAAAAAAAAAGCTCGCTCATTGGACCACGTCATGTGCCACACCCCCTTGATATTACTGACACATTAATAGTTATAGAAACAGTTGCTACTCTAAATAGTACTAATCTAATTATGAGGGTGTCACAGTAACTGAAGTTAAAAATTCAAACTAACCGACAGGTATATGTGGATACCATCAAAATTAGTAAAATGTATAATTCTGCTTTGCATCTCCAATATCAATTGAGGATCAAGAATTATTAGCATTGGAGTACAATTATTAGATCATAGATCGACCGATGTTAACTAGGTTAAAAACCGCTTTTAAATGCTCTGTCATCCAACTTTCTCATAGAAAATGTTTTTAGTTACTTGTTTCATAGATTTTTTTCTCATATCTGATTATATGTCTTACACTGACCGAATAGATGTAGTTGATTGTCATTTGCTACAGCTCCTGTAGTTTTCTGGTTTGGTTATCGGCAATTCTAAACTCGTCAAGATTCTGCCTTGTAATGATATGAGTAGCGTTTAGTACGGTCCAATATAACAATACAATGTCAAAACATCACCCCTGACCATGGCTGAAAACAATTCTGTCAGTGTGCTGCACACTATGATATCAGAACCTGCACAACACAAGTATGATGTCAAAGTGAGCACACTGGACGAAGCTAGCATGATGGCAGACAGCACCGTCACAGTCAGCGCAACACTGCGTGCAGCTGTTGGCTATCATATGCAGGCAATTAAATTATAGACGCGGGTACGCTGTCGCTAACTACGAGATGCAGGAAGCTAAAGCTGAACAAACGTCCTATTCCCTGAAAACAGCTCTGGTATTTCATGCAATGATATTATCGTCGCTATCCTATTATAAATCGTTGGTAGTTATCGGTATTACTATCAAAAGTATTATTTTCATGCTAAATAAACGCAAAAGTAAGAAAAGCGGCTGGGGCTCACTGGGAAAGCTAGCAGCGCTCCCAGACCCCCTAACAATCACGGCAGGGGCACGCCCCCTCCCGTATCCGCCCCCGCTTGTGAAATGGTTATTAACCCCCCCCCCCCCCCCCCAGGATGTTTACGGGCAACACGGAAACCTCTGGAGATACGCCCATCTCCGCAAGCACTCGATTATGCCTCCATGCCGAAACGTAATACGTAATTGGAACGGTGCCCAGCAAAATCACTCTTGTGATACTTTATCAAATTTTCCAGGACAAGCTAAAGAAAAGTAACGCTCACATTGAAATGTATGGCTAATTATAAATTCAGTGCCTAATAACATTATGGTAGATAGTCTAATTTAGGGTGCGCAAGGACCATTTGATAGAAGCTCTTTGGAGTTAACGGAAAATCAAAAAATTCGAAAACTTGAAAAACTATCCAGTAGGGTGATTTTGCTCCCAATTATGTTATAACCCACGAGACCCACTTCCCACGAATGCATTATTGTTTCAAGTGATTGGAGCAATTTGGCAGGCTCTCAATATACACATCCTTGGAGGATAATTCTCGTTACACTAATGCATGCCAGCACCTCCTCTTCACTCAAAAACTATAATCGCTTACGTCATGGTGGCATGCATGCACGTTTAAATAGTTAATACGCCTAAGACGTCTTTTTTTTTTTGACTGCATCGATGGCGATCTCTAATGGTTATGGAGAACTTGGTAGCTTCTTCCTGATTTGCTGTAAGTTTTTAAAAAGCAATATGCTTTATTCACAACAACCCGGGCCGCGCCGCGTTAGTTTAATGGCAACGCCTGCCTTGTTCCTTTTTGTCGTGATATGCATATGCATGTAGAACAAAGATTGGATCGGGTGGCGAGGAACCGCGAATATTGGAGGCCAAAATGTCATTGTGTCCTTCACCATGATGATATGGGCATGACGCTTGTTGTTTTGATGATTTGGTTTATAATAGTCTGAAAGGGTAACGGAAGGCAAAATCTAGTTGCGCGTGGCCCGACCTAGCGCGCTTGGTTGAAGGCCTGGTGGTGAGCCTACATGTTTGTTCCGATCATATAGCCCGGGCTTATACCCGTTATCTGATGGACCATTAGATGCCCACAACCAGCAAGGGAATGTACGATCCATAGATAATAGAATTAGGGGATCGGAAACGGTATATGCATTTACGTGACATGACATCAAGTTCCGTTACGTGACCGTACTTCGCATCGAACTTTTAGTGGACATGTGAACCGTATTAGCACCATATTCGTCCTGGCAGTATTATCTACAGCGATGAATGGAAGGCATACAGTAAAATTTATGCAACTACTGGGATTTGTCAGCGATTTCGCCTGTATGGTGTGCCGGGGCCTAATTCAATCCATTCTACAGGTTTACGCACATCATGCACGGGTGGCGCGCGATCTCGTCCCCATTCCAAGCTTATACCAAACCTTAGAGAGCGGGACTATCAAATTTCATCTTTGTTGCCGGTTCCTACGCTAGAATACTGGTTCGCTCGAGACCGATAGCGCTTCGGTTTTACGCATGGGATGAAGAATTTGATAGCACATCCGCAGGCAACCACCAATTATGGCATCCGGAGACACACGCAGAAGCATAAAGGATGTTTCCACGCGTAAAGATCCATTTGCGTGTCACAGAAGGTTTTTTCTCTAGAATTTGCTGTTGAACTCATTAGAAACTATATATATATATCCACATTGTATTTGCTTGGAGAAGTCAGTAGGTGCGCATTCTTGAACTATGTTTGGCCAGACCAAAAATTCATTGGTATACGGCTTTGGATGGGTTAATGGAGAGCGAGGTACATATATAATGTACAAAAATCCAGACTGACAAGTTGGAGAAATTGAAATTGAAAACGAAATAACATTCACTTCAGCGGGTCGGTACATGTGACTCCTCTGAGTCCTGGGGAGAAGGAGCAAGCGCAAAGCTCATGGATATGTGGGGCACTAACGTACATTGTGCATTCCCGTACTGGTTGTGGGCATAAAACCGATTAGGCCATACGAAGATAGTTGGAGAGTGCGTTCCAATTGTTGTGCTGATACGATGCATGTTAAATCTTTATATGATCTCCTCTACAAGGAATGCCCCTTTGTAGCCACTTTAGCTCCATGTTTACTTCCATTGATGGTTATCATCATTCATTACCATGGGAGAGTCATTATATTACCATCTGTGATGAAAATGGTACACCAGAATCACAGGTCACTTTACAGTGACAGAGCAAACTTTATCTTTGAAGTCATCATCTTTTGCAGCCGTTTTTGATCAGCTCATATCCTCTTGAAATGAATTTCAATACCAATTATATTAGGCCCTGGACCACACTTCTGTGTCAGTAGCATGCATGGCAATTGCAGCAGTCGGGCATATCCCTCATATGTCTGAGCCTACATGGACCAATGGGTGATATGGGTCTGACCCTGTTCCAAACCAAACACCAAACAACACTGGACATGGTTTGGTGGCAGTCCCAAGGTAACATGGACCTTTGCTCTGCCCCCTCATCCTGCCTCTCCACTAGCAGCTGGTAACATCTTCTAGCATTTGCTCACAGCGTCATAGGGATGTGTGCTATTACGAATATGTAACTCTTCTTGTGGAGTAGACAAGATTGTAATATTCATGCTTCGTAATAATGTTTTGTATCCAACCAAAAGCCCCCTCTTGGCGGCATTTTTAATAATCTGAGTCCGATATGATTGATATGCTATCATAGTCCATGTATGATTGATATGCTATCATAGTCCATGTATGATTGATATGCTATCATAGTCCATGTATGATTGATGTGTTATCATAGTCCATGTATGATTGATGTGCTATCATAGACCATGTATGATTGATATGCTATCATAGTCCATGGATGATTGATATGCTATCATAGTCCATGTATGATTGATATGCCATGTATGATTGATATGTATCATAGTCCATGTATGATTGATATGCTATCATAGTCCATGTATGATTGATATGCTATCATAGTCCATGTATGATTGATATGCTATCATAGTCCATGTATGATTGATATGCTATCATAGTCCATGTATGATTGATATGCTATCATAGTCCATGTATGATTGATATGCTATCATAGTCCATATGATTGATATGCTATCATAGTCCTTGTATGATTGATATGCTATCATAGTCCATGTATGATTGATATGCTATCATAGTCCATGTATGATTGATATGTTATCATAGTCCATGTATGACTGATATGCTATCATAGTCCATGTATGATTGATATGCTATCATAGTCCATGTATGATTGATATGCCATGTATGATTGATATGTTATCATAGTCCATGTATGATTGATATGCTATCATAGTCCATGTATGATTGATATGCTATCATAGTCCATGTATGATTGATATGCTATCATAGTCCATGTATGATTGATATGCTATCATAGTCCATGTATGACTGATATGCTATCATAGTCCATGTATGATTGATATGCTATCATAGTCCATGTATGATTGATATGCTATCATAGTCCATGTATGATTGATATGCTATCATAGTCCTTGTATGATTGATATGTTATCAGTCCATGTATGATTGATATGCTATCATAGTCCATGTATGATTGATATGCTATCATAGTCCATGTATGATTGATATGCTATCATAGTCCATGTATGATTGATATGCTATCATAGTCCATGTATGATTGATATGCTATCATAGTCCATGTATTATCATCCTCACATCCGACCCCACAGGTGCTGGGATCTACACCACTAATGGTATGAGTTTGTGCCCATGTACTTCGCCCCTCCCTCCTGCCCCCATACGAGGAAGTAGATAAAATAGTGTTTTTGTATACTGTAATTTGTGTCTGATATAATTACATTGCCTAATTAATCTATTCATCAATCCATGACAATTCCAGCTGCCTGCTCATCTTCTCAGTTCCCATGCAACAATGGAAAATGTGTTACTCTTTCCTCCAAGTGTAACAGCTATGATGACTGCGGAGACAACAGTGATGAATTTGGATGTGGTAAGGATCATGTGATGGGGATGGTGTGGTGATGTGTAAATTGTTGATATTGTGTTGTGATGGGTGCTGTGATTGTGAGGGTGTGATGCATACTGCTATTGAGAGGGAGAGTCAAATACATGAAGGATGGTTGCAAAGGTGTTATGGTGCGGTTAGTGTGTTTGGATGGATGTGTATGTGAAGTAGATGCAATCAGATATTGTGTTTCTATATGTAAGCCCCAGTCCTAGCGATTGTCCACCCGCCATTGTGTTTTATTTAAATATGCAGTAGGTCACACATACGAGCAGCGGTTTGAGAGCAAAAATGGGTACAATGCAGGCGGTGGTTTGAGAGCAAAAATTTGTATGGTCCAGGAGAAAATTTGTGTAGGAGCAGAGAGCAAAAGTGTGTAGGAGCGGATATCATGAGAGCAGTTGTTTTGCAATATGTCATTGGTTTTATTTTCCTTTTAAAAATGGCACGTAACATGTGTTTAGTTTAGAACTTGTCCACAGAATGCACGGCTGTTAACATTTTGAGGCAGTGCAAGACTATGACAGTTATCCTCGATCCCTTCTGTGTGTTGGGTAAAGACAAATGATAAGTGTGTGTGTGTGTGTGTGTGTGTGCATGTGCATGTGTGTGTATCTGATTCAGTTTTTTCTGCATCATGCATTTGCATGTTATTTCAGTCTGCTCTCACAACTAAGCTCATGTCATTGTTTATAGTAATGTGCACGCATGCGCAAATACAGTGTCAAAGTTCATATACTACAAGTTTGTTTATTTAACTTTCAATATGCTCGTTTAAGTAGGTGTGTGTGTATGTGTGCGTGTGTGCGTATGAACACACACCCACACACACATACATATTGATGTACACACATATCCCTTCTATAAAAAACTAAACAAATTGAGAATCACCAGCTTTTTATATACTTAAGTACTTAAGGCTTTAGAAACCAAACTCACTGTATTTCCAGGGATAATGTATTGGTGTTTCTGATAGTTCTCCCACACTTATAACTATAGGGAAACTGTAACAGTGTGTGACAAATGAAAGATCTCATGAGCCTAGGTGTGAGAGCAGGTCTCCTGAAACACCATGCACGCATCCACGTGCATGATGCAAACAAAACTGCACACACACACATGCACACACACACATATCTTAACACTATAGGGATTGCTCTCAGCTCCTTCGTATTTGTGCTCTTGGACCATATGAACCCCCCCCCCCACCCCTCGCCCCACCCCAAAAGAGGTGATATGTGGATGTACCAGTGAACTGCTTCTCACATGGACACCTCCCCCTGGCCCTGTTCTCCATCCAAATCTACTGTAGCATTCAGAGTACAGATTTGCTGCTGAACACATAATAACCAAAACCAACTTCCTTAGGCTATATTTGTGACCAACACTGTATCTGTCTCACCACTGCATTGGTATTAAGTGAGTGCACATAAAAACTCTTTGTATAGATCTGATGACTGCATCTAAACAAGCAAAACGAATGACATAACTCGTGCACAGGATATGAACATGAGCATGTCGCACAAAGTACGTACTGGTACACATATTGTGCAATACCCATGCATTTTTTTTGTGTGACATAAGGTGACCGACCATACACTAAGCAACATATCTTGCTCGCAACTTAATGAATCCAATGATATTTTTGAAAAAATCCCTATGTGTTGCGTGCAACATGTTTGTCTAGTGTATGGTCGTTGGTCACCTTTACACACAAACTACTCTCAGAGCGCCATTTATGCTTTTTAGATGTCCTGGACCAGCCACTGGTATGCATGCAACATAGCAATAATGTAGCAATGTTATTGATTGTGAAGGATACCACTAACACTTGCAGCAATACTACCCGGGACCATGTAGACAGAGAGGGGAACCACAGCACTTTAAAAATCACTTCACATATCAGTACACAGTACAATACCATTATGTATACTAAACCACACACAAATGGTATTGGGGCACAAACAAAGCTCTTCCCTAACACAGAGAGGTCAGGTACCCTGCAGGGCGCCATAGGTCAGGGGGGACTATACAGGGGGGAGTCCCTCTATATACGTACATAAGCACATGCAACGTAGGCCAGCACACAATAGGGGGACCATACAGGGGGGAGTCCCTCTATGTGCATACATAATCACATGCAACGTAGGCCAGCACACAATAGGGGGGACCATACAGGGGGAGTCCCTCTATATGCATACATAAGCAAACGCAAGGTAGGTGCTAAATGGTTCGTTCGCCACATAAATGTACAAAAGGCCTGGGATCAGGCGCAAGACAACTGCTGGTAATACCATGTGCATGGCGGGAACCCAATTTAACCCGCCCCAGTTGTCAACTTCTGGTGCCCATGTACCATCTAGTACATGTAGTGACCACATATCATTATTGAGTGTCATCTTTCATACCCTTAATCATTACATCAATGAATGTCATTTTACAGTACCATCATTCCATACATCATCTCTCCACACCTTTTTGTACAGGCGGCTGCTATTCCTATCAGTTCAGGTGTTACAATGGACGGTGTGTTGATTCAACATTGGCCTGCAATGGAATATCTGATTGCAGTGATAACAGTGATGAGAGAGGCTGCTCATGTAAGTTAAGTCCAGCACACAAAGGTCATTGTCCTGACGATTGCAACTCAAAAGAATATTCCTAAATTTGTCTGGAGCTTTTGACCTGTATCCGTTTGAGTTGCAAGTGATATATATATATCATCAGCAGGGAAGTCGATTCGTGCATGTGTATTTAAGAATTATAAAGCCATCAGGGACAGTAAGATTATTACAGGACAGGGGACGGGGCGTAAGAGCATCTAGGGATATAACCAGCAGTGGCAGGGCATATTACCATGTATAAGGGCATACACATTAAAAGCATAAATCAGGGTGTGGTGCCCCAAATGACCAAGAGGTGGGATGTGTTCCATGATTTCCCACATAACATATTGTCTCACTTCATATGAGGAGTTGCTATGGCTACTATGCTAGCTGGTAGTGCTTGGGAGGGAGGAGGGAATGCCTCTTAGGTCTTGGGCCCACACACCGCCTTGGCCAGACGAGTATTTGTCTTCTGTGTATTCAAATGTTGCCTACCATCAATAGAAGCAATGGGAGTGGCTGAGGGGGAGGTGCCTGGAGAACATCTGGATGATTCTGACCCTCCTACTCTGAAAAATCCTACAACATTCATTAATAACCCATGGAATCATTGACGTTACAATACTATATATAGTTAGTGGATATATCTTATAACACACTTCATATACCTAATGTGAGAGACTGAGGTCTCTAATGTCATCAACATGTCTGAGTGGTTATACACATGTTGTGCATGTGAATATAACACTGTGTTAGGTTTGTTCTGCGTACATAAAAGGGTGCAAATGTACATGTATTCAGGGGGTGGGGGGGGGGGGGTCATGCAGGTGATTGGATGAGCTAGCTGTTGGAAGAACACAATGAAGCTGCTTGATGGTTGGGATGCGCAAGCGGTGGCTATTTCAGCTTCACACCTACCTACATGTACATGTATTTGCACAGCTTTCTTTATCAGATGACTTTCGGTGTGTTGGGGACATTGACATCTCCCTGTTGCATTGAGGGGTGACATCAATGTTTGTTTTTGTACGTCTCATCTGTATTCTGTTTCCAGATACCTGCACTTCTGGGTCTGTTCGTCTTGTTGGATCATTATCAAACCAGGCCTCTGGCTATGGTCGGGTGGAGATGTGCTATAACAACACATGGGGCACCATATGTGGGGATTATGGCTGGAACTATAATGCTGCCACTGTTGTGTGCAGTCAGCTAGGATTTTTAGGTGAGTTGGCATATCCACACCTGCATCTCGTGACCCCTCCCCCTGATGTGCAGGAGTACCAACATACAGCTCCAGTGTACTGCATGGCCAGGGTACAGGAAAGATCCTTCTCAGTGGTCTGAGCTGTAGTGGCTATGAATTCACTTTGTTTAATTGTAGCCATGGCAACAGTGTTACTGGCACCACCAACTGTTCCCACTCTCAAGATGCAAGTGTGTTCTGTTATAAAACAAGTATGTGCTTGATACGTGATAAGAGGAAGTTGTCTTTGCGAGTATTGGGGATGCAAGATATACTTGTGGATACAGGGTACACCTTTGTATGGTGATGGGTTTATTATTTGGGCCTAGGTATGAATTATGGTGGCCTGGAGACTGGATGCATGTATACTTCAGCAATTTATCTTGTGCACCCAACTAGTCTGTAATCGCCACAAGGTCATGAAGTGGACATCACAATCCATGATTTGGAAATGAATCAAAAGTGTACTACCCTATTTTAATTTTGTTTGTGTCTAATTATGAGCAATGATGGTGTTACATATGGAGAAAATAAGACATGGTAGCCATTATCAACACCAGCAGTTGTGGCCACTGCACACAAACTGAAAACAAAGTTGACTGCCTTGGCGGGAAAAACATAAATTGCAAAAAATATTTGATCTGCAAATAAAATATTTAATGTTTAATCTCCAGGAAAAAATCCTTATTTAAGGATGCCATTATGCTTAAATAAGGATCATCTTTTACATTGCATATTATTGCTAACCAAGTAAGTAAGATAAAAGTAATGCTATTGGTCAATTGTATACTGATTAGCCTCCATAACAATGTAAATATGATCAATGTCCATGTGGTAAAACAGGGAGGAAGTGCACATCCTTATTTAAGGATTGACACCATCCTTAAATAAGGATCACAACAGTAGAGATTATTATTGACCATAAAAACCACAATTGTTTAAAACTCTTGATTTTCTCTGATAGCCAGTTGATCCAGCTATACTCACAACCTGATTCGTCAAAGAAATAACTTGTAGTTAATAAGTTATGCTTATTTACACCATAACGCTTAAAAATTATTATCAAGCATTTGTATAATGACGTGTACTGATGTAGATGCTCGCTTCTGCTCAAACGCCAGCATGGACGTACCCTAGCCTCACTGAAACCATGTAGGTGTTCTGCTGCCGCTGCTGTGCCTACTAGTCATATCATTGAGTACAGAGTACAGTACCATGTACAGTGGGGGGAGGGTGGGGGGTGGGATCTAGGAAGCGTTGCCAATTGGCATGCGATATGTGTTCGAGCTATGTGGAGCTTAGCCCCAATTAATTAGACTCGAAGGGACCACGCCATTGCCTAAGCCTACTGTTGCTGTCGCTGTCACTGTCATTTGACGAATCATGCAGTGCTGCCGCTTTGGTCACCTATAGGCCTACATGTATGTCATCCATCCGTAGTGAGGAACTACATCCGTCACTTTCTGTGGCTCCCTCGGTATCTAAGCAGGGTTGCTTAGCTTGAAGCTTTCGAGGGTATGCAATCGCTTCGATCGTTGGAAGTAACTGAGCGTAGATTGTTGAAGCCGTGATATTGTTCCAAAGATCCATCTGACAGTGCACATTTTACTCCTAGAGTTACTAGAAACCTGTCCTTCCTTGCCATACGTCATACAAAGTAAATTTGCTCACTACTATATCGCCAACGGCAAATGGTGGTTTCACCGTATTTACACTGTAATACCGGTTTTTGAGCAAGCCATACCTGTTTTAATCACGGCAGTATCGCTGATCTGCATGATCTTGAATCTAACTAGCTAGTGAATCACTTATATAAAACAAAGCATAAAGTGTACATCATTCTTGTAGAAAGTGGTCATCATCCTTACATAAGGATTGCGGGAGATTAAGCATTAAGTGTACAACTGATGTGGGAATTGCCCTTTTGAAATAGCAAGTTTACTGTTCGCACAATCATCTGCCATGTTTCCATGACAATTCCAGGTGTCTGCTCATCTTCTCAGTTCCCGTGTAACAGAGGAAAATGTGTTCCTCTGTCCGACCAGTGTGACAGATATAATGACTGTGGAGACAACAGTGATGAATTTGGATGTGGTAAGTATGCATAGAGCATTCCGTATAATATATGGAACGTTCTGGGAAAATGGGTCTTGTGGAGTAAAGGGGACTCTCCTATCTGGAAAATTATTTTTTCTAGATCAGTTGTTGGTATGCTTTTAAAAGGGATATTACACAGTTTTCTTCATAACTGTCTCAAAATTTCTCCCAAATACAAATGGTCACACTTCTTACCACTAGGTTTAGCCATTGTGGAGATGTTATAGGATATAATTGGGAATTGTTTCTTGTACACTGTTACTGATGCAATGTACATGCATGGGTAAATAATTTCAGGCCATACCAAATTTCTTTACAAAGGAGTTTTTATAATTAAAATACTGACTCTTTCGTGCACTGCATTCTTGTACTTGCATTACAGTCATCAATAGGGACTAAGCTGTGCAATATTAGTGTACAAGCTATGGGTTTGGCTTTTGTAAAGCTTGCTTTCAACTGGGATTCTTCGTTCGTCCACTCATGAGAGGTGATTTTCTAAAGTAATCCCCTCTAACAGCAGAACAGTCCAGATTTTGCATTAAAACTACTGCCATTCTGCAGTTCGACCGGGGGGGGGGGGGGGGGGGGGGGGGGGTGCACAGCTACTGCATCACGGATGTTGTACTCAGATATGATGATATAAGAATCGGAACCTGATGCATGCCGTATAATGAAGTCATTAAATAAACGTGACTCGCGTTTGGCGGGACGACGCGGTGAATTGGATCATTTTTCTCTTTTTCGCTATCGAACGATGACGAACAGTTTTGCGTTGGTTATGTGTCACAACCATAGGCGTAGGAAGGGGGGGCTGAGGGGGCTATAGCCCCCCCACTTTTATATGTGTGGGGGCTAAGCCCCCCCACTTTTATAATTGAGTATGAATAATTAATTATTGCGGCATATGTACATGTGACACGTGCTTCATGGCGACAAAGCGAATGATGGTAACGGGCACGTAATAACAATATCAAGGCTGTAGACAAGGGGGGGCTTGAGCCCCCCCCCCAAAATATTCCTTGAGAGAAAATATTAAATTGTTAACCGTATCTCGTATAATTAGAATTAACTACTTACAGCTGTAATCATTGACAGCGGTCGATCGTGAGTAGAGTATGGTCCACAGCATGGACTCTATCTCTGCAGAAAGCATCATCCGAACAATAGAAGACATTTATCCCTTTCACTTCAGAATTGTCGTGGACAGTGCTACGATGGGGCTAGTTCAATGGCAGGCTGTAAAACTACTATACTTTGAAAAGAGCATAGAGCTTTGTATATCTATTGCTATGGCCATGCTCTGAACTTAGCTGTTCAAGACGCAAATGTAATCCTTCGTGATACATTAGACACTATCGAAGAAATGACAAACTGATCAAAAAATCTCCGCGACGGCAAGGAAAAGGTCAACTATATAGCAATAGCATTCGTTGCTATATACCGTATAGAGCCGGGTCAATTTCTGCACTTAATGTTAAGTTTTTGCTTACAACAAATAAGGAAAAGGTTAAAGCGGCTGGGGCTTCGCCCCAGACCCCATTGGGAGCTTACAGCGCTCGAGTGCTCCCCCAACCCCCCTATCTGGGGGCAGGAGGGGGCACGCCCCCTACTGCACCCACCCCCAGTTTTTATAGCCCCCCCCCCCCCCAAACTTTGAAAGTTGTCTACGGCCATGCGTATCCCTCTGTTTTTAAGTTTTTCCGGGAGGAATGAAGGCTTAGGAAGTTAGCTGATTAGCCACTCCATGTAATTTACAAGATTAGTTCATTAGTTGACACATTTTATACATTGTATAAAGTTGCGTACGGTTTGTTAGTCTCATGGGCCATGACGTAATATTACGTCATGGCACATAAATGACCACGCCCACTTTATCAAGTTCACTTCAGCCCCCCCACTTTTAAATACGTTCCTACGCCTCTGACAACAGTGCACGCTTTTAGAGAACAAAAATACTCGTGCCCACGTCTCGTACCCGGTCCAACTGTTATTCGCCGCCATTTTTATTCTTCTTCCTTCTGCCACGAAGAACTCGAGCTAAAAATGTTGTCCATGAGCGCCAACAGCATCAATCGCTTCAGCGGATTTTATCTTTAGGGGTCAGAAACAAGTATGACGCATCGGGCGAAATAAAAATGGAAGTAGTCCTATTTTACTGGCTGGATAAACAAAAATCTCGTACCCCGACATACATCTACTATGCTATTCACCGACATACGGTAAGTCACACTATACGCGTTTTGAATATAGTTACTAGATTAACAGGCTATACGTACTTTTGGCCTCAGCAGCGCTCTTGATGCAGCTACAAGGCTGATCCAGAAAAGGACTATGAGTGCGTCAGCTACAAGCTAGGCTAATCAAAGTCTATGATCACGACAGCTACAAGTTGAACAGAAAAGATGGTCTATGAGCGCGACAGTTACGTGGCTGACCCAGAAAAGTAGGAGCCACCTCTCACTCAGTGAGTCCAGAGAATTAATTTTTTATTTACTTTACAGACTAAAAGCATAGATTTCCGGATAATATCTATGGAGTTACTAACGTAACTCTCGATATAGTAGCCATAATTCCATCACAAAGACGCTGGATATCTTAACCTCCTGGACAATACCCTGATCGTTTATCTTTATATTTCCAAAAAGGTGAAATCATCAGGGTATAGTTTACAGAGTGTATTCACGGTGACCTCATTTAAGTCCTTTCGATGCATATCCCTTGTTATCTAACGCAATCTGCTTCACTTAACCTCACCCCCCTCTCCACCCCCCCCTGTGCACTTATTTACTGGACAGCCCAATACGAGGCCCTGACATCCAGTCGCAAAGCTTGCTCCAAAGATGACGCATTGCCATGGGCCTCAGAACTACCATCAAAAAGGTAAGATCAATGGTATATGAACCTCGCTTTTATCAATTCGCGCGTGGGTTCACATTGTAGATTGGATTGGAAACACGTCACGTGTGAGCATACTTCTATAGTGGCACTCCATGATACAGTAAGAACTATCCCTTGATCTCTGCCATCCTATGCAACTATTTAAAAGGCAAAGGATGTTCGTGTAGCTTGGTCTGTGCTGCATCTCACTGCGTAATTCGTTTCAAGCCCACATGGATGTGGATTGCGCAAGGGATAGTTCTTACCGTATCACAGAGTACTGCTATAGAAGTATGCTCTCATGTGAAAGTGCCTCTCTAAATAATCTACGGTTGTAGTGGTGCATTATCTGATGTATGTGTAAGGCTACACATGCAGGCTGGTGCATGCCTTGTTAGCACTTGGTGTGCATGCTGGTGAAATTAATTACACTGCTATTACATATACCTGTGGCTAAAATGTAACAGTAGGTAAAAGAAATGTTTTTTTAATGACTGCAATCATTTCCTATAGCTACTCCCTGTATGAACCCAGGAGTATAATGGTGCTGCTTGAAAAAACTCTGCAAGCTGTACTGTAATTGTGTCCATTGGACTTCCACCAGTGGACACCCCGCTGCGAGCTTCATCAAGTTCCCTTCATGTTGGGACATCCACACCACTACAAGGCCCTTTGCTCCTCCTCATCAGGGTACCCCCTTTCCTTGGATGCTGCACTTCCACATCAGGACACTGCCTCTCTAGGACCCCCCCCCCCCCCCCTCCACACAGTATACCCCTCCTGCTCCACCACTACATGCAACCCCCACTTCCACCTCCACAATTACACACCATTTGGGGATCCTAATACACCATCTTCATATCTGGGGAGGATCTGCTGCAACTAAATATTCTTGCAGCCCAACTGGACACCATGTTATTATCAGAAATTATAAACAAGTAATAAAAACATTCTCTATGAGAAAGTTGGTTGCATATAGGATTGGAATATGGCATATTGGTGTAAAAAGGAAGGAAACAAGGGTCTATAAAGAAGGGAAAATTTATAATAGTCCTATATTTCACACACAAACATAATGTCCTACAAATGGGCAAAATATAGGACTATTATAAATTTCCCCTTCTTAATAAACCCTTGTTACCTTCCTTTTTACACCAATATGCCATACAGGTGTATTCCAATCCTATATGCTACCAACTTTCTCACAGAGATTGTTTTTATTACTTGTGTCATTGGAGCATCCTGCACAATGAAGGGGTAATTCTCTGAAACATCTCCCAACACCAAGCTTAATTGCTTGCTTCACATCTTTAAGACATCTGGACTGTTCCTCTGCACCCTAACTACAATGCACCAAATTCAGCATGCAATTATATCCTATAAAATCTGCACAAATGCTGGTCTCTAATAGGCAGCCTTTAATTTCTCATGATCTCACAAATACGCATGCAGGATAAAGAGAAATCCAATTGCTGCTTTATACATGCACCTATATCGATTGGCTTTTTATGCTACTGTGTATATATATAAATCCCAAGACCCATTTTCCCATAGAACGTTCTATATATGCATGGGTCGAAGCAGTGAAAAGGGACTTAGCGAATATTCCAGGATGAGGTATCAAATTTGACGCTTGCAATTAAAATGTACATGTAATTAAACATTCAGGCCACTATAACTCCATGACGGGCAGTCTAATTTCCAGTGCGGCAAGAAAGATTTTGACACAGGTCTACATGGGAAGAAGGGAGGGGCCAAAGAGGGGTCACATGTACACAGGTCTACATGGGAAGAGGTGAGGGGCCAAAGAGAGGTCACATGTACACAGGCCTACATGGGAAGAGGGGAGGGCCAAAGAGAGGTCACATGTAGAGGACATAGGTGTCTGTTAAATATTTTGAAAACATGAAAAAATATGTGCTATATGTCCCATTTCTCTGCCTCGATCCCATAAATTGCATTATATCAGATAAATGACCCTTGTGATATTTTAATTTTCTAGGACAAGCAAAAGAAAAGTAACACTCACATTGAAGTGTACGGCTAATTTTAAATTCAGTGCCTAATAACTTTATGATGGATAGTCCAATTTAGGATGCGTAAGGACCATTTGATAGAAGCTCTTTGGAGTTCACAGAAAATGAAAAATTTGAAAACTTGAAAAACTATCCAGAAGGGTGATTTTGCTGGACACCGTCCCATATATATATAATATTATATATATATATAATTATATATCATATCCTAACTGTTGAATTACTTCAGTCGCATTGTATCGGAAAAGTGCACATGTTACTTGGGCTGTTATTGTCAGTGATGAGGTTGTTATTATGTAATTGTAACATCCTCATTACACCGTTGAAAGTCCCTTGCCACACCTTTATGTACAGGCAGCTGCTATTCCTATCAGTTCAGGTGTGATAATGAACAGTGTATTGATTCAACATTGGCCTGCAATGGTGTTTATGATTGCAGTGATACCAGTGATGAGATTCACTGCTCATGTAAGTTAGGGATCTGAGAGAAATCAGATTAGAGGTGGTTGGGATTTAAGACTCGTGTTATGTGTATTCTGTAATATTCATGTTGTTGTATGAGAGGGTTGGTATAGTTGGCATGCATGCTAGTGCTGGTAGGGCAAAGATTGATAGTGGTGATGTGTGAGGGCTAATGGATCATTAATGTTACTTGTACTTTCAATTACCTTATTGTTGGGTGGGGGGCACAGAACAATTGAATACATGTAACAGTCTCCAACAAGGGAAAATTACAGAAAATCATAGCTTGTTTCTGGTCTCATAGTTGGAGTGGATTGTAACTTATTACGGGTCAATTGAGAGTTGTACCGCAAAACAATGTTTAGGCCATTACACAAAAGTGAACAACTTAGGTATCGTAATGTCTAGTCTACCTTCGTCCTATATATAGGACAATTGTCTACTATATAGGACAAGTATAATGTGTATAAGTCTTGCATAGTTGAAATCCTTTTATCAGTAGTGGATTTATCTAAAAATGGCATACAATGATCCAGATATTGTGTTGTCCTATATTTTGGACAACGTCTGTCCTATATATAGAACAACACGCGGGTAGATTAGACATTAAAACTGACTATAAACCTATTTCGAATTAGCAATATCGAAAATTTCAACCATTACAAGATGCCGTATTTCCTTAAGGGTGCTTGTTTTTCTTTGTACAAAATGTTTGTACAATGATCCCACAAATTAATTTAATTGATAGTTGTCATGGCAACCATCACCATTTATTGCATTGCACTCCATAATATGCGGGCATTTCTTAATGTTTTTTCCAAACCCAGATGGTTGCATATTGTTCTTATGGGTTAAAAACGTTGTATATTATGCATTATTGATACGTTGAGGAGTGCTGCTGGGCACCTGTAGGCAATTTAAAATGTCATACAAGCGTAATACCCTATACTGTTTGCGTATTGTATCCTCCGCTGGAGGAGTATACAGTGCTCCCCCATACCTCTAGTTGGAGTGGGCACACACACACACCCTTTCCTACCTCTGCATATTATGCCCCCCCCCCCCCCCCCCATAATCCCTCCTTGAGTAAGCAACCTTCAACACATCAATAATATCTGTATAGACAGTATACACAGTGTTCATGGACAGTGCTCATGCATTGATGTAAATTCAATGGGATAAAATACAATATACTCAACTAGTGAGAGGCTGTTGCGTAATAATCTAGCCAGTCTTTGTAACCCATAAGTAAAACAAATTTACATAAGTGGGGTTCCTTTTGATTATTTTGATAATTTCATGTTTATTTTTAAAAAAAGGTATGGTCCTGTATGCTATCTAGTGCACACCCTTGAATGTTAAATGTTGTTTGTAGAAGTCTCATCTATGTTTTGTTTCCAGATACCTGCACTCCTAGGTCTGTTCGTCTTGTTGGAACAGGATCAAACCAGGCCTCTGGCTATGGTCGGGTGGAGGTGTGTTATAACAACACATGGGGCACCATATGCGGGGATTATGGCTGGGACTATAATGCTGCCACTGTTGTGTGCAGTCAGCTGGGATATTCAGGTGAGTTTTTATAAGCGATGCCCACATCACGTGACCATTTGCAGGAGCATCATATAGCTACAGCGGACAATATGGCCAAGGTACAGGGAAGATCCTTCTTAGCGGGCTGTCCTGTAATGGATATGAATCCACTTTGTTTAATTGTGGCCGTGGCAACAGTGTTATTGGTACAACCGGCTGTTCTCACTATCAGGATGCAGGCGTGCACTGTTATGGAGCAACTACTCAATCTCCTACAACCCAATCTCCTACAAGTATGTCTGGTCTGGTTTCCTGCATGAGAGGCTTGTGTACTGATATATTATAGTTTTGTGGTCTGGGGTGTGTCTACTTTAGCAGTCAGTTTTTTTAGAACGCTTGGGGTTACATTACAGTTATGCCAAAATCTAAAGCTAATGTGCATGGACAATCACTTGCATAATACGTATGCAGTAAAAGTGGCCTCCTAGTTGCGGGTTGTGGAGGAAGGTGGCACAATTCTGATTATGAAAGTTGGCCTTCATGTAACTGGTATGAATGTTGGTGCCCCTCCCCCTCCAGTGTTATTAATACTGCCAACAAAATGTTTCCCTATCCCCCTGACTGCCTTCAAGCGCACTGCATGAACAAATTATGATGCATGCATATGCTTGCAAATGTGAAGTGCTCATTAAATAGAATCTCTCCCTTGCAGCCCAATCATATTATTACTACAGTGGCTCCTCCTCCTCCATACCTATTGGAATAGACGTTGGTGTATCAGTGCTCGTTGTGATCATTATTGTTGCAGTGGTAATAGGTGTATGGAGGGCTGTCACACGACAGGCCAACTTACACAGAGCTGTTGTGGTCAGTGATGCTCCAGAAACTACCACTTTAGTCACGATAACAACCCAGAACAATACACCTCCTGCTTTTAACCCTTTAGCTGCTTATGATGGTTATGCCTCTCCTGCTGGAAATGCAGCACCTCCTTGCTATCCTACCACTGGTTATCACACTACTGGTTTTCCTCCTACTGGTTACTCAACTACTGGTTATCCAACTACTGGTTGTACAACTACTTGTTCTCCAACTACTGGTTATACAACCACTGGTTACTCAACTACTGGTTATCCAAAAACTGATTATCCCGATACTGGCTATCCAGACACTGGCTATCCTAGTGCCCTGCCCCCATACCCAGCGTAACGTTGTGACACTTTGGTATATTGTTACTAGTGTATACCTGCACACATTTTTTTTGGTCGTGTATTGTAGATCTGCAATTATACTGAGCAGTTTGCACAAGTACAAGCGGAAGTGTGCGCTCTCAATCCTTGGAGTCTTGTACCCACACACGATTTTCACAGCATGCAGTGAGAATGATTACATGAATGTAACGAACGGTACATGTTACATGTAATCCATTCACTACTGTGAACAGCCCCTAGGTTTATACTCCACATACAGCAGGGTGAATCTAAGATGATGTCCTCTGAGAAGTGGAGCATGTATGACCCACACGTGGATATGGACCTGCCTTCACCAGTGCTTCATTAGGCTAACTGTCTGCATAGCTCAGTGAAGCCATTGCAGGTAAATGGGAGCACTATTAATATAACGTGCCCAAACCTTTTGAGATTGACCAATGGGTGAAAATCTGCACTCTCGAATAGCAGCTGACCCTTTATATAAAAGTCCATTGCTGTTTTGCAGGAGGCCTCATGCACAGTATCCATATCAATTGTACATCAACCAACGGAAAACAAGGTACCTCTAATGAAACATTTTAGAATGCTAGGCACCTGGTCATCCACTTCAACTCCACCAAATCTGAAAATGTTATATTAAATGAATGTACCCTTCCATGCAATTTTTTAAAAATCTTATCTTAACCGCCCTTTGATTCCCCAAAAGGAAGTAATAATATATAATCAACCTGTGAATTTTGTGTGTATTTAAGGTTTTGCATAGCTTCCCTTGACACCATGCAGGTTCATGCATTTGTATGAGCACGAGCAAGACTAAGGGGGAATAGAGTAAAAACCCATCCTGAGATTGAACACATGTATGGTTTTGAACTGGTTTTTACTCACGCACTGAGTCAACATGGACTTATTTTTCTCTCCCTCACATAGGAAAGTTGCATTGAAGTTGCGCATGCATGTTTTGTTACGTTGTGATCTTGAGGACACTCTGGTTTGGGGATAGTAAAGAAATGATATAGAATGGAGACAGGTATACTAAAGCAGCGCTTAATTTTAACAATCAATATGCTTTTCCCATGCCATAAGTATGCCGCGTGAGGCAGGGGGCATAGGAACATTGTAGGTAATTCCATTTGACCTACATCAGAACATTAAACATTGTTAGCTCCCTAAACACACCACAAATGCACACGTGCACACCTACGTACATGCACACATACATGTACACAAACCTTAATGATGTTGGTGTGATCAACTATCCATTTTTCTTTAAAGGTGATATATGAATGACTATTTCCATGCAAATCAAAGTCTGAAAGTAGTGGACAGAATGGCTGTAGGCACAATGGAGGGAGGGAGAAAGTGTTATTTACCAATGGCTGTACATGCATCTAACTTATTAATATAACAAACATTATTCATCATGCAGATAGATGTACAAGTGCACACAAACACACAAACACACACACACACACACACACACACACACACACACAAACACAAAAATACATGAAAGCACACAGCATTTCTAAACAGCCACTCACCAAATAATGAAAGAGTGTCTGAAATCAAAAACGCACTGGAGAGACTGACATTAAATAAATAGTTCTAACAAGTTTTTAAACTGATCCAAGCATTCAAAAATCACCAGGCAAGAAATCGGCAAACTTCCTCCTCCATAGACCTGCTGTACTGCTCCAGTTTGTGCTCCAGTATAGAGATACTGAGATGGAGGACACCGCCCACATGAGGGAGATTCCTCTCACATCAATGTCCAGCGAAGGCTGTCTCCCAAAAAAATTTCTTCTGTGTCCCTACAACGGGAAGGGACATGCAGACTGTCTCTGGGGATGCTCCTCCCCCTGCACTGAATTTTGCTTGTTCTGACCATGTGGGCCAGGGTGGCAGTGGCCATGCAAGCCAGGGAGGAAGCACTGGTAGTGGTGGTGAGGGCATGCAGCGCTGTTGGTGGTGGGTGGGGGCAGCACTGGTGGTTGTTGTGGGGACAGCACTGGTGGTGGTGGTGAGGGCAGCGCTGGTGGTGATGGTGGGGCAGCGTTGCTTCAGGTGGTGGCGGGGTGAAGGGGAGAGGAGTCGGAAGATGAATGTAGTCATCCTCTCCCTCCTCCGATCCCTCGTTGGTGAAAAAACCACTGAGGTCTTCAGCTGCCATCTATACACGTACGTGACAGAGAGTATGATTAAATTTTTACCTCTTTCTTTTTTCAAGCAAAGTGCAAAGCCTAAAATTAACATAGTATTAAATTTAACTCTTTTTGCAAAGTGCAAATTCAGAGGGTGTGTGACTTTTATACCTTGCAAAGCCTTAACACGTGTGTAGACTGCAGTGCTAAAAATCTATTGGTCCAATCCCATTGAAGAGATGTGTGTGTGTGTCAGTTTTGCTTGTTTAGTTTAGGTTAAAGTTAAGGCACGGCCGTACGGCCGCCAATGAATAAATAATGTTAACCACCATTAACGTATTCATTTACCATATACCCGTATATGTAGGATAATGTTCAATACAATGGCTTGGAACTCTCGTATTCGATGGCTCGCTGTTCCAGATTAACGCTACCATGGTTAGCCATCACATGTATTGCAAGGAAATAAAGTAATAAACCAAGTCTGAAGCTCTCTACAGCAAAGAAGGTGTTGGTCAAGTGATCCTTTGTTGTCCATGCTGATGTACGCTTCTGCACTGATGCCACTCACTCAACTGAATCCTTCTTCATGGGTTTAAAACTGGTACGCAGATAACTCCTCTTGCACAGCCAAGCTCACTGAGCTTTGTGACCTTGGTCGCAATTAGGCCTTTGTTTAATTGTTTTTACCTAATTTTTTTGCAAGTGTAGTGCCGGGGGTCCCCGGTCGACCGCTGTACCGTTTAAGTATGTAGAGCAGTATAGGATCGAATAGGTTGGACAAGCACTCCTAAGAAGTAAAGCCACAGCACAATTCCTCCAGCATAAATGTGCCATGGCTTGTTAGTGTTGCTAGGAATGCTAATCCTAGCTGCGATTGAAATTCAGCCTATTTGTCCCTATACTGTTCTACTTACTGCCTAAACCTAAACGGCACCGTTCCAGCACCGCAGCCCTGTTTAGTATATATATATTAAGGCAGTATACATTGCAGTATGCTTAAGTACAGTCGAACCTGCCTTAACGGTCACCTGAGTTGGCCGGTCACCTCTACATGCCGGCCACATAATTATGTCGCGAACAATCTGCATTAAATGTACATTCACCTGTCTAAACAGGTCACTTATTCTTAGCCCAAAGGTGACCGCTTTAGACAGGTTCGACTGTACTGCCCTGCATGCATTGAAATGCATGGGGCCATTGTTTTCATTTATTTTTTGCAAGTACTGCCTTAAAGTAAATGTATATGTACGTAAACTGGGTGATGCTGTTTAAGTTTAGGCAGTATTTGGAACAGTAGGGCTGAGTAGGTTTCAATTGAACTCAGCCTAATTTAGGCATTCCAATTGCAATAACAAAAGGCATATTAATTATAATATTGAATAATAACACTTCTTTTTTGTGACGCAGTTCGTCCATATCAGTAGATTCGAATACTATATGTAAGCTGCTAATCCACGATCCAACCTATAGTATTGCCTAAACTTTTACGGTAGCCCCGCCGTGTTTATGTTAAGGCACTATATAACTTGCAACAAAAGAAATAAAGGCCTTGTTTTATTGCGGGTGAAATTGCGCTGTGGCTTTTGTTTTAAGCATTGCTTATTCACTATATTACTGCCTAAACTAAAACGGTAGTGGTAGTACAGTACAGGATCGAATAGGTTGGATAAGCTCTCCTAACAACGAAGGCCACACCGCCAGCACTGATTAAAGTGTTATATTTGCCTTAATATAAACAGCTAGGGTGGGGCTGGTCGACTGCAACCGTTTTAGTTTAGGCAGTAATATAGGTTAGATCATAGCTTAAAACAAAAGCCACAGCGCAATTTCTCCCTATTAAAACAAGGCCTTCGTTTTTTGTATTTGCAAGTATATAGTGCCATAACCTAAACAGGGCGCGGGGGTTGTCGACCGCTGTACCGTTTAAACTTAGGCAGTAAATAGAGCAGTATAGGATCGAATAGGTTAATTGGACAAGCACTCATAAGAACTATAGATATAGCCACAGGGAAATTACTCCTGCATTTAAGTAAAAAAATTTTCCAGATACTGCCTTAACATAAACAGGGCGAGAGCACCGTTTAGGTTAAGGCAGTGCAGGGTCAAATAGGCTGGATAAGCACTCCTGAAAATGAAAGCCACATCGCCTGCATTAAAATACATGTAATGCAGTGCAGCCGAATGTAAACAGCTAGGGTGGGGCTGGTCGACCGCAACCGTTAGGCAGAATATAGGTTGGATCATAGGTCAGCACTGCCTAAAACAAAAGCCACAGCGCTGTAGTTTTTTGTTGCGCCTTAACATAAGCAGGGCGGGGGCACCGTTTAGGTTTTGGCAGTACAGGGTCTAATAGGTTGCATTGAATAAGCACTCCTAACAACGTCAGCCACATGCATCGCCTGCATTATAAAGTGTTATTTGCAATCACTGCCTTAATATAAACAGCTATAGCTAGGTGGGGCTGGTCGACCGCAACCGTTTTAGTTTAGGCTGTGGTATAGGTTGAATCATAGATCAGCACTGCTTAAAACAAAGGCCACAGCGCAATTTCTCCCTAATATATTAAACAAGGCCTTTGTTTTTTTGTTGTTGCAAGTATTGTGCCTTAACATAAACAGGGCGCGGGGATTGTCGCGACCGCTGTACCATTTAAGTTTAGGCAGTAATATAAGTAGAGCAGTATAGGATCGAATAGGTTAATTGGACAAGCACTAATACATATATGGCCGCAGGGTAATTACTCCTGGCCTTAACATAAACAGGGCGGGGGCACCGTTTAAGTTTAGGCTGTACAGGATCGAATAGGTTGAATAAGCACTCCTAACAACGAAAGCCACATCGCCTGCATTAAAGTAAGTATTATTTGCAGTACTGCCTTAATGTAAACAGCTAGGGTGGGGCTGGTCGACCGCCACCGTTTTAGTTTATATATAGGCAGTAATATAGGTTGGATCGTGGATATAAGCATTGCTTACAACAAAAGCCACAGCGCAATTTCTCCCACAATATAACAAGGGCTTTGCTTTTTGTTGTTGCAAGCACAATGCAGGACATAAAGGTTGTCCAGATGGAGAAGACCCATAGATATTCTCATAGTAGCATTATCCATGCGTAGTCCGAGTGATGTGACCGGCAGGGCATTTAACCATGCACCGGACTCCTTACAGGATGCTGCAAGGAAACGAGCCCTGTGCATTGGATCAGATGAGTCAGTAAATAGTGTATCTGCAATAGAAGATACTCTGATTGTATCCCATGTCTTCTAATGATGGGCAGCAGCATCAGTGGGGGGTTGTTCTTGACACCCTTGGGACCATGCAGCAAGAGCCTCATCCACATAGCTGAGCTGGGGTGGTTGCATATTTGCTGGCAGAATGGAGGCAGCAGCTGAAGCCAAGTAGGCAGAAGGTGCCAGCTGCACAGTGCTCCGAATTCCAAGCCCACCATGACACACAGGCAAAGTGGATTGTGTCCAAGAGGGATCACTTTCAGCCAGTTGGATATTAAAAGAGGTACATGCAGACTGTTGCTCTGAGTTCATCATCATATAGATCTTTAAACTAGATGAGAGAAAACAAGGTGACTTTCTAAGCAGGTATAAAAGTTTAGGTATAGCCAAAGAGTGACGCAATAGGAGATACAGGCATCATGACAAGTTAGGTAATGGAGACTCTCACGAAGGCACTTCAGCATGGCGGTCTTGGCATCAATAGCTACTGTGATGGAACCATTATCTCCAATTGGTGTACCCAATAGTGTGGCTTCAGCTTGATTAGCCACACGCATCCCAGATAAGGCAGACTGTACAGTGGCAATGAGATCAGAGTTAATACATATTACTTCAGATTTCTGGGGATTGAGGTCTAGACCAACAATTCCAGCTTCTTTCTTGATCACCTCAATATCATGAAGAACATCTGACAGAACCCCTTCCAGATTGCCATCATCTAGGTAGGAAATGCACAATTCAGACTTCAGCAGGGAGCACACATGTAGCATTGTGAGGCAGAAAAGGAGTGGCCCAAAAGGATCCCCTTGCTGGACCCCCACTGGATGATTTTGTCACTCCAAAACAAGGAGGAAGGGGAAGAATACACAGAATGGACAAAAGGATAAATACTGGGAGCCAAGCATTGCACAGCCTCCAGCATTTTAACCCTGCAAATAGAATTGAAAGCATTTGTGAAGGCCAACTTCAGTAATACTTTGTTGGATCCGATGTTTCTGAGGTAGAATCTTGCATCATGCACCGCTGCTTCAGCTCCCTGGCTATAACCCCATAACCAAGTTGGCGAGGCGATAACAATGTGGCCATTTCAACCATCACTTATCCACTGGCCACCTTTGCTGCAAGGCGACGAAGAGTCAGCCAACTGCTATTGGTCTGATCCCTCCTCCTTCCTTTTCTAATGCAATCAAAGAATCACCAAAAAAAAGGCCGGATTGAAAGCGATGTTTGGCCAGAGAGGATCAAACTGATGATGGAACGTAATGCTTCAGCTATAGGGCTGTGCCACCGGAGTGGGCAGATGGGATAATCATGTCTTTAAGATGTGGCCTTAGACCATCAGGCCCTCCTGCAGAGCCGCAAGGGAAGGACTGGATGGCTCTGACAATCTCATCAGAAGTCACAGGCACACTAGGTAGTGGGTCACTTGTCAGAGTTGGAATCACAGCTTTGAAGTGTAAACTTGGATGTTTTTCTGTTGTAAATCAGCAAAGGTAGTGGCATTCTCTGGGGCAACTTTGTCATCGGATATATAGCTAGTCTTATAGCATCCTTGAAGTCTCCATGCATCTTCAATTTTAGCTGACACACGAGTTGCCAAGTATTCCAAAGGATCTTTATGTTTCTTTAGAACAGGCTTTTGTCTTGGGGGCAGCAGAGGGTCCGATTCGTTCCTTATCTGATTGTTAACCATTTTGGACAGGGAACGACGGCAGCCACCTCTGGATGGAACTGAAAGGCAGCGTGTACTAAAAAGTAATAAACGATGCCACGAAGAGGAATCGCTGCTTTTTGGTATAGCATTGAGTATCGAGGCTAATTTGGTAGCAGCAAAGATAATACATAAATTATCTCTGGTAGCAGACTGCTCCCTACAAGCGCGTGGTATGTGCCTCAGTATCTTAACTCAAGGTCTTGGCGGTAGGTTGTGACGAGCGGACGAAGCCGCAACTTAATTGACAATGAGAGCTTGCCTCCGCATCTAAGTCTGCATCAATGGAGGTGACAGCATTGAACACGGGACTGATGATGGTGGATTTGGAGATGGTTGCAATGGCGGTGTTGACAGCTGCAAAGTTGACTGCGATTGAATACTGAGCTGCAACAGAGCATCTTGCGAATCTAACTGTGGAACTGGCTGGGAAGCTGATACTGAATATAGATTGTGACAGCTTCCATGATTAAGAGGGTGGCAACTGGTGCACGGCCACTTCGCTCTCGCATGCACAGACGCATCGCTTACAGCGAGCACTATTTCCATTACAATTACAGCAACGAGACCTACCAAGCTGTGTTAGCGTGTGCGAACTTTGTGGGCTGGGCTGGCTGCAGTTAGACATGTCTATGAATGCCTAATACGGTACCCCAAACGCTCGACGCGCCATTAATTGTCTTTATTTTATACGGTACTAAATAGAACTTGATATAAATGTGTCTATATGACATGTAAGGATAACGTGCCGGTAAATTTCGAAGCGATTAGTACTATTGCCGTTCTTCAAAACCGTTCGTAGCTCGAGTTATACCTTCCTAAGAAGAAGAATTAAAAGAAGAAAACGACGACGACCAGGAATTATTTTAGGGCTGGGCACGAGAAACAGGAAATTGTTTGTTTCTCTATAACCACACCGTTTTATGACTCGGAACCAACGTAGAACTGTAAGTCGTTGTGCTCTCATTCAATCGCGATAGAGAGATAAACGATCCGTTTCTCCGTTGTCCCTCCAGACGCTAGTGAAGTTTTAATACTGACACTTCATCAACCTCAATCAATCCTATATTGAACCTGCTGCCGCAGGTTCAAATTACGTTTTAGAGGCTAAGCGCTCTTTAACAAGTAAATAAAATACCATCTCAATGAGAAAGTTGGTGGGATATAGGATTTGAAGGCAATGGTGGTGCAAAAAGCAAGGAAACAAGGGGCTGTAATAGTAAGGGGAAATGCCATAGTCCTATATTTCGCGGCCCATTTGTAGCATATACTAATTATGTTCGTGTGCTAAATATAGGACTATGGCATTTCCCCTTACTATTACAGACCCTTGTTTCCTTGCTTTTTGTACCACCATTGCCTTCAAATCCTATATCCCACGAACTTTCTCATTGAGAAGGTTTTTTATTTACTTGTTCCATTGATTTTTATTCATACCCGATTATGAGTCGTAGCATGTTAAGTAATCCATCTTGATATGAGAGGAAGGTTGTAAAGGTACGTCATACCTTTGAGTGACCTTAACTCTTTTCGCCGAGCGAGATGCACGTGCACGTTCAGGACTATGGCAATATCGCAGCCCGTTCCTTTTCAGGATCTGCTCGATATCTTGTACGTCGAGAGGTCCGTTCCTTTTGAGGATCTGCTCGACACCTTGCGCGTCGAGAGGTCCGTTTCTTTTCAGGCTCGATCTGCTCGATAGTTTTCACGTTGAGAGGCCCGTTTCTTTTCAGGCTCTGCTTTGTAGTTCCGCTAGGGCTGAATCTAATACGAGTTTTGAGGTACTTTGCTCGTCGTTTGGCATTCTTCTTTTCCTGACGTGAAGGCATTTTGAGAAAAACAGCTTCACTAAGTTATAAAGAGCGTCAAACCTACAACAATCGAAGCGCAAGAATTATTATAGTACGCACGTGCACGTCAACCGGATACATGCCACAGTTAATTACCACTACGTGTAGTCCTCAAACCGTACACACTTAATTACATCATGTATACTGCTAGTACTTCGCGCTCGTATAAAGAGCGAAGTATGACCTATCCGAGTCGTGTCAGTGCAGTAAGCTAACTATAGAGCTCTTTCATGGTCACATGACAAAAAGCAATTAATCACGTAAATGTAATGACGTTATCGTGTCCGCCATATTGGTGCTCGGCTGAAATGGGAGTCTGCGTTGTCGACCAGTGTTTGACCAATTCTATGGTAGGAAAAGGCACAAGATTGTACAGGATACCTAAAGTAAGAGCCCAGTATGGGGAATATGAGCTAGAATTGTCACAGAGACGAAGGAACGGCTTCCTGGCTGCAATCGGTCGTAAAGACTCGGCGTCACTTCATAACGCTCGGATATGTTCCCTGCACTTCATCAAGGGCAAACCAGCGCAGTCACTGTATAGTGAATTCGACCCAGATTGGCTGCCTTCACTGAATCTTCCGGGTATATGTAAGAAAAGCCCAAGTAACAGCGACATTGAACGGCTCCTTAGGTACTCGAAAAGACGGCGCGCAGCTACTAAGCGAGAACAAAATGCGAATAAAAAGTGCAGTGTGCCAGGAGTTGCGGCAAAGTCAAAGGCCGTGGATAGTAAACTGAATGAAACTAGCGGTGGTATGTCCACCGATGGACAAGTTGTAAAAGTGAGTGATAGCAGTGAATGTGTTACTGTGAGTGAGGTTTTGTCCGTGAGTGATGTTTTGTCCGAGAGTAAGAATAATGAGAGCAGTGATGGTGATTCGTTTGAGGGTTGTAGTGGGAATGAAAGTATGCCCTCAATTGAGGACACGTGTATGGCAAATGAAGGTGGACCAGATGTAACAGGGAGTGATAGCAGTGAGGTTTTAACTGGGAGCAATGGAGTGTCCAAGTCTGGGGATACTAATATTATTGACGGCAGTATATCCATACTTGAGGATTGTAGTGAGAATGGAAATTTCTCCAACACTGAGGACACAGCAAAAAGAGATGGTGTGACTCAGTATGATGATGACATGATTTCTTGGAGGTTAGAAGTGGCAAGGAGAGAACATTGTATGGAAAGTGGTGTTATAAGTGATGGTGAGATAGAAATTGAAGCATTTGATACAGCTACGAGTCATTACAATACAGAAATGGTGTATGAAACTGAAGTGGGTGGGAGTATGGATTTTACTTGCACTGATGAGCACGAAGACTGCATTCTAAGTGCTGTTAGTGATGGTATGATTGATGAAGTTGACATTGAAGGCATTTTGTATAGTGATAGTGAGAACTCCTTTCGGAGCTCTGATAGCGATGAGATTCCTTTAAGAGATCAGATTAAGAAAAAGAAAAAAGATGTCACAACACAAACAGATTTAACATTAAGTAATGTATTTGACTATATAAAGGACTGTCGTGCCAAAATGGAGGTTATTGATAAAGACTTAAAACAACGAATACAACCTTTTAGTGAGAAGTATTTTGTCAATGATGACTATGTCAAGTTTTATACAGGTTTGCCTGATTATCATGTCTTGCATACTATTTTTAAGCATGTAAATGGAAAACACTTAGTTATTGAACCACAGTGCAAGCTGACTTCTTTCCAGGAATTTGTAGCTGTTCTTGTGAAATTAAGGTTAAATTGTCCTTTCCAAGACCTTGCCTACCGCTTAAATGTTTCTCTTTCTACAATGAGCCGCATATTTCATAAGTGGCTGAATACATTAGATGATAGATTGCATCCTTTGATTATATGGCCAGATTGTGATACTTTGAAGGCTACAATGCCAAAGTGCTTCCAACTATCATTTGGAACAAAGGTTGCATTAATTATTGACTGCTTTGAGGTATTTATTGAGCGACCTTGCAATCTACAAGCAAGAACAGTTACTTGGTCCTCCTACAAGCATCACAATACCGTGAAAGTATTGATTGGTATAGCTCCTCAAGGGGTTGTATCATTTGTTTCAGAAACATGGGGTGGTCGTGTAAGTGATAAGTACCTTACTGAACATTGTGGTGTACTTGACAAACTACTTCCTGGAGATGTTGTTTTAGCTGATAGAGGGTTTAACATTTCTGATTCAGTAGGGATAATGCAAGCAACTCTCCATATCCCTGCATTTACCAAGGGCAAAGATCAGCTTACTGCTATAGAAGTTCATGAAACACGCACAATAGCTAATGTAAGAATACATGTAGAACGTGTGATAGGTTGTATAAAGCAAAAGTACACCATTCTTCAGAGCACACTACCTATCCACTTCCTCACTATAAACAAAACGGACAATACCCCGGTCATAGATAGGATTGTTCGTGTATGTTGTGCTCTGTGCAATGTGTGTGAGTCTGTCATACCATTTGACTAGCATTTTCAAACTGATCCTGATTATAATTGTTTACATTCATGTGTGTCTATATATTTGATTGACATGTTTATGACAATTGTAACAATAAGATTCATTTGCTTTTCGTTCCTTTATCTCTAATGCTTATGCTACAATCTGGGCAGTACCAGTCTCCTTTGGGAATTCTTTTAAGATTTAAACACTTGAGATGGAACCATTCATATTCACACTCTTTATTGTCACAGCCTATCATTTTCCCTTCAGCTGGTTTACCACAGATGCAGTATGTTGGTAAAGTAGTACCAGTACACGTTAGTGACTCCACATCTTCATTATCAGATAATGTAGGATGTGCATTCACCTTCTGGGTATCATGTGACCTAGTGAACCACTTGCCAACAAGTTCAGGTAGAATGCATTTGTTAAAAAACTCCTGTGCTTTGTGCAAACATTGTTGCCAAAAGCCTTCATCTCTATAGATTCGTTCAGTATACAAGCCTTCAGTGTCATGGAAAGTACACACTGTGAAGTCACAGTACTGCAAGCTGCAAACAAACATTTGAGTCTGAACCTGATAGTAGTAAGAATGTGCATGATCAAGATGAAGTGATCCATCTGTGTCTTTAAGGCAGAATGTTTTGTCCACAGCAGCTGCTGTTGAAATGCTTTCATGTCGGTGGCTGTAAGGACATTTAATTTCCACTACACCCTCACCACAACACACACAGCTTACAATTGCATCAGGTGATGCTCCAATGAAGGGCCACTGTGGGTTGATAACTAAACCATTGTCCTTGATTTTAAAGGAATCATGTGTTTTGCAATTTTTAACTCGATACAACTCAATTCCTTCCTTTTCATGCTTGCAACCCCAAGATGTCTGCTTACTAGTGAAGCTGAATACTTCTGGATAGCACACAGACTTGATAAGACTTTGAGAAGGATGGGAAGGGTTGGTATGACATACAGCTTTCATTCTGGAAGCAGTTACTCTACCAGCTCTGTATTTAAACCATTTCTTTTGCTGATGTTGCTGTCTGGTCTCTTGTTCTATAATTTGTGCCATCTGTGGAGAGATTACAATCTCACATTGTTCACATACCCTCAGCAATTCACTGTACTCTGAATTGATGTGTCTGGGATCATACAGGAGCTGAAGAGATGGTGGTAAACCACAACCAGTGGATATTGAGGCATGCACAGTCATGTACTGTGGTACTAATGATAACACTGCTGGTAGTTTTTTCCCTGTACTTAGTTGCTGATATAAAGCATCCATTTCACTACTATCAGGTGGCTCTGAGAGTTTAGTACTAGTTGGTGCAATATTTTCCTTTTCTTCCTCAGGAAAATCAATTCTTTCATCCAGTTTTAGTTTCTTCTGTCTTGCAGACCGAAAATCTATTTGGCTCACTGGCAAATATTCAACCGATTTTTGAAATGATGGCATGATCCATTCACATTTGCTTTGTGTGCTGCTGTGTTGTGCTTGGATTCTAGCGGCAGTTTCAATGTAAAACAGGACAGCTGCAATGTGTGTGCAAGTTTCTCCCAGACCAGCCATGCAATTGCAATGAGCGCATATAACTTCTCCAGTTTGTTCTAAAACAACCCAGCAACTTAAAGGGGTGTCCTTGAAAGACTGAGAATGACGGACCTAAATAAACACAAATGCAGATAATGTGACTGTACGTTTCTATTCAGATATTACTTACCCGTCCTGTAGTCACATACTTTCCCGAGACGATGTGCGTTTGTACATCTTTCACCCATCCACTAACAAACTGATTATAAGCCTCCAGAGATTTATGGGCTTTGAACTGTTTGCTAGTTATAAAACTGGTCTGCAATACTAAATACGATACCAAATCGCATCCACTAACTGGTGGTACAACGTCCGATTTTTCTCCAACGAAGTCAGATGAGAACGGATCTAACCCACCAATGCTTTCGATTTTATCCATATATCGAGTCTTTGCATCTAGAGGCAAGCTATCTGCATACAAAGACAGCTTTGACATGCTTTACGTTTAATAGAGCGGAATACCCGAGCACCAATATGGCGGATAATTGATTACGTCAACTAATATATCACATGATTGCTGCTACGGATCACGCGATGAAAGAGCTCTATACGTGATTTGCTAACACAACCATCGATATATGTCATGTAGCCTCGAGACGTTTTGACCACAGAAGCGAGAATGCCAACGAATTCTGAAGCCATTGGTGTGTGATTTTCATTTCTTAAAAGTGTTCCTATCCCGAGTTATGCGTGGTCAAGAACAGAGATAATATAACAAGAAGAATAAGAAGAAGTGGGACTGGGTACGAGTTTGGAAAATAGTTTTGTTCTCTACAACCACGCGGTTTTGTGACATCAAACAAACACGAAACTGCTTGTTGTACGATGACGACGACAAGGCAAGCCATCCGCTTGTCAGGAGTCTTGTTAGAAGCGGGTCGCGTTTTTTTATGACTTCATAATCGGGGTCAAATCCTATACAATAGTTAACGTAAATGATTAATCGGGAATTGACACAAGTATACATATGTGAAACTTGAATATATACACACCTTATTCGATGAAAGCTGAACTCATTGTAATGCGTTCAATTGGATTAACGGTATTCCTCCAATACTTCAATGGGCCATTCAATAGGCCATTCCTTCAATACACAAGTACTGGAGGAATACCGTTAATCCTATTCCAATTAAAAGTAAATAAAGGCAATTCATCGTTCATCGAATAAGGTCTATACTCCGCCACTGGCGTACACTTCATTTAACCTATATATAAACAGTGGCGTATTTAACACTTGCTGATTCTTGAATATACGCCATCTTATACTTTAAATATACTAATCAGGTGATATTTTGCGTATTCTTCAAACATACGCGAAAAATATACATTATCGTAAAACTAACTTTTGCACTGTGTTTGTTTAAAGCACTCCGTTTTCAGTATGACACGGAACCAACGTAGGACTGTAAATCTTTGAGCTGTCGTTCCATCGATACAAAGAGAGTATATAGGGAATACCGCGCATATGTTTACGGTGATGTTAGGCGTACCGGGAGCCGTCTGGCGGGTGCTGATACGATGGGGCAGGAGGCCGGTGTGTTCATTGGGTCTATAGCATTGGTTGATAGTGTGCCGTATGTTGATGGGGTGACGTATGTTGATGGGTGAGCTCAAAGTCACGTATATTTCGATTGGTGATGACTCCTAGCCACATACACGTGACATCGGCCTGACACTAGGATACACAAAACTCTAAGCTTCACGTGTCATCAAGTTTGGCCACGTTCAATCGATACAGTGATCGTATGGCTGGCGGACACGTAGAGCCCTCTGCCAGCTTACTCGTGACTGTGAGAATTTGACCTTGCCAAACTTGATGACACTTGAAGCTTAGAGTCTTGGCTGAACCGAAATATACGTGAGGCAGAGCTCCTCGTCACATCAATGGACTCCACTCCATCATCACGGCCCCTACTGTCACCAGAGATAATATATAGAGAGGGATTGGAAACGCATCACGTGCCCCATAGAATACGCGCTTGGCCGTGCGTGCCATCCGACATCGTGTGAATCGCACGTTTTCATAAGTGTGAAACGAAGGTCTGAAATCGGTGGTTTGTTTGAACAAAGAAGTAGGGGAACTTTTTATTGTGGTGTAGCGGTATAGGGTGCAATAGGTACTACGTGCGTTTTTTTTTGAAAGGATAGAATTGTCCCGTCGCCTAGGTTTATAGGTATTTTGAGCTTTAATGGCGATAGTCCGTGCCAAAGTGTTTGTGGGGGAGAATCTTGGGAATCCGTGGTTCTTTTCTTCTAAGATTAGCTATGTAACATGCCATGGGATTAAACTCTCGAATCGCGTTGTTTCTTTGTAGCGACGGTGCTCTGAACAAGCCAGGTAGGATGTCGGGTATAGTAACTTTGTGGGGATCTGTACCCCTCATCATGCACGTTACATGTCTAAAAGTGGTACTGTCTTGTAGCTCTTGCTTTGTATTTTTGAGTCCAAGAAATTTTTTGTGCAACTAGTCACTTTTTCACGGCATGCGCATCTTCAAAGGTGATGGGTGGGAGAAAATTCAGACTATAGCGCCACACCTAAAGAATGAAGAACGTTCGAAGAAATCGGCTTTGGTCGTGTAAATAAAGCGAGAGAACATAAGCGTTCATGTCTCGTCAGTGACTATTACACCATCACAACTTGAGACTACGGTGCATGGATCCACAGCCATTGACTTGCACAGTCTCTGTACCACTACAAGTTTTGTCAGACCCAGTCTAACATACTCCGAGTACAATGCACTACGATATGGGTTATGTACCTTGTGCTTTAAGAAAGAAGGTTATTAGGTCATCGTATTCCCAAGAAAGGAAGACTGATCTACTGAACTGTCTTGATGACATGGTAGATGCAGATGTTGTATCATGTGACTCAACTGACTGGATTGAGTGTGTCAATAGAGGAGGCTTGACGTTTGTCAATGATCTCACTTTTGAGATTTTTGTTGCCATGGAACTCGAAATTCGTATTCACTTGCAAGGTCCTCAGCAGCCTGTAAACTTATCGTCAATTGCACCAGCAATCAAGAACAATGAGGATGTTTTGTTTCTTTGGTCAATGCTTAGTGCAGGCTGGAGTGAGAGTGCCGGAAGTACATTGCTGGACATGGTTATCAGCATGTGGGTAGGGATTCGTGGATTTTCATACTCAAGTGCATGGGTTGAGACATACAAAAAGGAACACAAAAGAACAACTCAGAAGTCTATGGGGCTGAGGAAGCAATTGTAGACATTACTGTATGTATTTATCTGGTTTGTTTTTTCCTTTTATCAATCCTAACTACATGCAAGCCCTATTTCATACTGTTGTGTGTTATGCACTCATAATGATTCATGTGCGGATGGCACGCGTTAATACGTGATAAGTGGCCTCGTTTCCAATCCCTCTATATATTATCTCTATATATTATCTCTGCTGTCACTATAGATAGCCAGGACACCTCCCGCCCCCCATCCCAGCACCCGACGGACGGCCCCCCGATACGCCAAACATCACCGTTAACATATGCGCGGTATTCCCTATATACTAAGAGATAAGCGATCCGTTTCTTCGTTGCCTCCCCCAGATGTTTTAAAAAATGATATTCATCGATCCTCAGTCAATCCTATATTGAATCTGCTGCCGCAAGTTCAGATGATGATAACACATGTTTTATTTATATTGAGAAAAAAAAAAAACACATTGCGGATATAGTCATGCAGGTTAAAAAAACATGAAGCTTTCAACATGTACAGTAAAAATATGTACATTAATAAAACGCGTCGAATCATTTCTTGATTTTCAATGGATTTGTCGCTTACATTCTGGTACAAAATGTTTACATACCTGGTACAAACTGTTAACAATATGTAGCAGAATGTAAGTGACAAAATAATTGATCATGAAAATCAAGAATTGATTCTATTCTGTGATGCCCAAAGCTATAACTGGGATCTTTGAGAACGGCTCCTAATGTGTGTGTCCGGAAACCCGCCCATACTACTAATAACTTCGATTTCTCAGTATCCTCCACTTCTCCAGAAGCAGTATGTAATTTTTTACGTTATGGCTTCCATGCGAATTCCATGAAATGTTAAAAGTGATCGAAGCAATTTGGCAGGCTCTCAGTGTACACATCCTTGGATGAAATTCTCATTACACTAATGCATGTCAGCACTACCGTTTAGATGAACGGCTTAACCAAGACTCCGTTCCTTTCCGCCGGAACTACGGGTATAATCGCTTACGTCATGGTGGAATGGCACATGTTAAATAGTTAATGCACTTAATACGTATGTCATTCTGACTACGTTAAAAGCCAAGGGATGGCGATCTCCAATGGAGCACTTGCTTGTTTCTTCCTGATTTGCTGTAAGTTTTTAAAACTCCTTACACGTTCAGTTCACAACATGAGTGATAGTATTTCTAACCGCGGTAGTTTTATGGCAAACGCCTGTCTTGTTCCTAATAAGTAGAACCATAGATATTAGACTCAAGTCTGGAAGGGATTGGAAACCGCGCACGTGCGCCATACATTTCAATAGAACGTAGCGCGGACACTCCTGGCAGTTGCTAATTGGTTAGTCTGGCACCTCGCCCCTCAAAAGTTTTGGTCGAGTACGCAAGAGTCAAATAAGAAGAGTAGTAATAGGTAGCGCACGAACTGTGGATCACAATGAAGTAAGTATTTTTTAAATACTCCATTCCTAAGAGAAGATATTAGACTTAAAGCGCTCCATGTCTAGAATTAAACTCACCGGTACTACACCCGAACAAAGCGTACGTAAAGGTACGGCGTTACGATAGGCAGATTGAGCACTGTGTTTTACGTACCACAGTATAGTTTTTGTGACATGAATGCGCCGTACTCGATATAAAAATTAAAAAAACTTATTTTTGACTAGGTGTGATACTCACCGGTATAGCGACCGTAGCTTTGTCGTAAAAATTCTGAAAACTTGACTACCAGATAGCCAGATGAAAACTATGTGCCAACGGATAGTTAGTTTGCCGTCTGTGCGTTCTCTACGACCAAAAAAAAAAATCTAAAAGCTAAGCCTTTAATTCGCGCGCCCTAGAGGTAATAATGTATGGATTATTAATGTGGTCGATTGCACCCTGAAAATCATCTGAGTGTGAAATAAAACAACCTATAAAACCATGAACTTTATGAAAAGTGTTCCCTTTACCACAATCCACGGATACGTTCTTTTCCGCTCGCTCCTGCGGTACCCGCCATTTTATCCGTAAGGGCCTGGGGACTTGAACTGCCAGGACTGTACTTGTTGATTGGTATTAATTGGTCTGGTTTCCAATCCCTTCCAGTCTAATATCTATGGTAGAACAAAGATCGGATCGGGTGGCGAGGAACCGCAATAGCCGCGAATATTGGTGGCCAAAATGTCATTGTCTCCTTCAGCATGATGATATGGGCATGACGCTTGTTGTTTGATAACTTGAGAGTGAAAAAATAACAAAAGGCATTTGCGCGTGGATGGCCCGACCTTCGCGCTTTTGGATGAAGGTCTGGTGGCAAGCCACCAAAATTTGTTATGATCAGATAATCCGTACCATTATCTGATCGAAACGGATCAAAGCCAAGGTCGGGCTATACAATCATTGATTTTTCAGGCCTGTGTGGTGTGCCGGGGCTTAATTAAACACATTTGCAATCTACAGGCATATATTGGTATTTTAATATGCTACAGGTTATTGTTACATAGATATTAAATATCCATGATGTACACGTCACAGTCGCCCTCTAACCGCAGCTGCGGATATGGATTAGATCATATATATTAGATCACCGTTAAGCGGAAAAGAAGCGGTTACGCTGTTGGTGTTTCAACGGTATAGCGATTGCATGTAAACATGCGTGAAAGTCACGCTCAATACGGATGTACCAAAGCGTACCTCCTGAGCAGCGGTTGGGGCAGGATGTGTCAGTTTTTTAAACCTTCGTACTGGACGCGGGGAGTCGTTGCACTACTAGAGCTGGGTTTTGCCAGGTATTCTTTTTTTTTTTTTTCAACAAGCCAAACGCTATTCTTGTATCCAGACCAAGGTTCCCAACAGCTGACATCACTCACGTAGCGGTGACGTAATCCATTTGGGAACCTGGGTCTTGGTACGAGACTAGCGAAGGAGCAAGTTCTCGAAGGGCATTATGATGGATCAGCTTCTTACGACAAGTAAATAAAAACATTCTCTACGAGAAAGTTGGTGGGATATAGGATTTGATTATGACATTGGTGGTGTAAAAAGCAAGGAAACAAGGTCTTATCAGAAGGGAAAATGTCATAGTCCTATATTTAGCACATTTCTAGGGCATGTGTTGTTTGTGTGCTAAATATAGGACTATGACATTTTCCCTTCTGATAAGACCTTGTTTCCTTGCTTTTTACACCACCAATGTCATAATCAAATCCTATATCCCACCAACTTTCTCGTAGAGAATGTTTTTATTTACTTGTTTTCTTTATTTTTTTTCATACCCATTTAATTATACAAGACATTAGTCTCGTACCCAGACCGTCTATGACGTAAGCGATTATCGCTGTAAACAGTCTAATCATAGTGTTTACAGCGATAATCGCTTACGTCATAGACGGTCTGGGTACGAGACTAACAAGACATAGGAGGCTGATAGTCGATTGTTTATCAAAGTATTATATTATATAAAAGCGAGTCCTCCAGCCGATTCTGAAGCTATTGGTGAAATTTTCATCGCTTAGAAATGTTCCTGTCCTGAGTTATGCGTGGGCAAGAAGGAGAAGAAGGAGAAGACGACCCGCCCCTTGTTCCGAGACTGGGTACGAGGACGGGCAGTACACTCTTGTTCTCAACAACCACGCGGTTCAGCGACATGAAACAAAAACGAAACTACTCATTTTTGACTTCTAGATCGATTGCTAAAACAAGCTACACGATCCGATCGTCGGGAGTGTTGTTACAGACGGGTCGCGTTTTTTTAATGACATTCATAGTCGGGGTCAAATCCTATATGGAAGTTTCTAACGAAACTTCCGATCACAAAATGGGAGCAACAGCAGTGTATGTAGGAGCTGTGATATCCAATTCAGTTAGTGCTGCGATGGTGGTTGCTGAGAGTAGTGAGCCGTGGCTGGTGAGAGTAGTGAGGCTGTGGTTGGTGAGAGTAGTGAGGCTGTGGTTGGTGAGAGGAGTGATGTTGTGGTTGGTGAGAAGAGTGAAGCTGTGGTTGGAGAGGAGTGAGGTTGTGGTTGGTGAAAGGAGTGAGGTTGTGTTTGGTGAGGCAGTGGTTGCTGAGAGTAGTGAGGCTAGGTTTGCTGAGAGAAGTGGTGACAACTTGGAGGGGGTGCTCATATTAGGTTTTTGAGACAAACTTCATTGCCACACATAACGCAGTGACATGGATACACCATCATTTAACAGTAATCCCGTAAAGTTTAACTAGAATTACTTGTAGTGATTACGTCACCACAACGTTACCGGGAGGGTCCTGCATAGCATGAAAAGGGGGTGGCTTTGCATGTAGAGCGCGATACAGAGCCAATCCTTGCACAATTAAAACTAGTATAGTGTAAAACGTCTGGGGCTGACATGGTGGAGAAACTGAAATGGAAAACGAAATTTGGAGAGAGCGTTTCAATTGTTGTGCTGATCCGGGCATGTCTCCCAGCATGCATGATCTCCTGTATTCTTCCCTACAAGAAATGGCACTTTGTAGCCTCTTTGGCTCTACATGTACCTGTGGGCCTCTATTGTTGGTAGTTATGATCATTGGTCATAACCATCAGTGTGATGGCAATGGTCCACCAGAATTACAAGTGACTTTACAGCGACAGAGCAAAATTTATTGTTGAAGTTATTGGAGCAGTTTGTGATCAGCTCAATTCCCTCAAAATGAATTTCAATAACAATTATTATAGGCCTGGGGACTATTCAACTCCGTTAGTCAATCTGTAGCATGGCAATTGCAGCAGTCGGGTATGTAGCAGCTGTGCCTCATGCGTCTGAGCCTACACAGACCAATGGTGATATGGGTCTGACCCTATCCCAAACCAAATTATGCTGGACATGGTTTGGTGGCTGTTTCAGGGTAGCATGGCCTAGCTCAGTCCCAACACCGTTTCAGCCTATTCACTAGCAGCTGCTGAAGGCTTCCACCTTTTGCTTACCCCTGCCGTTTGATGGGGTCTTAACAAAAATAAGATATAAATATTCATGAATATGTAATGAAGTCATGTGGTAACCATCCATTGCCCCCCACCCCCCCCCCCCCCCCCACCCCCCCTCTTGTTCTATATCATAGTCCATGTATGATTTCATAGTCCATGTATGATTGACATGCTAACACAGATTGATATGCTATCATATCATGTATTATTCATAATCCATGTATCCTCACTCATCCTACCACACAGGTACTGGGATCTACACCACTAATGGTATGAGTTTGTGCCCACTTCTCCCCTCCCTCCTGCCCCCATATGAGGAAGTAGATAAGATAGTGTTTTCATATACTGTACTTTGTATAATTGCATTGCCTGACTACCCTGTTCATCAATCCATGACATTTCCAGCTGCCTGCTCATCTTCTCAATTCACCTGCAACAATGGGAAATGTGTTCCTCTGTCTGTCAAGTGTGACGGCTATTATGACTGCAGAGACAGGAGTGATGAATTTGAATGTGGTAAGTATCATGTGATGGAGAGGGGATGTGCTGATGTGTATATGGCACAGTTTAAATTTGTTGTCAACTGTTTCACACCTAACAACTTCAGAACAATTGAGCTAATGTAATGCACCAATATATGCAGGGTAATAGCCTGAACTCGTGCAAAAAACTGTTTCCAAAAATGAAACATGTATGTGTTGAGATGATATAGATTTACCCCAATTATACATAAGCAGAAAGGTTTATAATAAAACCAGGCTTGCGCTATTGTCAATGAAACCATCCCAAGTAGCATCTTCCGAGCTAAACTACTCGCGTCCTTCATAGTGTATTCCCACATCAGTTCTCAGTTCTATTTTTACATACTATAAGCCCTTTATACTCGTTCGTGCCAACGTTCGGTAATCTACGGGACTAAAAATATTTTAAACTGAGCGTCTCTCCAGCATTAAAATTGCAACGTACCCGAAGGAGCTCTGATGCTATATCGGAATCTGTAGATCGTTGATTTTTACTTAATCCCTATATACTCAAGATATTGATGATCAAAATCAGAGCAAATTTCCCCGTCGTTTTTTGCTAGATAAGTGATTCTATTCAATCGCTCTTCTACAATATAGAATGGCGCGAAACGATTGAAAAAATAGATCTCATTTTGATCATCAATATCTTGATATACAATAATATTCAAAACTGATTGGCAATAAATATGAAGGATGTGAGCCAGTTAGCTCGTAGGATATGTGGGTTTGAAATTGATGCTAGTTAATAGTCGTGTTTTTAAAACTAGCACAAGCCTGGTTTTGTCATAAAATGTCCTAAGTAATAAAGATGTTCTTTAAAAGGAAAAATGATTGGAGCTTGGAAGTAAGGAGGGGGGGGGGGGGGGGTGGCTGGGTAAATACTCTAGATAGTACATCTCTCGTACTTCACCTTCAGCACATTTGGAATGGCTTAACCAGCTGACCTTTGTTATGTTGTTTGTAAAGGTCTCACATGTGTTCTGCTTCTAGAGAACTGCACTGCTGGGTCTGTTCGTCTTGTTGGAACAGGATCAAACCAGGCCTTTGGCTATGGTCGGGTGGAGATGTGCTATAACAACACATGGGGCACCATATGTGGGGATTATGGCTGGGGCTATAATGCTGCCACTGTTGTGTGCAGGCAGCTAGGATTTTCAGGTGAGTTGGTTCACCTACAGCCACACCATGTGACCCCTCCTCTCTGATGTGTAGGGGTGTCATCATATAGCTCCTATGCACTGTACGGTCAGGGTACAGGGAAGATCCTTCTCAGTGGTCTGAGCTGTACTGGCAATGAATCCACTTTGTTTGAATGTAACCATGGCAACAGTGTTATTGGCACAACCAACTGTTTCCACTCTCAGGATGCAAGTGTGTACTGTTATGGAGCAAGTATGTTCTTGATCAATGCATGATAAGAGAATTTGTCTTTAGGAATATTGTGGATGCAAGTTAGGGTACACATTTTTATGGTATTTATGGTAATGGATTTATTATTGTGGCCTGGGTATATATTACAGTGGCCTGCAGGACAGGATGTGTGTCTACTTAGTCTTCAGAAGACTGTCTTTTGCACTGAAATAGTCTGTAATTGCCACATGATCACAAAGTGGACATTGCAATCTGTGAATCGAAAATGAATTGAAAAGTGTTCTACTTGTGTATAAGTTTTGTGTGTGTCTGTTGGCACTGTTAATCATGACCAATGATGGTGTTACTAACAGTACATTTAGCGGTTCAAAACACACGGTGAAAATAAGACATGGTAACTATAATGAACACCAGCAGTTATTGGCCATTATGCACACATACTGAAAAAAGGTTGACAACCTTATCTGTAAAAAATAGGGCAAGCAATATGTATATCCTATGTGATATGCTATGAAATGGGTTTTTTTTTGCTATCGCAATCATCTGCCATGTTTCCACGAAAATTCCAGGTGCCTGCTCATCTTCTCAGTTCACATGCAACAATGGGTTCTGTGTTCCTTTGTCTTACAAGTGTGACAGAGATAATGACTGCTATGACAACAGTGATGAATTTGGATGTGGTAAGAATGTTATGATTGCTAGGATTGGTGCGAGAGGTGTGGTGTTAGGTGATGGTTTATGGAGATGCATGTAGAGAGGGGGGGGGGGGGGGAGTAATACGATGTGAAGGATGTTTGCATTATGAGGGGCACTATCTAATATCCAACGTACGTACATCCGCGTAACTCATTTATATACTCGGCCTAGCGCCTACTGTATAATTCGGTAAGACTGTAAAAAAAAAACAGGAGCTAGGAGGTAAACCAACTGTTCATCTGGCAAATGAATAGCGCGACGAATAACAGCGATACGAATAATCAGCCCGTGATTTTTCACTTGACCAGCGTCAAGGTGTGGGCTAACCAGACCAGGGGCGGATCCAGGATTTTGGGAAAGGGGGGGTCTGATAAATATATTCACAACTGGGGGAGGTCCCGTGACAGCAAGGGGGGTCTGGGGGAGCGCTGATAGCCCCATCAGTGGTTCTGGGGCGAATCCCCAGCCGCTATTTGCTTTTGCGTTTATTTAGCATGAAATTCACAGTGATATCCAATACACATACATCGCGCTATATCCGGATTACTAGAGCCTGCTTGAGAAAACTCTTCATTCTTCACAACGCTATGGTTCCTACTGCTCAGCAATTAAATTCGTGACGGAAAGCTGTTGTGAATTTGTGATGACCGAAGCGTGCACGTGACCATGCACCAGCTATACATGTCGGTCTATAAACGTTTACTCTAGTATAATTTTATTAGTTTGTTTAGCTCTATAGCTACCTGTTAGGAAAAGAATCTGAGATCCATCCCACTCCCGTCTTTTGATCGCTTACCTCAATTGCTGCTCACATGCACCGATCGCGCGATTTAATACTAATTATCTACATGCACACATGCTGTTATGTAGGAGGATTTAATTAGATCGATATAGACCCCGCTTGGCTAGAACGACTTGCAAATCCAAGGATGGTAACATGCAGAACGCTGCATAGATTACAGTATGCATTACGTCATTCTTCATATAGGAAAGGGGGGGTCCGGACCCCCTGGACACCCCCCCTCCCCCCCCCCCCCCAAAATCCGCCCCTGCAGACGGTAACCTTGCATGGTTCTAGTCGCACTCAGGGTAGCGGGACAGCACACCCACTGTCGCCTGACCCATTTTGGGCATATGCCAAGCACACACCGATTGCAAGCTAAGCATGAGGGAGCATTCTGACAGAATTAAATGACTCAATTTAGCACGTGTAAATGTAACAGAACCAAAAGAAGTGCTAAATATAGGATTTTTGTCTCATTACCCTTTTCTCAAAACCTTGTTCTCTTCCTCTTTACACCACCATTGCCTCCAATTTCTACATCCCACCGTTAGAGAATGTTTTTCTTTACTTGAAAATGAATAGCATGAAGTGCTAAAAAATAGGAGATCAATAGTGCTTACTGTAGGGACGTTATAGTGATACTAGTTTGAGGCATTTTTATAATTGACGTACATAATTATCGGAAGTTTCGTTAGAAACTTCCATATAGGATTTGACCCCGACTATGAATGTCATTAAAAAAACGCGACCCGTCTGTAATAACACTCCCGACGATCGGATCGTGTAGCTTGTTTTAGCAATCGATCTAGAAGTCAAAAATGAGTAGTTTCGTTTTTGTTTCATGTCGCTGAACCGCGTGGTTGTTGAGAACAAGGGTGTACTGCCCGTCCTCGTACCCAGTCTCGGAACAAGGGGCGGGTCGTCTTCTTATTCTTCTTCTCCTTCTCCTCCTTCTTCTTGGCAACGCATAACTCAGGACAGGAACATTTCTAAGCGATGAAAATTTCACCAATAGCTTCAGAATCGGCTGGAGGACTCGCTTTTATATAATATATGAAAAAAAAATTAAGAAAACAAGTAAATAAAAACATTCTCTACGAGAAAGTTGGTGGGATATAGGATATGATTATGACATTGGTGGTGTAAAAAGCAAGGAAACAAGGTCTTATCAGAAGGGAAAATGTCATAGTCCTATATTTAGCACACAAACAACACATGCCCTAGAAATGTGCTAAATATAGGACTATGACATTTTCCCTTCTGATAAGACCTTGTTTCCTTGCTTTTTACACCACCAATGTCATAATCAAATCCTATATCCCACCAACTTTCTCGTAGAGAATGTTTTTATTTACTTGTAATATTTAAAATAAAAACACATTCTCTAAAAGTGCAAGGGATTGGAGCACCCGAAAAAGCGGGGGACGGTGGTGTATGTGTGTGTGTGTGTGTGTGTGTGTGTGTGTGTGTGTGTGTGTGTGTGATGGCTAAACACACCACATGCTCCTCCTTTCAATAGAATAGTTTTTACATACCTTGTACTTCACATATGGCACATTTGGAATGACTTTACTAGCTGACCTTTGTTATGTTCTTTGTAGAGGTCTCATTTCCAGACAACTGCACTGCTGGGTCTGTTCGTCTTGTTGGAATAGGATCAAACCAGGCCTATGGCTATGGTCGGGTGGAGATGTGCTATAACAACACGTGGGGCACCATATGTGGGGATTATGGCTGGGGCTATAATGCTGCCACTGTTGTGTGCAGTCAGCTAGGATTTTCAAGTGAGCTGGTATAACTGCACCCACATTACATGACTCCTCTCCCTGATGTGCAGGAGTATCATCATATAGCTCCTATGCATTGTATGGTCAGGGTACAGGAAAGATCTTTCTTAATGGTCTGAGCTGTAATGGCTATGAATCCACTTTGTTATCCTGTGGTCATGGTAACAGTGTTATTGGCACAACCAACTGTTCTCACTCTCAAGATGCAAGTGTGAACTGTTATAAAGCAAGTATGTGCTCGATCAATATGTGATTAGAGAAGCTGTCTTTGCGAGTATTGTAAGATAACTAACTGTTCAATCCCTACATAGTTTGGTGTAAAGTGTACTGATTTCTACCTTTGGCTGTCTATAAGTCAATGCACTACAAATACTTTAGCAGTCTGTCCTTTGTATCCAACTAGTCTGTAATTGCCACATGGTCATGAAGTGGACATCACCATCCATGATTCGAAAATGAATCAAAAAGTGTACTACTTGATTTTAATTTTGTTTGTTTGTTTGCTGGCGCTGTTGATCATGAGCAATGATGGTGTTACTAGCAGTACATTTAGGGGTTCATAATAAACAGAGAAATAAAGACATGGTAACTATAATGAACACCACCAATTTTTGGCCATTATATGCACAAACTGAAAAAAGGTTGATAACCCCAATTGTCTGTAAAAAAAGGGCAAGCCCTGTGTAATTTAACTGTGATATGCAAATTAATGTTTAAGTGTACAATAAATGGAATTGCCATTTTGGAAGAGGAGGTTATGGGTCTACGAGATGGCTTTTCTTATTACTGTTGTGCAATCATCTGCCATGTTTCCATGACAATTCCAGCTGCCTGCTGGTCGTTTCAGTTCACTTGCAACAATGGAAACTGCATTTCCCTGTCCCACAAGTGTGACAAAAATAATGACTGCGGAGACAACAGTGATGAATTTGGATGTGGTAAGAATGATGTGATTGCTAGGATTGGTGCAAGGGGTGTGGAGTTAGGTATTGTGCACTGATGGTTTATGGAGATGCATGTAGGGTGGTTGGAGGAGGTGTGATAGGATGTGAAGGACGTTTGCATTATGAGGGGCCAGTATGTATACAATAGTCTAATTACTTCAGCCACATTGCGTAGGAAATATTTCTCCTCTGCACAATAAATGCAGTGCTGATGTTATGGCTGCTATTGTCAGGGACATTTTATTACATAATTAATACAACACTGCGTGGTTGTGCTTAGCCTCTAAACCACACCTTCATATGCAGGTAGCTGCCATTCTTATCAGTTCAGGTGTGGCAGTGGGCAGTGTATTGATTCAACATTGACCTGCAATCGAATATCTGATTGCAGTGATAACAGTGACGAGAGTAGCTGCTCATGTAAGTTAGGGATCTGAGAGCCATCGGGGTACAGGGAGGGGTTGGGGGTTGGGGAATAAGAGTGTGCTCTCTTCAAAAACGTTCATGTTGTTTATGAGAGGGTTGGTATGGTTCCCATGCAAGCTGGTGCTTGTAGGATGAAGTGTGAGGGCTAATAGATCTTTAAATGTTACTTGTACTTTCAATGATGCTTTATTGTTGCAGAGGATGGGTGGGGGTGGGGACGCCTAAGAACAATGAAATATAACACCTTGGAACAATTGAATTACAAATTGTCTGGTCTCATAATCTGACTGTTAATTAATTTAATGTGGAATAGCAAACACATTGAACTTTTGCATTTTTGTGGAACATTTTTATTGACCCACGTTTATTTCAGCAATCCAATTCCTTCCCATCGAACGGGAATATTGAGGAAAGCAAATTAGTAAAGCAAAGGTTCAGCTAAGCTCACCTTTATATCACACTTTTAAAACTGATGCATTTGAGACAGTTTGTACTCTTTGGATAGAGCTGGCCCAGGATACTAACATTCTGTCCTAACAAATGCAAATAACTTATGCTTCCAACCCAGGAAACATTTTTTTGCAGTACTATTTCATTATTTCCATAGTCATGACTATTTAAGTAATGTAATTAGTACATTTGTGAGTGGATGGATATACAATAGTACAGCTGGTGTTGTTGTGTATGGAAGGGTCCTGCTGCATGGTTCCAATTTATAGGTTATAGGGTACTAGAAAAAGTGCAGTAGTTATTTTAATATCTCAAATAGTAATGTTTCTGTGTTCCCCATAAATATAATTCAAAAGAGTCTGCCCACATCAATATTTAGCCAAGAAAAGGCTCGGCACCATTCCTACCCACATCAGTCACTGATTTCATATGCAGAATTCTACATCAACAATGCCTGTATAGCACCGTTCATAAATTCCTTGTACATAAATTAAATACTATATATGCAACTAGTGAGAGCCTGTTGTGTGAAAACCTAGCCAGTTTTTGTAGCCTAAGAAAATTACATTTCAGCATTAAAAAATGCAGGGGTTTGATTTCGTACATAACATGATTGGCTTTTTAAGAACCATATCATATAATAAGCTACTTTAAAAGCAAAAGTGGTTGGAGCACCTGACGAAGTATATGTGCGTGTGGTTGGCTCCTCTTTGCATGAGTACATGTATATTTTTTAGATCTCTTGTACTTCACCAATGGCATATCTGGAATGGCTTAACCAGCTGACCCTTGTTTGTAAAGGTCTCATCTGTGTTCTGTTTCTAGATACCTGCACTTCTAGGTCAGTTCGTCTTGTTGGAACAGGATCAAACCAGGCCTCTGGCTATGGTCGGGTGGAGATGTGCTATAACAACACATGGGGCACCATATGTGGGAATTATGGCTGGGGCTATAATGCTGCCACTGTTGTGTGCAGTCAGCTAGGATTTTCAGGTGAGTTGGTTCACCTATACCCCACCATGTGACCCCTCCCCTCTGATGTGCAGGGGTGTCATCTTATAACTCCAGTGCACTGTATGGCCAGGGTACAGGGAAGATCCTTCTCAGTGGTCTGAGCTGTAATGGCAATGAATCCTCTTTGTTATCCTGTGGTCATTGTAACAGTGTTTTTGGCACAACCAACTGTTCTCACTCTCAAGATGCAAGTGTGAGCTGTTATGGAGCAACCACTCGATCTCCTACAAGTATGTGTGATCTAGGTGCCTGAGAGACTGTTGCACTGATAAATTATGTTTTGGTGACCTGGAGGTGTGGTTTTTAGTGTGTACTTTAGTAGCTGTCTTTTACACACAAGGTATCTGTAGGTTGTTAGGTTGTTACAGGGGATTTAAACTTATATGCCAGAATTATTCAGTCTCCAGTGTAATACTTAAATGGCCACTTATGTATGTAATCCACTGAATGAATGCATACATATGTCAAAAGTGAGGTGTTCTTTAAAATAGATTTTCTCCACTGCAGCCGATTCATTTTACTTCTACAGTGGCCTCTCCTCCTCCATACCTATTGGAATAGGCATAAGTGTGTCGGTAGTCTTATTGATCACTACTGTGGTAGTGGTAATATGTGTCTGCAGGTCAGTGCTCATACAACGGGCCAACTTACGCAGAGCTGTGCAGACTGGGGTGGCCACCAGTGATCCAGAAACAACCCCTGTAATCATGGCAAATATCAAGAACAATAAATCTCCTGCTTTTAACCCTTCAGCTGCTTATGGTGGCTATGCCACTCATGCTGGAAATATAACAACTCCCAGTTATCCAGCTCCAACTGCTGGTTATACTCCCGCTGATTACTAAAGCACAAGTTATCCAATTACCCCTACACCATACTCAACTTAACTTTTGGTATACAGTTTGTATTCAGTAGTGTAGACCGTCACCAGTATACTGATACAGTTCAGCCATGTATTCTGCAGAGATACAGGTGACAATTCAATGTTAATTAACTGTACTGAATATAAACATATCAGGAACTGTGTTAGCATAGTAGTTCCTATATAGGAAAAGACACGGGTCATAAATATCGTCACGTATTATAGAACAGTAGATCAGAGGGATTGGAAACGGGTCGAAACAACAGGATCCGTCATCGTAGAACTATGAATAGTAATCATGGTGAAATTATTAACAAGGCTGGAAGCCGTGCACAAGGAACAGGTACAAATGAACGCATTAAAAAAATCGACCAGGCACTCTGTAGCCATTCGATCATTCTATTCAAAATAGAAACTTGTTCTCTACATGAATTAGAACAGAACCAAGAACTTTTTAAAACCGAAGGTTGTGCACGTCGCTTGAAGGAGGATTTCGAGATGATGCTAATGATAAAAAACGATCGAGAAGGGTGGTGGTATATATAGGAATCTGGTGTAAAAAGCAAGGGAACAAGGCTTCTGATTGCAAAGGAGTGATGAAATAAACCTATATAAACAGCATGTGTCATATTTAACTGTGTGTGCTAATATAGGTCTATTTCATTACAACCTTTCAATCACAACCCTTGTTCCCTTGCTTTTTACACCACCATCGCCTTTGATTCCTAAATATTACCAACCTTCTCGTATAGAGAATGCTGAATGCCACTTCTGCTGGCAATACAGCACCTCCCAGTTTTACTACCCCTGGTTATCCAAATACTGGCTATATATCACCTCATTGATTATCCTGCCACTGGTTATCCAACTACTGGTTATCCATCCACTGGTTATCCAGAGTATAATGGTTATCCAGCCCCTGGTTGCCCTTGATTAGTGTCTGCTGATGTAGCTGCAATAGTAACCTATAGGCCTGCAATTAAAATACAGTGGCTGATCCAGAGAGGGTGGATAGGGTGGCTAGCCACCCCCCCCATCCTCAAATAATTATTTACGAATACTAAAATACTGATTGAGAACTATCAGCAATTTCTGTTTGAGGGCTAATAGCATTTCTGTTCAACAGCATCCATTTAGGGGTGAAAAAAAGATGATGATGCTTTGTTTGTTTTTTTGTGTGATCAGATGTTTATTTTGATACATGCATAATAATTGTGACTAGTACATAGCACAAAAGAAAAATGTAAGCATATAGTTGCCAGTGCACATCTTTAAACTGCATGATAATACTAAGTTACCAAATATGTCAATCATTTACACAAAAACATCATATGAAAGTTGTGATTTATTCATACAACACTGATTCACTACACAACTCTCTATGGTGCATTTGTGTAAATGATTGGCATATTTGGTCAGCAGATAGTGGAAAATCAAACCATGAACACTCCTAAATTTCCTAGCCTTTCAATAGTCATGGTCGAAGCCATGAATGTATCAGTTGTAGGCAGAAAAATGAGCTCTCAGCTTCTGCACTGCCAATAGGAAGTACCACCATGATACAAAGTAGCTCCCGTATATTGGGAAAGAAGATTGGATCAGCATCCTGGCAAAGTAGTTCCGTAATACTTCTTTCTCCAAAAATACCATTACAATGAACTTTCCATCTGGCGAGCTCACTCTCAAAGTTGCCTTCTTAGGTAACAGATGTTTCCACTTTGAACTCAAAATGTTACATGTTGCTTGCACATCTTGTTCTCTGATAACCTCAGGTATGAGTGCACAAAGTTCAAAATGTGCCCTTTTGTCTTCAGTAAATCTACTTTCCATTTCACTTATAATAGAATCCAAAAAGGGAATAGTGATTGTAACACGCCGATAATCACATGCAGAAGCAACTTCTGGATTTGGTCTCGTCTGCCGTCCTCTTTTTACTCGAGGCATTCCTTCTTAATCTTCACTACCTATTTCTGTGCTCAAAAGCAGTGCTTTATCATGTATTCTATTGTGCTCGGTGTGTACATTTTACCTGAGTGTTTTGTAATGCTTCATGATTTCAGCAATTGGGCGTATAGGTTCAAGAAGCTCTTTTATTTGCCAGAAAGGGCGAGATAATGATTCACTGGGTTTTCGACGATAAATCCCCCGTATAGTATGCATGTTATAAGGTTTAGTTTGTGATATAATTTCATTTTATTTTACAGTAGTTTTATGTAGCGTTTTGAGCGTGATGAAGTAAAAAAACTAGTGTTGGCGTCTGGGGCAGAGCCCCAGCCCCGCTGGGGGAGCTTACAGCGCTCCCCCAGACCCCGTTGCTGAGGATTGCTGGCCCCTACCCTCTAGCCACCCCCCCTCCTATAATCCTGGATCAGCGCCTGCAATAATACTGACTGCTTGAACAAGGAGCGAATGTACTCATGGAACTGAGTAGTATTTTGAATTTAAGTGAACAGTTTACAAGATGAGCTGAGGTTACATAGAATGATATGAGATTGCAAGGCCACAGTAGTGGTACTTATCCAGATATGGTCCACGCATAATACCTATTTTTTCCAAGTGATTTTTAAACAGATTGACCATATACTAAAAATCGTTGTAATTTCATCAAGAAACAAGAATAAAAAGGCTCGCTCATTGGATCACGTCATGTGCCACATCCATCTTGATATTACTGATACATTAAATTAACCGACAGGTATATGTGGATACCATCAAAATTAGTAAAATGTATAATTCTGCTTTGCCCCTCCAATATTATATCATAGATCGACTGATGTTAATAGGTTAAAAACCGCTTTTAAATGCTCTGACAGAGCTTTTAAATGTTCTGTCATTAGTATAGATGAAATGCAAAGTATTTACATGATGCATATTGAGAAATTGCCCATACATACTGTACGATCACCACAGGATTTTAACATGAGTATTAGACATACTTTTTGAATGCAGTCTAAAATAGATACAAGTAAGTAAAAACATTTTTAATGAGAAAGTTGGTGAGATATAGGATTTGAAAGCAATGGCGGTGAAAAAAAAAAAAACAAGGAAACAAGGGTCTGTAATAGTAAGGGGAAATGTCATAGTCCTATTGCCATGCATGGAAATTCCACGAAGTGATCAAAACAATTTGACAGGCGCATCCTTGGATGATAATTCTCGTTACAATAATGCATGCCAGTACCGCCTTTAGATGACTCTTCACCGTGTCACCGTTACCGTTCCCGCCCAGAACTATAATCGCTTACGTCATGGTTAAGGTGCACGTGTTGAATAGTTAATAATACGCCTATAATACTTTTTTTTTTTTTGACTGCATCGAAAGGCAAGGGATGGTAATCTCCAATAATGGAACACTTGCCTGGGTCTTCCTGATTTGCTGTAATTTTTAATGTTCACAACATCTGAGTGATAGAATACATGTATTTCTAACCACCCGGGTCGTGGTACCTAGTTTTATGGCAAAAGGCCTGTCTTGTTCCTTTTTGTCGGGATATGTATAACCAGGATTGGAATGGGTGGCGAAGAACCGCAATAGCCACGGATATTGGTGGCCAAAATGTCGCTGCTTCGTTCAGCGTGATACGTCCATGACGCTTGTTGTTTTTTGATGATTAGGTTTAGTCTTGAAAGTGAAAGGGTAACCGGGGGCAAAATCTAGTTGCGCGTGGCCCGACTTTCGCACGTTTGGCTATTGGTCGGTTGGCAGCCTACCAAGGTTTGTTCCGATCAGATAACCCGGTCTCATACCATTATCTGCTTGATCGGAACAGATCACATGAGAAGGTCGGGCTACGTCCAACTTTTATTTGTCAGCGATTTCGCATGAATGGTGTGCCGGGGCCTAATTAAGCAATTTTGCATTAACTAAAATATCTATGCAACAGGCTATTGTACATGTACTTTTGATTGTACGTACATCATGGGCAGAAAAGTTGCAGGTTCTCGCACAATCTCGTCCCCACTCCAGGCTCTTACCTTCCTAGTTACCCTCAAGAGGGCTATAATCATGCAAATTGCATCTATGCTGTCGGTTCCTACGCTAGTTCGCTCGAAGACCGATAGCGCTTCAGTTCTACGCATGGGATGAGGAATTTGATAGCACATCCGCAGGCAACAATGATGGCACACGAATCAGCGATAGGGCCGGTGTTCGGTGAAAAGATGTTTCTGGTCATTCTAGCGGTGGTTTGTGGTAGAGACGCGGTGGTTGTTATCTACAACATGAATGTTTTCTTCTAGCTAGCGAAGAAAACGTTCATTTGTGATAATGGCAGATAAAAACCACAGCGTCTCTACCACAAACCACCGCTAGAATGACCAGAAACATCTTCTCGCCGAACACCGGCCTAAGATATGACTTTAACTAAGAATCGTTCCAAATCTTACGCGTAAAGATCTATTCGAGTCACGTCTCAGAAGTCTTTTCGTCTAGAATTTGGTTCTGAACTCTTCAGAAACGATAAACTAGAGATATATTTCTATCTGTTTGCTTGGAGACGTATTTTCTGTGCGTCGTATTAATTGATACGTATTCTTTCACTACTGTATCTATGCTTGGCTATAGACCTAAAATTAATCGGCATGGCTTTGGATGAATTCATGTAGAGCGAGTCGAGGTACAGAACCAATGTAAAAAATTACAGACTAACAAGATGGAGAAACTGAAATGGAAAACGAAATAACATTCACTTCAGCGGGTCGGTACATGCGACCCTCCTCTGGAGTCCTTGGGGAAAGGAGCAAGCGCAAAGCTCATAGATATGATATGCACTAACGTACATGGTACTAACAGTGGGCCTCCATTGATGGTTATCATCATTTATTACATGGGACAGTCTTTATATTACCATCTGTGATAAAAATGGTCCACCAGAATCACAGGTCACTTTACAGTGACAGAGCAAAATTTATCTTTGAAGTCATCATCCTTTTCAGCACTTTTTGATCAGCTCATCCTCTTGACATGAATTTCAATAACAATAATTATAGGCCTGGGGACTATTCAACTCCGTTAGTCCATCTGTGTCAGTAGTATGGCAGTTGCAGCAGTCGGGTATGTAGCAGCTGTGCCTTGTACGTCTGAGCCTACATGGACCAATGGGTGATATGGGTCTGACCCTGTCCCAAACCAAACAATACTGGACATGGTTTGGTGGCAGTCCCAAGGTAGCATGGACCTTTGCTCCACCCCCTCATCCAGCCTCTCCACTAGCAGCTGCTAACATCTTCTAACACATGCTATTTCAAACAAATAACTCTTCTTATATGGAGTAGACAAGATAGTACTATTCATGAATATGTAATGATGTCATGTTGTATACGTATCCAACCCGGGTCTGGCATTTTTTATAATCTGAGTCCTATATGATTGCTATGCTATCATAGTCCATGTATGATTGCTTCATAGTCCATGTATGATTGATATGCTATCATAGTCCATGTATGATTGATATGCTATCATAGTCCATGTATGATTGATATGCTATCATAGTCCATGTATGATTGATATGCTATCATAGTCCATGTATGGTTGATATGCTATCATAGTCCATGTATGATTGATATGCTATCATAGTCCATGTATGATTGATATGCTATCATAGTCCATGTATGATTGATATGCTATCATAGTCCATGTATGGTTGATATGCTATCATAGTCCATGTATGATTGATATGCTATCATAGTCCATGTATGATTGATATGCTATCATAGTCCATGTATGATTGATATGCTATCATAGTCCATGTATGATTGATATGCTATCATAGTCCATGTATGATTGATATGCTATCATAGTCCATGTATGGTTGATATGCTATCATAGTCCATGTATGATTGATATGCTATCATAGTCCATGTATGATTGATATGCTATCATAGTCCATGTATGGTTGATATGCTATCATAGTCCATGTATGATTGATATGCTATCATAGTCCATGTATGGTTGATATGCTATCATAGTCCATGTATGATTGATATGCTATCATAGTCCATGTATGGTTGATATGCTATCATAGTCCATGTATGATTGATATGCTATCATAGTCCATGTATGATTGCTTCATAGTCCATGTATGATTGATATGCTATCATAGTCCATGTATGATTGATATGCTATCATAGTCCATGTATGATTGATATGCTATCATAGTCCAATGTTTTTGCCAAACCCGGATGATTATATAGGCTAGAAACGTATACAATGTATTATTGATACTTTGAGGAGTGTCAATGGGGCACCTGTAGGCAATTACAAATGTTATATAAGCATTGTACCCTTTATCGTTTGCGTATATGTATTATGTGCAGAAGGAATTACAGCATTAATTTTCATAGCACCATATGCACTGTAACAATTATTTGACATGAATGCGTTACAGTATTTCCAGGCATGCTATCTATAATGTGCCCTGAGAATCCAATGAATAATACGACTTGCATTGGTAGCTGGGCTTGGCCCAACCATGCACCTGATGGGGCCCAGCCCAACAAATACATTAGATCTTCTAGCATGAAGTGGCTCAGCGGGGTGTCTCTTAACTTGCTGGATCAACGGCATTTAGGGGGCTGGTCGATAAGAAAAGATAAGAAAAGATAGTTGGGACAGCATTCAATTTCTAATTGCTGCTTTAGCTGGTCCAAATACTCAATTACAGCATGCAGGTAGGATGATGCTTTCTGCGCATGGTGAAATGTTTAATACACACTCCGCACTCTGACAAAGGAATTTCAGTTCTGTGAAGTTTATCCAACCATTAAAATTGAAGTAAGCGCATACACCTGAATGATACACGAAACATGAGCACACTCAATTAAGCTCAAAGGGTTTTTGCTTGATTAATTCAGAAGCAGAGGGTTTTCTTGGGACACTTTAAAATACATTTTTTTCACAGCTTTGCCAACGTAGTAAGACAATTATGCACCAGTGACGTATTATGACAATTAATGTCAATATAAACATGGCGACCAATAGTTACTATACTTGATTTTAACTCGAAATTAATAATGGAAACCAAAAAATTAGCTACATTTCAGTACGTTTCTTAACAAAATGACTTATATTAGAAAAACATTTCCCATGACAGCCCCTTTAAAATAAATAAATAAAATAATGCATGTACACATGCGCTGCTTGTGTGACTGGGCAATATGTCAGAGAAAGTATGAAATGAATGAGTGAAAATCCTTATCGTTCTAAAACTTAATTATGCGGTAGTTGCAAAACTTCACCCCCAGGCTCCACTGGAGGAGCCTACAGTGCTCCCCCATACCTCTAGCTGGAGTGGGCACACACACACTCTTTCCGAATATAATGCTTGCCCCCCCCCCCCCCCCCCCTCCCCCCATAATCCCTCCTTCAACACATCGATAATATCTGTACAGTATAGACAGTGTTCATACATGGATTTAAATTCAATGTGATAAAATACAATATACTTAACTAGTGAGAGACTGTGGAGTAATAACCTAGCCAATCTACATAAGTGGGTTTTGATTTTTTGATAAAGTGATTGGCTTTTTAAAATACATGTAGTAAGCTTACTTTTAAAATTGGTATGGTCCTGTATGCTATCTAGTGCACACCCTTGAATGTTAAATGTTGTTTGTAGAAGTCTCATCTATGTTTTGTTTCCAGATACCTGCACTCCTATGTCTGTTTGTCTTGTTGGAACAGGATCAAACCAGGCCTCTGGCTATGTTCGGGTGGAGATGTGCTATAACAACACATGGGGCACCATATGTGGAGATTATGGCTGGGGCTATAATGCTGCCACTGTTGTGTGCAAGCAACTAGGATTTTCAGGTGAGTTGGTGATAAGCAATGCCCACATCACGTGACCATTTGCAGGAGCATCATACAGCTACAGCGGACAATATGGCCAAGGTACAGGGAAGATCCTTCTTAGCGGGCTGTCCTGTAATGGATATGAATCCACTTTGTTTAATTGTGGCCGTGGCAACAGTGTTATTGGTACAACCGGCTGTTCTCACTATCAGGATGCAAGTGTGAGCTGTTATGGAGCAACTACTCAATCTCCTACAACCCAATCTCCTACAAGTATGTCTGGTCTGGTTTCCTGCATGAGAGGCTTGTGCACTGGTATATTATACTTTTGTGGTCTGAGGTGTGTCTACTTATAGCAGTCAGTTTTTTTACAACGCTTGGGGTTACATTGCAGTTATGCCAAAATCTAAAGCCAATGTGCATGGGCAATCACTTGCATAATACCTATGCAGTAAAAGTGGCCTCCTAGTTGCGGGTTGTGGAGGGGCGTGGCACAATTCTGATTATGAAAGTTGGGCTTCATGTAACTGTTATGAATGTTGGTGCCCCCCCCCCCCCCCCTGTTATTAAGACTGCCAACAAAATGTTTCCTATCCCCCTGACACAATTTTCACAGCATGCAGTGAGAATGATTACGTGAATGTAACGTACATGTTGCATGTAATCCATTCACACTGTGAACAGCCCCTAGGTTTATAGCCCACATACTGCAGGGAAAATCTAAGATGTTGTTCTCTAGAAGTGGAGCATGTATGACCCACACGTGGATATAGATCTGCCTTCTCCAGTGCTTCATTAGGCTAACTGTCTGCATAGCTCAGTGAAGCCATTGCATGTAAATGGAAGCACTATTTAACGTGCCCAAACCTTTTGAGATTGACCAATGGGTGAAAATCTGCACTGTGTCGAATAGCAGCTGACCCTTTATATAAAAGTCGATTGCTTTTTTGCAGGGGGCCTCATGCACAGTATCCATATAAAGTGTACATCAACCAATGGAAAACAAGGTACTGCTAATGAAACGTTTTAGAATGGTCATCCACTCCAACTCCACCAAATCTGAAGACGTTGAATTAAATGTGACTTTCCATGCAATTTTTTTTTAATCTTATCTTAACCCCCCGCCCTTTGAGTCCCCAAAAGGAAGTGATAATGTATAATCAACCTGTGAATTCTGTGCGTATTTAAGGTTTTTCAGAGCTTCCCATGACACCATGCAGGTTCATGCATTTGTATGAGCACGAGCGAGACTAAGGGGAAATAGAGTAAAAACCCATCCTGAAATTGAGCATATGTATGGTTTTGAATTGGTTTTTACTCACTGCTTCAACATGGATTTTTTTTCTCTTGCTCAAACAGGGAAGTTGCATTGAAGTCGCGCATGCATGTTTGTTACGTTGTGATTTGCTAACATGTGTTTGACTCTGGAGTGAAACGGCAATGTCTACTAGCTAGGGTTTGACAATGGACCAGCACTTCCTGCTCATTAATAGGAATACATTTAACTTTTTTCAAGTTTTCAGTTTACTTCCGTAGTTTGCCTGTTTCTTTTAAGATTATAATGGGAGAAGTCTTTACTATAAATAACCGTATATAAATTTTATATTAGAATTATTGAAGTTTACATACGATTATTTATAGCAAATTAGACTTCTTCTATTTAATTGCAAGGCTAGCTGCAGCTTTACGAGTGGTAAAAATTCTGTGCCTCATTTTGTAGAAATCCATCAACTGAAATAATGAAGTGTGTAAAATGTGATCTTGAACTGCATTCTGATAAAGCCTCTTTATCTTTTTTGCACTTTCTAGAACGGCATGCCCTGGAGTACATTACGTTGCCTATACGACTGGTTGTCAGTAGCGATTATATGAATGCCTCACTCTGTGATGACCACATGCACACTAAACCAACATCATTTGATAAGTGATCTGTTTCCCTTACAACAGATTCCCTTTACACAGATGGCCATACTTCTGATGACATGTCACCCAAGCAGTTCCTTACTTCATTGTATTTCTGTATCACCAGGCCACCTTTTTACAGTCCATCCTATGGTGTGAAGTCAGCTCCACACCCATCATGGCATGTAGGGAGGCCAGAAGGATGTCTCAGATTGCATATTGCAAGATCATCCCTATATTCCGGCATTTGGAGACAAGTCACAAGTGTTATCTTTCGAGTGGAGCTGAATGATATACCACTCGCTGCTCTATATATCGATCTCCTTAAAGCTTGCTATCATTCTGGCGAAAATATTGAGGTGAGCCCAGCCAGGTCTGCGTCATTTGCTGCACTCATGGGATCAATGGTGTATGGCACATAAGAAATTTGAAAAACACTGCTGGTTGTTCATTTGAAGAGGTGTTGGACAAGGTTCTTATTCTGTGCTATTTTCATGGACTGTTTTTCCAGGTAACCTGCTTATCGGAAGTTTCGCTAGACACTGAAAACTTCCATATATTGGATTTGACCCCGACTATGAAGTGATTAGAAACACGCGACCCGTTTATAACGAGACTCCTGACGATCGGATCGTTTAGCTTCTTCCAATTGAATGAGGAGACGAAAATGAGTAATTTTGTCTTTTGTTTTCAGTGGCGGCGGAGCAATTAAAAAAGTGATACGACGGACCGGGGGGGGGGGGGGTGGAAAGAGGGTCTTCAATATATGAGCAGGGGTGTAACAAGTGAAATGATCTTACACATGAATTTTCAAAAGCAGATACATGGATTACTACACTGTATGAAGACCACACCCACTACTGTTTAGAAAAAGTGGTACGGCGACGCGCACTGTTCATAAAAAGTGCTACGGCGTTCGCCGTACTTGGCGTAGCGTCAGCGCCGCCTATGGTTTTATGTCGCAAAACCGCACGGTTGTAGAGAACAAAAGGGCACTGCCCGTCCTCGTACCCAGTCCCGGAATTCCTCCTTTTTAAACGCAAACTTGGAATACATGTAGGAACAAATTTAAAGAATGAAAATTTCACCAATAGCTTCAGAATTGGCTGGAGGAGTGCCTACCGTGATCAAATAGTCGATTGTATATTTTGGTAATTGTACTGTTAAATTTGGGCCGTACTAAACGCCATTACAAGGTAGAATCTTGACGACTTTAGAATTGTTGATAACCAAACCAGAAAATTACAAGAGCAATAGCAAATGATTTACAATCAACTATATGATAAAGACGTATAATCGTATAATTTGATATGAGAAAAAAATTTATGAAAAAAGTAACGAAAAAAATTCTCTATGAGAAAGTTGGTGAGATATAGGATGTAGGGGAAAATTCATAGTCCTATGTTTAGCACACGAACATATAGTATATGCTACAAACTGGCTAAATATAGTACTATGACATTTTCCCTTACTATATTACAGACCCTTGTTTCCTTGCTTTTTACACCACCATTGCCTTCAAATCCTATATGTCACCAACTTTCTCATACAGAATGTTTTTCGTTTCTTGTATCTTTTGACCAGTCTCATTGTCTGTACAGTATGCACTCCTACATGTATATATTTGCAGCGTGCAATTTAATGTGTCAGCATCACGATTAAGCCATAAGCTTGCTTCAAGTGCCTTAACAGCATACCGCATTGATTGATACCATGGCCTGGAAAGGTTTTGGGAGACCTCATTCCAAAGGTCAACCGGTTCGTGTTGTTTAGTGGCATAAAGTCCGTGAGTGGCCATTGTTTTATTGACATCAACAAAAACATGCATAGAATTAAGGCTGTGCCTGCATAGACCACGGTTATGAAGCTGGCAGATTGCAAGCAAAAGGCCTTCCTAGCAAGTGGAACGTACATATTACAAATACATGTAGATCAATGCGTTCTAAACGTATACCGCAATATTAGATCAATCGTTCTAACTATACAATGTCCAACCAATTATAATAATTTGCTATACACATGATATTTCCTCATATTGTGCGTCAACGGACTAAAAGGGATGGCGACCGCGATCTCCAACGGAGCACTTGCTTGCTTCTTCCTAATTTGCTGTAAGTTTATAATATATAATTCACCTGGGCGCGATAGCCAGTTGTATGGCAACGCATTTCACTTTTGTCGTGATTTGTAGCACGAGCTTAATATGAATGTTTAAAATTTCCTGTATGGTGGCTGATGAGCCACAGTTTGGATAGCTCTGGTGTGATATAACTGTAACACATACGTCCACCCATTCCAGATGTCAGGGATGGAACGCATTCTTCTGCTAACTAAGCCCCAAGCTGCAGATAGGAGGGAGGACACAAGCACGATTAAAATTCATTTTCCGCGGTCGATCGAGGTAAAATCTCGATCTCCGTGTACGGTCAAATGCGTACCGCAATTATTGATTAGCCGGTCATCCCACATATGTGGTTGCACTTACAATTGTCAACAGGTGCATTATGCTATGCTCAGCACAATTTCAATCTCAATCTTTTAAAAGCCCTCAACAGGCTTTGGAAGCCATAAAGGCGTGAATCATTGTGGGAACCACCGAAGCGCACTTCAGAGTACACTGATGTAAATTAACAAACGGCCCCACGAAATATTGTATTGATATTGTGGTCAAACGTTGCTATGGTCAGATAAAATATATCTGCTGTGATATTCTTCTGCAAGGGCATTACGATTATTTAGGCTCTAGGTTGATTCCCGGCCTGACCTAACCAACCATGGTGTGAATATACTCAGATAGTATTCAGTGCTCAAGGAGGGAGTCTAATCGACATTTCATGTATCAGCACATTAATCAATGTAGATATTTATTGCTTAAAGATTCATCATATACCTCCGGGTTCGAGGTGTCTTAAATTCACAGCGACAAACTTGAGAATGTTCCTTTTTGTCTATGCTCATGACTCAAGTGTCATCTTGCACCATCATTTTCATTTAATCCACCTCAGTAGAGGTTCTGGGTAATTCTTGTAGACTAGAACAGTTATTACCCTCTGGATATCCCAAATAATAGCTCGGTAAAATAGCATCATCAGGAATGTAGCGAGATGTGTGGAATTCTCCAAAACCACTCTTCATTTAGCACCTTCTATGTTTTTTACTTGCAGTAATGATACAAATGCTAGTTAGATGCTTAATATCTTATTAATCAGGGTGGTGGGGGTGTAGCTAGAACATTAGCCATTCTAAATGCACCATGTGAATAGATTTCGCTAGCCGATGAGAATGGAAACAGCTCAGGGATGCATGGGGTAATGCTAGTTCTAATTGTAGTCTAAGCTTCTCTGTTATTGAGGACTACAACCAACCTTTTAATAAAGTGCTATATGTCCTGGTGATGACAATGGTATATATTTATCATACTTCTACCCACACAGGTGCTGGGATCTACACCACTGATGGTAAGAGTTTGTACCTTTTTGTTTCCCTTGGCCCCTCCTATGTATTACTTAGTTTGTGATGTTGCAGATGAGATGGAGGTGGTGGGAGTATGGAACGTATGTGGTAGAGGTGGTGGAGCTATGGCTATGGGGGTATGGGGAGAGGGGGGTTATGGGTGATATAGATTTATTTTGTTCAGTTTGTTGTCTGCCTGATTTCCTGAAAATTCCAGATGAGGTGGTTATTTATAGCTGTAATTTATGCCTGCTTGACAACACTAACTTCATCAATCCATGTCAATTCCAGCTGCCTGCTCATCTTCTGAATTTACATGCAACAATGGAAACTGTGTTCCTAAGTCCTACCAGTGTAACAATTATGATGATTGCAAAGACAACAGTGATGAATTTGGATGTGGTAAGATTGTGTGATGTAGAAGTTGGATGTGATGTGGAGTGTGCTGGCTGTGGTGTTGCATGCTTGGTTTTGGAGATGTGTGGTTTTTTTTATGTCATCACATTATCACTAGCCTGTACCAGATCCAAATCTGTAATCGCCTGTTGTACAACATAATATACAGAGGGCCTGGAAAAATATCTTGAAACATCTGCCAAAATCAAATATATAATTTAATCAGCAACTAAGTTGGGTACTGAGATAGCTATCAAGCATATCCATGGAAACATTAAAGCAGCTACTAGGATTTTTAATCTTACAAGTAAATAAAAACATTCTCTACGAGAAAGTTGGTGGGATATAGGATTTGATTATGACATTGGTGGTGTAAAAAGCAAGGAAACAAGGTCTTATCAGAAGGGAAAATGTCATAGTCCTATATTTAGCACATTTCTAGGGCATGTGTTGTTTGTGTGCTAAATATAGGACTATGACATTTTCCCTTCTGATAAGACCTTGTTTCCTTGCTTTTTACACCACCAATGTCATAATCAAATCCTATATCCCACCAACTTTCTCGTAGAGAATGTTTTTATTTACTTGTTTTCTTTATTTTTTTTTTCATACCCATTTAATTATACAAGACATTAGTCTCGTACCCAGACCGTCTATGACGTAAGCGATTATCGCTGTAAACAGTATAATCACTACGTCCATACGTATGGACGTAGTGTTTACAGCGATAATCGCTTACGTCATAGACGGTCTGGGTACGAGACTAACAAGACATAGGAGGCTGATAGTCGATTGTTTATCAAAGTATTATATTATATAAAAGCGAGTCCTCCAGCCGATTCTGAAGCTATTGGTGAAATTTTCATCGCTTAGAAATGTTCCTGTCCTGAGTTATGCGTTGCCAAGAAGAAGAAGAAGAATGAGAAGACGACCCGCCCCTTGTTCCGAGACTGGGTACGAGGACGGGCAGTACACTCTTGTTCTCAACAACCACGCGGTTCAGCGACATGAAACAAAAACGAAACTACTCATTTTTGACTTCTAGATCGATTGCTAAAACAAGCTACACGATCCGATCGTCGGGAGTGTTGTTACAGACGGGTCGCGTTTTTTTAATGACATTCATAGTCGGGGTCAAATCCTATATGGAAGTTTCTAACGAAACTTCCGATACACAGAGCTTGGTACGATATCTTACACTTACCTGCAGACTCCATAGCGCTTGTGAAGGGATGTGACATCTTTTTTTTTTCAACAGAGAGCAGAAGTTTTTTTTAATTACATTGTTTAGCATTTTGTGTCTATTGGATTAGGAGGAGATGTATCCATATGAACATAGCTGTAGTTTATGGAACTGTGTCCAGCAAAATCACCCTTGGCCTATGGGACTAGGTATAGTGGCCTATGGGACTAGGCACAGTCTATGACTAGGTACAGTAGCCTATGGGACTAGGTACAGTGGCCTATGGGACTAGGCACAGTGGCCTATGGGACTAGGTACAGTGGCCTATGGGACTAGGTACAGTGGCCTATGAGACTAGGCACAGTGGCCTATGGGACTAGGTACAGTGGCCTATGAGACTAGGTACAGTCTATGACTAGGTACAGTAGCCTATGGGACTAGGTACAGTGGCCTATGGGACTAGGCACAGTGGCCTATGGGACTAGGTACAGTGGCCTATGGGACTAGGTACAGTGGCCTATGAGACTAGGCACAGTGGCCTATGGGACTAGGTACAGTGGCCTATGAGACTAGGTACAGTGGCCTATGAGACTAGGTACAGTGGCCTATGGGACTAGGTACAGTGGCCTATGGGACTAGGCACAGTGGCCTATGGGACTAGGTACAGTGGCCTATGGAACTAGGTACAGTGGCCTATGGGACTAGGCACAGTGGCCTATGGGACTAGGTACAGTGGCCTATGGGACTAGGTACAGTGGCCTATACTAGGCACAGTGGCATATGGGACTAGGTACAGTGGCCTATACTAGGCACAGTGGCATATGGGACTAGGTACAGTGGCCTATGGGAACTAGGTACAGTGGCCTATGGGACTAGGTATAGCGGCCTATACTAGGCACAGTGGCATATGGGACTAGGTACAGTGGCCTATACTAGGCACAGTGGCATATGGGACTAGGTACAGTGGCCTATGGGAACTAGGTACAGTGGCCTATGGGACTAGGTACAGTGGCCTACGGGACTAGGCACAGTGCCATATGGGACTAGGTACAGTGGCCTACGGGACTAGGTACAGTGGCCTATGGAACTAGGTACAGCGGCCTATGAGACTAGGTGCAGTGGCCTATGGGACTAGGCACATTGGCCTATGGGACTAGGTACAGCGGCCTATGAGACTAGGTGCAGTGGCCTATGGGACTAGGTACAGCGGCCTATGGGACTTGGTGCAATGGCCTATGACTAGGTACAGTGGCCTATGGGCTAGTTTATTATCTCATGCTTCATTTACATATTGCGTGCATTGCTTTATCCACATAATTATACTGCATACATATAGCTTTATCCACACTATGCATACATAGCTATTTCGTGTATCCATAACTATACCGGGCCATCGCAGGGGTGGATACGGGGGGGGAGGGGGGGGGGCCACTTGATTTTGCCCCCTCCCCCCCGCACCAAGTTAGAAATTAAATATTCATAGCTACAAGGGGCAGGGTCTTACATTGCGCTGATGATATAAATACAACAAAAACAGGCCTATGTTACATGATAACAGTAAAAAGCAGCTGGGGCGAAGCCCCAGACCTCAGATACTTCTTACTTTTTTAAGCGAAAAATTTAGTACCATGCCCAAACCATGATAATTAATGCCCCTCCCCTTTGTGCCACCACTCGCAAAAAAAATTCTGGATCCGCCCTGCATTGTAGTGAGAGCTGCATTCAATATCATGTTAGTCGTGCACTCCCTTACCACACCTTTTTGTCCAGGTGTCTGCTCCAGCAATGAGTTCCAGTGTTACAATGGAGGGTGTATTGAATCAACATTGGCCTGTGATAGAATACCTGATTGCAGTGATAACAGTGATGAGAGTGGCTGCTCATGTAAGTTAGGGATCAGTGAGCCATCAGGGTACAGAACATCAAGGGTACTCATTTGTTGCTGCTTTATTATCATGGGTGGTTTTAACGTGGATGGCAAGGGTTCTTTTCAGAACTGAACAGAGGGTGCTGCGAGATTCCTGAACTGCATTAAAAGGATGTAGTAGAAAATGCCAATGCTATCCTTGGAGGGACTGTAATTAAGCATTATGACACCTGCTTTAAAAAAACTGACTCAGCCAAATGATTTGTGTTACTGAACTGTAGTTATAACGTGAGCTTCATTTCAATAATCTGTCACTAAACCTTCAAACTAATTGTTTTTAAATATTGTATGGCAATTACTAAATATTATTGTATAATAGCAATTGAGGTTAGTTCACTATTGCTATTCACGTGCTATTGACAAAAACAATACCAAAACATTATTATACAGTCAAATTTTTATTTAGTCATTTTGGATTTAAATGAGTAAACATAAAGGTTATGAAAATCACATATCACATTCTGTAGAGGGACACATGTAGAGAATCAGATTGTCACTGAATAACACTAAGTTGCATGAACAGTTTCACGTCCGTTCCATGTCCAAAAAACCTCAACTGTTCATCCCATCTCTGACTCATACTCAGTCACATTTTTCTCCTTGGTCATTGTTGTCAGGTCATATAACTCCACTAGGCACAGTTTTGCAAGAGTGATAGTTGTACCTATCACATCAGAATGCCTACTAGCCTCATTCCGCAGACCATATTAAAGTTATGAGGGCCCGGGGGGGGGGGGGGGGGGGGGGGGGAGGGGGGGATAATACGGCAATATTTTAGTACGCATGCGTTAGGCCATTAACAAGAAACTTGGTAATCATCTACTGTAGTAATTTTGTCCGTACTACTTTCTCAGCGCTAGCTTTTCCTTATCCCAGACCATCGCATCCATAGAATTTAATAGCGCTCCAATTCGAAACATTGTGCACACAAATATAACACAACTAGTTACATACTTGGTTACTAGGATGCTAGTGGTGGAATCCATAGGTAGCTGGTTCATTCCCAGCTCGAAGAATCATGTACAGAAACGTACACTATGCGAGCTAGCATTTCAAGGGGATACATGCAATAGCTAGCTCGCACACTTCCTATTAGCCTCGTTCCCGTTTTTATTGAACCAGCTACCTATGGATTTCACCACAAGCATTTTCCTCGTAACCATATTGTCTCGTTCCCAGACCACACTCGCAGGTGCGGATGGATTACATCACCGCTACGCGAGAAGTGGACAGGGAAACTGCTAAATTGGTTCAACCGTACAATAAAAATGCAGGTGCTCCGTGACGTCACGATAATTACATTCCAATATCGCATTTCATTATTTATTGTGCAGCGGCTGTGTCAAACCTGGAGCTCGACAATGCGATAATTCAGGCGTCTCAACAGCTGGGCTATGCGAGGATTCGTCCAGACCTTCATGGAAGGGCGTGATGTTTTTATTAGCTTGCCGACGCACAACTTGCATCTATTCATTTTGTGGCTACAAACATATTGACCTATAGAGCTCTTTCATGGTCACATGACGCGTGGGCTTTAATTGCTTTATTGTCCGCCATATTGGTGCTCGGAAATATGGTTTTGGTACTTTTGATACGCATAACTCGCGGCACAAGTAAAAATCATATTTTTACTAATGTTAGTCATGTGTTGGACCACAAAAATATATATTTAAACGACACTCTGAAGTAATCCAAAACTACCCATACTTCTCCGAGCACCGATATGGCGGACTAATTAGAAGATGAATGCTATCAAGTCACGCGATGAAAGAGCTCTATATGACACTGTTAATGAGTGTTGCCGCGACACTTTACACCCAATGACGTCACAACTGTTACGAACGTGCGTAGAACCACCGCAGCTGCGAGTGTGGTCTGGGAAGGAGACTAGTAACCATATGCTTGTACTTAACTAAAATTTAGTTGTGTTATTTTTGTGTGCGCGATGTGCATTTTGAAATGGAGCACTATGAAATTTTACGGGCGTGACGGTCTGGGAAAAGCTATCACTGAGAATGTACTGTATGGAATATTTACAGACAAAATTACAACAGTGTATGATTACCAAGTTTGTTGGTAATGGCCTAGTGCATGCACGCAAAAACATTGCCTACCGCTACCAGGTCCATATTAACCCCCCCCCCCCCCCCCCCCCCCCCCCCCAACTTTCATTATAAAATATGGCCTGGGGACGAGGCTAAAATGAAAGTAAAACAAATGTATAACACATATACCAATAACCTCACTGGCATTAAAAAATGATGCTTCAAAAAGGCAACGTCACGAGAGGAGATAAATAGCAGTTAGGTTCAATCATACAAACCTATCTCTGATATGGTGGGTAAAAAGGAAGGGAAAAAGCATCAACATACTTATATAAAGTAACCTGCGCTAAACAAAGTCACAATTCCTTTTAAAAATCCTAAGCAGTCAGATTCCTTAACTTTTAAAAAGTTGAAAAGGCGTTCGTTATTAGAAACTGATTTATGCACACTATGTCAGCTTAGATATTGGGGGAAAACTAGTATATCTCTACAGAACCATCAGTAAAGTGCAAACATGTGCAGGTCCCCACCCCCCTCTCAGCTGTGTTCTGTTTCCAGATACCTGCACTACTGGGTCTGTTCGTCTTGTTGTTGGATTATTGAAACAAGTGAATATATGCTATAACAACACATGGGGCACCATATGTGGGGGTGATGGCTGGGCTGCAGATAACATGAATGCTCCCAATGTTGTGTGCAAGCAGCTAGGATATACTGGTGAGTTTGGTATGGCCACTTCCACATGGCACGACCCTTCTATATATATACATCCCCCCTTTGATGTGCAGGAGCTAATGGTGTTGGCTTTGGGCCACCAGATGGCGAAGGTAGAGTACAGATACTTCTGAGAGTTCTGAACTGTAATGGCCATGAGCCCACTTTGCTTGAATGTGACCATGTTATAGGCCAAACCAACTGCCCAACTGGCATTGAGGTGGCAAATGCAGATTGTTATGGTATGTATAGTCTCAGTAGCTGATTCATGGTACAAGGCATGGTATTATGGTGACCAATTTCCTACACCCAGGCACAATTCAGATTTATATGGATCCTTTTCACAATAGATAGTTGCCATGAATAGTTGAACTCACCACTATCTATGGTAGACTACAGTACATACTTGATAGCATTTTTAAGAGCTTCATTTTTCATGCCATTAAAACAAACAAAAACCCATATATGAGAGGATGTTGCGATAGGGAGAGAGCATACTGTGAAGAGTGTATTACCCACCAGAGAAAATGTCAATTGCCATGGTCACAGAAAAGTACATAAGTACTGATTTTAATACTGTCCTGTTGCCATGGTGACACTGCTTTTGGCAAATCCAACTGTTCAACTGACTGTGTAGGATGTTATGGATAGTCTCAGTACCTGATTAATGGGAAGAGACGTACGCGTCTCGGTTTCTATGGGTACTGGCATATTATGATGTCCTGGGACTTGATAATCCATCATTCTTCTATGTACACCCAAAGCAACTAGTTCATTTTCTCTTGGAGAATAGCATGCTATAGAGTTTCATTTTCAGCTTAGGAAAACAATTTTAAAAACAAATGTATGAGTACAGGAGACAACATGCAAAGCTGACTATGAGATTGTTGCCAAGCAGAGAAAACGGCAATTGCTATGACAGAAAAGGTCCATAAGCAATTCAGGGGTGGATGTGCATAAAGAGTAGGGTGCAATGAACATGTTAATCCTATCATCCACCCCTCCAACAAATGGTGTACACACATGCATGCTTTGTTAAAACTGAGATGCTCATTAAATAAAATCCCTCCTTTGCAGTCATTCCAAGCTACAGTGACTCCGTTCCCCTCGGTGTGACAATAGGCATATCTGTGCCAATGGGCATACTATTCCTGATTGGGAATGCGCTATAACTGATATGTATATTCAGACGCAGAGCTTTGTGGCTGCGCAGATCGGTTACCAGTCCAACAGAAACAACTACTTTATTCTCAAAAGCAATCCAAAGTACTGACTCCTGATGTTAATTATTGACCCATTGGATATCCAGCTACTGGTTATCCAACTTGTGGTGTGCAATAGCGTGTTACAATTACATTAGGAAGGGCTACTTGATTTCATTACATTGAGTTGATTTTGTGCGTGTACACCCTTTCTATCAAAAGTTCCTATAAGATTTCTTTATTGAAGACTAATGTGTAAATTTGTGCTAAGCAAATAAAAGTTTGTTTCTTCTGCACACTAGCTATGATTCAAACGCAAAGTATTATTTTATTACATATATTTTCTCGATCTATGCATATATGTAATTATGCCCTCTACTGCTTGCAGCTAGCATTTGAGGTGTCGTGTGTGGTGGTTCCATGCATTTCCACATGATTATTTTACAGCACGAGAGGTTGCTATTGTGCATGCTGTAAATACATGCATGGCCTCTGATTGGAATGAAAAATGCATGCACATCCCACAGCTTGTGTATATAAGTAAGTACATCTTTTATTTTTAGCAGCCGGCCACTTACGGGGTGGGATGCATATTCTGAGGAGACACACACACACACACACACACACACACACACACACACACACACACACACACACACACACACACACACATGCACACACACACACACATACACACACATACACACACACAACGCGCATACAAGTTGACACACAAGCACACACACGCGCACACACGCACATGCACACACGCACACGCACACGCGCACACACACATGCACACACACCGGCTTGATACAATTTATACCCAAAGGCATGTTACGAAGCGCCTTCTATAACCTTCTGCAATCACTGTCAGAATTAAATTAATAATGCGAGAATATAGAGCATTTATAATCATATTGCATATGTATATACATGCACTGCTGATCTACATAGCCGCTTATATGCCAATCTTCACCTCTCATCGAACGTACAGCTCCAGGTACTGGAGCGACACGTCTTCGTCGGTCGTCTGAGACCCGTCGGCACACAGGCGGACCTCGAGGAAGCGGTTGCTGGCCGACGTGGAGAGCCTGTTGCAGAACCACGGTCCCGCGCAGCAGGGGGCTTCCAGGTTTCCGCACTGCTTACTGTCCCACAGCACATCGCCGTTATAGAGGGGAGCGGTGCCAGAAACCCACGAAGCGCCCGTCGGGAGACCAGACTCGCAGTAGTAGTTGTTGCCGACGAAGGCGGGGACAGCCCCTTGGTTGTACCCCGTACAGCAGGGGCAACCCGCGATGTTGTCCTCTGAGAAGTGGGAGATGTAGGACCACACGTGGATGCGGTTCTGCCACCAGTTAGTGTCCACGGCGGGATCACTCTGGTGAGACTGATGCCGTCGATGTACGCCTGGTTGAGGGTCCTGGAGGTGGTGATCCCGTCGCTGGACCCCCACTGATAGCCGATGGCGCGACCGCACACCTCCTGGTACGGAAACCCACCAAGCACCTCCATAAAGCCGAGGTTGCATTCGTTCTGGCTCCCGACCGTGTCGATCCGTCTGCACGACCTTATGCCGTTCGTCACGTCGACCTTGAAGAGACCGGTACCGGTGTTCCCGACGCCCGACGCTCCCAAGGGACAGGTCTGCGAAGTGTCCGTCATGTTTAGTTTGGCTACCTGCAGCCACCCCCCCGCGAAAGAGCTGCAACCGCTGGTCGTATTGCACACCAGAGACATCTCGCAGTACACTTGGACGGGGGTGGACGCCTTTAGTATCCAATAGTTTCCAGAGGTCGCGCTCGGCCTCATCTGCTTGATTTGGAGGCACGTCTGGGCTGCCGTGGCGGCCGTCAAGCCCAGGTATTTGGCGTTTAGGGCGGTGGTGAGGTTGGCGGAGACGCCGGATAACTGGGAGGAGAGTCCGGAAACTATCTGGCTGCGGATCGTGGATGCGTTGGCGCTGCAGTTACCCGTGGCGGGGTCGGTGCGCGCCGTGACGACGACTGGACACACCTGCCCGCTACCGCAGTTGGTACTTACGGCGGAACAGCAGGCTACGAGGGAGACCACTATCGTTAACCGAAGCATTATCTCCGTAGTCACGCCCAGAGGAATTCTAATTATAGAAATAAATTTTAATCAAACATTGTTGAGCAAAGTATGTACACACCTTGCAATATAGTAGAGTGCGTGGGTGTACTAGAATAAATGTTACGTTGTGTACGTAGCTCTTGTGACGTCGACTGCAGTACATAGCGCGGTGCGTCACTAATATCGTTAAACTCTCGCACATCGAATGGTGTTAATGAGCATGAATCTAGAGACCCCGTCACATGACGCATTCATGAGCAAAGTCCAAACTGCTCCACACGGGAAATACAAAAAACAATAGATAAAGAAATGGAGGCCTTAATCGCAATTTTGGTTTATACGGTGAGCCTGCGCAGATGCATACTAATAATATGCCGATCTGATACAAACTATAATAACGCATTTATCACAACAGTGCATCTTCCTCGGAGTGGTGAACGCACAGACATTCTATTCAAGTGAGTATTACTACTTAGTTAAATGGTACTGTCATACCACTCCGACGTTATGTTGGACCTTGGCCATACCGGCACACACCTTAATATAAATAATTCATTTGCATGCATGTGTACAATCTCTCAGTGGTGCGTGTTCATGTGATATGATCCACGTGTAGTGTGTGATTTGAATCGCAGACTCAACACAAATATGGCACTAGACCAGCATGAAAGTTTTCACATCGCGATGATTGCGAACTCCGCCCATTGTTTAACGCTAGACGCCTTATGGCACACATATTATACGGAATAATACAAGCAAATATACGCCCGAATAAAGTTTACTATGCTGCATGCAAGCAAGAAATGTGATTTTACACTTCTCTCCGTGGTGTACGCAGTTAAAATGGATAGGTACGATTTGTGTGCTATTTTCGTACCACAACAGATGAAGCCCCAGTCCTATTGGCTACACCTGACAACATCGCTGTAAGTGCAGGAATGCGGTTGTCTCTCGTGTGCGTGGCATGGGGGAACCCCTCTCCCAACATCACCTGGACACCTGACCCCACTAGCCTGCCATATCAGAGCGTCTACACCACCAACACTACTCTAAATACACTGACCTATGTTGTATCCATTCTGGAGATATGCTACACAGAGCCCCAGTTCTCAGGGAACTACTCATGTTCGGCATCCAATGGCGTGGCAGCTACGTCACTGGGAGGGTCCATTGCCACCTTCCAGCTACAAGGTGAGCTCATTATAGCTTCCACATGTGTGAAGGATACTAACTGGGCACGTGTCGTGTATGGTAGGAATCAAAGAATGAGGGGAAGGGGATTAGTAAATTGAGCTATTGAGTGAAAGAGTATAAACTGCACTTCCCCGCAAGCATATGCTGTTATGTGTGACATTTGTTGCTTTGGTGGAAGCTTGTGCTAAGAATTACAGATCTTGTAGTAACTACACATAGCCTGGCACTCTGTGATCAGGTAATGTTTATGTTTTCAGTTGCTACTTTTGGTTTCAGTACTTCCACAGCCATCGTGCTCAAGCAACTACACAGTGTCTTCAAACCTTCAGTATGTCTACGTCAACCAAGAGGCATCTTGCATAGCATGTTCCCTGCCTGGAGGGGTGACGCCATACTCATGGACCATCAGCAACAGCAGTGCAGTGGGGCAGACTGGGGCACACCTCCTCTTCAACGGGTCGCTCCTGATCCAAGACCCTCTGTCTCTTCTCGTTGATCCCAGGGGCGTCCTCACTGTGCAGTGCTATGATCAGACACAGCTAGTCAGCTACATGGCATATGTAATCCTTGGTGGTGAGTTACATTTGTAATGGTGTGTGTGTGTATACGTGTCTGCATGTTTAACGGTACATGTACCTTATAGTATACTGTGTAGAGAATATTGCAAATGGAAGAGTGGGTTTAGATGACTTCTTTTTAATATTTCTGAGGGCAGAGCCACCTGTGGTCATTGCTGGTCCTCAGGACATCATCACTGAATCGAACCTAAAGTTGTCGGCTACATGTGTTGCATGGGGAAAACCCCTCCCTGTGATCACATGGGCTTCTAGCTATGTGGACCTCACCTCATCAAACGTGTACACAACGGTCATATCACTAGCCCAGTACAGCTATGTGGTGTCAGTCCTAGAGGTGTGTCCAACACTACCCACCACCTCCGATACGTACACATGCACTGCTTCAAGCAGCACTGGTGGGGTCTCTTTAGGTGTGACAAGCACAAGCACTTTGCTCCAAGGTAATTTTCCAATTGCACGCAGGAAATGAATATATATATACTAAAATACACATTTTCACATCATATGTTGTATAGGGAGTATTAAGCAAAACTAACAAGTATTTTATTTATGCATTAAATTGTAACGAGTGAGTATACAACCATATCCAGAACTCAAACCGTAGCAATAGTGTCCAATCATAATGAGCTGAATAAATGTTAATCATCCTTGCAGTTCCTTATACACCTTCAAGCGTTCAAATTATTGAAAACTCAAAATTGCAAGTGTCGTGCTCCCTTGCCGGGAACAATTCTGCGGCAGCCACATCCGTGTCATGGTCAGACCCCCGGGGGAGCGTTGTGTCCTATAACAGCACCCTGCTGGTCCAGGGTATCCAACGGAACCAATCAGGAGTATACATCTGCACAATTCAAACAACTTCATCCACTGCTACATCTTCCACGACTGTAACTGTTTTGTGTAAGTCACTTATGTACTGTTACGGCAATGAGCATCAACCCTTGTCTCCCATGTTATTACAGACCCACCTTCTGTGTCTGTGGCTGGACCACAAACAATATACATACCTCAGGGATTGTCAGTCACACTCAACTGCTCCTTTGTTGGTCTGCCCACTCCAAACATTACATGGACAGGACACACTGGACAACAGCTACTGTCCAACTCTCACTTCACCATACTGTCATCAAGCAACTTCACACAGTTGACCATAAACTTCTTAAATGGAAGTGACACAGGAAATTACACACGTACTGCCACAAATTATCTAGGCCCTTCATCATTAACTACAGCTGTCTATGTGCAAGGTATGCATTGGATGAATTCTTTTCTGAGGTTTGCCTTGTTTGTTATGTGATTCTTTGCACCCTAGGTCCTCCAAATCCCCCTACTGTTTTAATTACTAACATTAACACAACCACCATCAGCCTGAGTTGGAGCAGTAGTTTTACTGGCTACTCTCCTCTGACTAATGTGATCATCAGTTACAACTCTTCCAACTATATCTCTGAAGGAACACAGATTCTATCCCTACCTGCAGTGTATTCTGCCACATTGACTGATCTCCACCCCAATGCCAACTACTCTATCCAGATTGCATTTATTAATGTTGCAGGTTTCAACAGTAGTCCTACCACAGTGACAGCATCAACAGTGCCAATTAGTAAGTGCCTACCCAACGTTGTTGATGTCATTATGAAGGTTAAATATGCTGAATATTTTATATATAATTTCAACTGTTGTATTCTACCCAAGCCAAAATTTTAGTTACATAAACTATATTACAACATGGACTGAGGTATTGATTGCAAAGGATGATCATTACTGACCATATTTGACATTTTATAATATGCAATTAAAGGTGCAATTATAACGGTAGTATTGAAGTTTTGAATGTTTGATGGTATATCAATTTAAACAATCTCTGCACTTTTATTAGGGCTGGAAAATGATAGCCATTTATTGTCATCAATACACATGATAATCATACATTATTTTGGTTTACTTATGCATGCAGCTCTTGTTGTCAACCAAGACATTCAAGTTCTAGAAAATGGTGGAGTCCAATTTTCATGTTCAATTATCGGCGACACCTCGAGCCTCATGCCGCTGATTAGGTGGCTGGACCCCCAGGGAATGGTTGCCTCAGTTGGCAGCACTCTATCCATTCTTAGTATACAGCGGGCCCAGGCTGGAGTGTATATGTGCACATTCCAGAGCAATTTGTACAACACAACAAAATCCACAACTGTCACTGTACTCTGTGAGTTATGGGTCTAAATGTATTACTCCAACTATTATTATTGTTAGTATTCCCTGACAGACCCTCCATCTGTGTCTTTGACTGGACCACAAACAATATACATACCCCAAGGATTGTCAGTCACACTCACCTGCTCCTTTGTTGGTCTGCCCACTCCAAACATTACATGGACAGGACCCTCTGGACAACAGCTACTGTCCAACTCTCACTTCACCATACTGTCATCAGGCAACTTCACACAGCTGACCATAAACTCCTTAAATGGAAGTGACACAGGAAATTACACATGTACTGCCACAAATTATCTAGGCCCCTCATCATTAGCTACAGCTGTCTATGTACAAGGTATGGATTGTTCCATGGTAAAAGGGCAATATAATTTGAAATCTCCTTTTTAGTGCCTCCTGACCCCCCTTCAAATTTGGTAGTAACTAATAGAAATGTCTACACCATCAGTCTAAGTTGGAGCAGTGGCTTTACTGGCCACACCCCTCTGGTTAATGTGTCCATTAGCTATGAGTCATCCAACTATCAAGGTCTAGAGGGAACAATGTACCTAACCCTTCCAGTGGTGTATTCAGCTGTGCTGTCTGGTCTCCACCCCAATGCCAACTACACCATACGTGTTGCTCTGGTGAATGCTGCAGGATTCACCAGCAGCTTCACTACAGTACAGACCTCAACTCCTTCCCTGGGTAAGTGGGTGTGAGAAGTACCCTCAACTATTGCCAGTACTTAGGAATGACTATATGAGATCTACATGTTGGTGTTAGGTCATATAATCTGCAACACCACCCCTCTTCATACCACCCCTCTTCATACTACCCCTCTTCATACCACCCTCTTCACCCTCTTCATACCACCCCTCTTCATACCACCCCTCTTCATACCACCCTCTTCATACCACCCTTCTTCATACCACCCCTCTTCATACCACCCTTCTTCATACCACCCCTCTTCATACCACCCTTCTTCATACCACCCCTCTTCATACCACCCTTCTTCATACCACCCCTCTTCATACCACCCTTCTTCATACCACCCTGGCAAGTGCATTTTGCAATTTTAATGCTGCATTGCGTACACGATTAACTTGCTTCTTTTCACTTGTGGCCATGCACACACTCAAGATGCATGTCAATCATTTGCACGCACACACCCACCCTTGGGTGCTAATCTGTGCCCTGGGGACGCTGTTAACTACACCTGCATCGTCAGCAATCTCTCCCCCATGGTGACCACTGTGTGGGCTGGGACGGCATTTCAACAGTGTGCCGCAAGTAATGGGCAGATCGCCTTGGCCCAGAAAACTGCCGTCGGCACCAACCCCAACAGCATTGGGAACTGCGGCCCAAACCTGACCGCAGTGACCACAGCCATCAACATACCCTGCTACACCTCTGTACTCACCATTGCCTCACCTCAGTACGTGAATGGTACCACGATCATATGTTACGGGGTCGGCAATGACACTGTGAACGTTATTATGGCTTGTGAGTTTTTCAATCCATGGTGGCAAGAGATCATTGCTATGCACCACTTCCTCCCCTCCCCCTTTTCTCCCTCCTCCTCCTCACACCTCAGGTCCACCCTCAGCACCCATTATCACACCCATCTCTTGCACTTCATCCTCCCTCACCATCACCTGGACAAACCCGTTTGAATGTGGCAGTCCCATCTCACAGTACACACTAACCACAAGCCCTCCATCGCAGGACTGCAACCCCACCTGCTACCGGTCCCCAGACCAAAGGCAGGCCACCCTCTCTGTCCAGCCAAACAGGACCACAACAGTGAGCATTAGGGCAGACAACTGTGGTGGGAACCAAGCCGGTCAAACTGGCTCATCCTCGTACATCATACAAGGTGGGCACATTCAATTCACGCTATGCTTTTCCAAACACACACACACACACAAATACATACACTCGTACACACATACACACATATACAAACCACACACACACACCCACACACACACACCCACACACAAAAACATATACTGCTCCAATCCAATGTTGTTTTTATCCCAAGCAAATGAATCTGTGCCTGATTTCAATGGAATTCCTGTATTCAATGTCTACTCCGAGTTTGCAGTTGGTATTAGGTTCTCGTGGTCACCATTGGTATGTCACACACACAACACACACACACACGCACACTACGGTGGCCCGGTAGGTCGCGGGTACGAGCAGCGGTTTGAGAGCAAAAATGAGTACGAGCAACGGTCTGAGAACAAAATTGCGTACGGTCCGAGAGCAAAATTGCGTACGGTCCACGAGCAAAATTGCGTACGGTCCGAGAGCAAAATTGCGTACGGTCTGAGAGCAAAATTGCGTACGGTCCGAGAGCAAAAACGCGCAGGAGCTGAGAGCAAAAATGCGTACGAGCTGAGAGCAGTTGTTTACATTGGATTTAGGCATTACGCCATTTGTTTTTTTTCTTTAAAAAAATGGCTTCCAGATGCAACGCTAGCGTCATCCGTTTGTAACTTTCCCAAGGGCTGTTAACATCCTGAGGCAGCGCAAGGGAACTATTCTCGATCCCTGATTGCGCACCGGTGTGTAACTGTGTGTGGGCATGAGTGTCTTGTGTGTACGTGTTTGTGTGTGTGTGCGGGCGTGTGTGTGTGTGTGTGTGTGTGTGTGTGTGTGTGTGTGTGTGTGTGTGTGTGTGTGTGTGTGTGTGTGCGATTCCTTTTACATCGTGATGTGTATCTCTTTATTTGTCATACACTGGTACAGTTAAGAGCAATCTTGGGAGATTTACCAAAAGCACGGTGCGTTATGTTTTCTAACTTAAGTTCTTCAGAGCTTATTACGCATATAGAAAGCTGTGATCTCATCTTATTTAATTTGCAATAAGTCGGCTGTCTGAAATGTGTGTGTGTGTGTGTGTGTGTGTGTGTGTGTGTGTGTGTGTGTGTGTGTGTGTGTGTGTGTGTGTGTGTGTGTGGTTTTGTCTACATCATAGGGAAATTTTACTTTTTATCATGCATACTGTTTTGTCCCACTATTGATTGGGCCGAGGATCTTGTAACACTCAAGATTGAGATAATCAGCTTCAACCCAGAACTCTCTAAGTTGCTGACATGTTGTCCCTCTCTCTCTCTCATTGCGTTGTTGCAGCTTTGATTGCCTCCCTGTCATTCTCAGGCTTGGGCAGTGCTGTTAACAGTAGGCAACGGCAGTGTTCAACACCAAGGTCTCCTTCTCCAATGCCATCTCTGCTCTGGACCCTCCCATTTCCCAGAAATGTGTGTGTGTGTGTGTGTGTGTGTGTGTGTGTGTGTGTGTGTGTGTGTGTGTGTGTGTGTGTGTGTGTGTGTGTGCAATTCCTTTTACATCGTGATGTGTATCTTTTTATTTGTCATACACTGGTACAGTTAAGAGCAGTCTTGGGAGATTTACCAAACGCACGGTGCGTTATGTTTTCTAAATTAAGTTTTCAAATTATCTTCAGAGCTTATTACGCATATAGACAGCTGTGGTCTTATCTTATTTACTTTGCACTAAGTCGGCTGACTGAAGTGTGTGTGTGTGTGTGTGTGTGTGTGTGTGTGTGTGTGGTTTGTCTGCATCATGCATGTGTATGTTCTGGGCGTTAAAGAAGGGAAATTACTTTTAAATCATGCATACTTTCATTTATTGTTTTGTCCCACTATTGATTGGGCCAAGGATCTTGTAACACTCAAGATTGAGATACTAGTAATTGGCTTCAACTGCCCAGAACTCTCTAAGTTGCTGACATGTTGTCCCTCTCTCTCATTGCGTTGTTGCAGCTTTGATTGCCTCCCTGTCATTCTCAGGCTTGGGCAGTGCTGTTAACAGTAGGCGACGGCAGTGTTCAACACCAAGGTCTCCCTCTCCAATGCCATCTCTTCTCTGGTCTCTCCCATTCCCCAGAGGGTCTTGTCAGGAATGATAATGATATAAGCTCGACATTTCCACATCTTGTTGGAGTCTTCCTCCCCAGCCAACAGAGCTTACCTTCTGTCAGTAGCAGTTAGCTCCTCATGCTTCCTCTTGGCTACCGGTGGTACCTTCCCCTTTTGGTGACCAAAAGGGTTGAGAGCTAGTATTGGGGTAGAATGGGCACATAGACTAATCGGAAGTATCCAACTCAAGCCACCACCAATGGCCATCTGGTACTCATTGGAATCCAGGTACAAACTCATACTAGGGGAAGTGACCACCGATAGCCAAGAGGAAGCATGAGGAGCTAACTGCTACTGACAGAAGGTAAGCTCTGTTGGCTGGGGAGGAAGACTCCAACAAAATGTGGAAATGTTGAGCTTATATCATTATCATTCCTGACAAGACCCTCTGGGAAATGGGAGGGTCCAGAGCAGAGATGGCATTGGAGAGGGAGACCTTGGTGTTGAACACTGCCGTCGCCTACTGTTAACAGCACTGCCCAAGCCTGAGAATGACAGGGAGGCAATCAAAGCTGCAACAACGCAATGAGAGAGAGAGAGGGACAACATGTCAGCAACTTAGAGAGTTCTGGGTTGAAGCTGATTATCTCAATCTTGAGTGTTACAAGATCCTCGGCCCAATCAATAGTGGGACAAAACAGTGTATGCATGATAAAAAGTAAAATTTCTCTATGATGTAGACAAAACCACACACACACACACACACACACACACACACACACACACACACACACACACACACATTTCAGACAGCCGACTTATTGCAAATTAAATAAGATGAGATCACAGCTTTCTATATGCGTAATAAGCTCTGAAGAACTTAAGTTAGAAAACATAACGCACCGTGCTTTTGGTAAATCTCCCAAGATTGCTCTTAACTGTACCAGTGTATGACAAATAAAGAGATACACATCACGATGTAAAAGGAATCGCACACACACACACACACACACACACACGCACACACTCACACACACACACACACACACACACACACACACACGCCCGCACACACACACAAACACGTACACACAAGACACTCATGCCCACACACAGTTACACACCGGTGCGCAATCAGGGATCGAGAATAGTTCCCTTGCGCTGCCTCAGGATGTTAACAGCCCTTGGGAAAGTTACAAACGGATGACGCTAGCGTTGCATCTGGAAGCCATTTTTTTAAAGAAAAAAAACAAATGGCGTAATGCCTAAATCCAATGTAAACAACTGCTCTCAGCTCGTACGCATTTTTGCTCTCAGCTCCTGCGCGTTTTTGCTCTCGGACCGTACGCAATTTTGCTCTCAGACCGTACGCAATTTTGCTCTCGGACCGTACGCAATTTTGCTCGTGGACCGTACGCAATTTTGCTCTCGGACCGTACGCAATTTTGTTCTCAGACCGTTGCTCGTACTCATTTTTGCTCTCAAACCGCTGCTCGTACCCGCGACCTACCGGGCCACCGTACGCACACACACACACACACTTTCATAAATTCAGATGTACATTAATAAATATACACCCATGGCATATACTATAATTATAATAATACGATTATAATATTACATGCATACACCCATAGGAACACACACTCATGTGTGCACAAGCACCTATACAACTTCCTTACCCTTTGATATTGTCCCTCCCCCTCCCCCTCCCTTATCAACAGCCAATAATGCTCATTCCAGGAGGGTTGACATGTGGGTTTTCCCCAAACTACATGCTGGTCATCGCCGGATACCCCAATACCACGCACACCATCCCGGTACAGTGTTCATCTCCTGTGTGCGGCTATGAGTTTCCTGTTGAGGATGCTATGGTCCCAGGGTACAACTGTTCCATCAAAGACTACACAGGAGTGACCCAGATTTGTACGTTACCTGTGTGGATAGATTTTTAACATCTCAAATAGGTGTATAGAGTGAGGTCAAAGTCATTATATAGTTATTGAATGATGTTGTGTGTTCGTCATGTTTCATTCTCATACTTTGAACTAGCATTATACAACGATGTATTGAAAGTATCTGCAAATGGTGCTGCTGTCAACTGTACCTTCCTCCCTGGTCTGGTGGGCACATCAGGATGTGTGGTCTCCTTTGGCACCTCTCCAGACTACCTCCCCTACACCAGCACCTCCTCCCAGAGTGGGGGGAGCGGTCAGAGCGTCCCCGTCCAGCTGACCATCAATGGTAGCCCCCTCCTACCTAGCACCTTGTACTACTATGAGGCACGTCTGAGCCTTGTGGTTGGTGGGCATTATCAGGAAGTGATAGTGAAAGGGAGCTTCACCACAGGTATAGTGGGGCATAGCGTATATTTTGAGAGCATTTTGGGAACAGTAATTAGTTATACCAAGATGTCACTGTTCCTGCAGGTCCAGGCCTTCCATCTCTATCAACATTCTCACAACTGCCATCTCCATCAGGTAAGTAAGCTGAAACACATGTAAGTGTAAGTTCTTTTTCAACTCTTTACCGTTGCAGCCATCCCTACATCCGCCGGTGCCCTCCCGGCCCAACTGGTCATCATAGCCTCACTCGGCGCCGGCATCCCTCTCTTCTGCATAATAGGATTGGTGTCTGCCGCATGTTTCATTCTGCTGTATCAGCGGTACCGCAGGGCCAAGGTTATCAACAACCCTTTGTACAATAGCGTGTCTCTGCCAGCCGATAGTCCTTACGTGGTGAAAGGTGACAATCTGGGGGAGTACAAAGACTCCATGTTTTGAACATACAAACGCATCTTAGAATGTACCGTGTACCCTCATCTCCATGTGTGTATCATAGCCCTCTGCACATCTGGTGTAAATATTCAGTTGCGAGTGACAGTAAAGCAGTCCATCACTTGCATTGATAAAAATGGCATTGCCTTGCATTTGAGGTATTTTCTGGTGTCACTCTTTGTTGCGGTGAGGTCACTCTGCAATTAAACTTTTCGACTGAAATTGCTCCAGCAGAGTGAAGTCTTTTAGATATGAAGCACTATTTAGAATACAACGAGCTCTATAATTATGCTGGTCCATTTCATTGCAGACAATGAATGCTTCATCAGGGTGCCTTCCTTCATGGGTTAGGCCGAACGTATCTCCCAGCATTGTAAATTCCCATGGGGTTTAATGATGAGTACGCGCGATCTATGATTGTGAGTTTCCAGACACATGACGTCATGCATGACACCGATCAACGTAATTAGTGATGAGCCAAAAAAAAAAAATGAAGGCCGCATTTGTAATACTGCTTACGGTGAGGCTACATGCAATATGCCTTCCATCAGTGTTCTGTGGCAAATCATGTAATGTATTTCTCGCAATAGTGCATCTCCATCGGAGTGGTGAACGGACAGTCGTACTATTCAAGTGAGCACGTACATTAATTGGGGACTGAGCCGACAGAGATCGATCACCGATTCCGGACACTACATTCCTTTCATCCTTACCCTCCTTCGAGTCCTTCCTCTTCTCTCACTCCCTCCCCTACTCTTCCTCATAGTGCCTCTCCTTCTCCTCTTTCTTCTCCTCCCATCTGCTCTCGACTCCCTACCCCTCTCTCTCGTTGGCTTCCACAACTACGTAATGCCCCACCCATCCGATCGTTTACTCAGTGCGCAGTTAAAATTTAGAAGTTGGCTTTAACGATTTCATATACGTACCTATGCCGGAACATTGGCTAACTTTAAAGTTAACTGTATAGTAATTTAGGAGTGGAAAATAGCTATACTTTGCCGTTAGTTTAACTCGTTGTGTACTATCCTTACAGCAGCTTCCAAATTGACCTCGAGTTCTTGTACAAAGGATAGACGCGTGCATGCATAAGATATGTGTATCGTTGCCTCGAAAAAGGACGACCAAATGCATGTACTGTACGGCTTGTTCAGTACTTTTTACACATAAAAATGAAACGGGGGGTCCATAATGGTCAAAAAAAAAAGCGTGACGTACTTTATGGACAGCCCCCAACGTAGATACTAATATGTCTATATTGGGGTTTTCATACTGCCACAGCTGAAGCCCCGTTGCTATTGGCTACTCCTGACGACGTCGTCGTAACCTCGGGAGCCCGGTTGTCTCTTGTGTGCGTGGCGTGGGGTAACCCCGCCCCCAACATCACCTGGACACCTGACCCCTCTGGTCTGCCATATCAGAGCGTCTACACCACCAACACTACTCTAAATGCACTGACCTATGTTGTATCCATTCTGGAGATATGCTACACAGAGCCCCAGTTCTCAGGGAACTACTCATGTTTGGCATCCAATGGCGTGGCAGCTACGTCACTGGGAGGGTCCATTGCCACCTTCCAGCTACAAGGTGAGCGCATTATAGCTTCCACATGTGTGAAGGATACTAATTGGGCACTTGTCGTGTACGGTAGGAATCAAAGAGTGGGGAGAAGGGGATTAGTAAATTGAGCTATTGAGTGAAAGAGTATAAACTGCACTTCCCCGCAAGCAAATGCGTTGTTTGTGACATAGGTTGCATTGGTGAAGCTTGTGCTAAGAATTAAAGATCTTGTAGTAACTATACTGATACATAACTTGGCACTCAGTGATCAGCTAATGTACACATGCAAGTATGTATGTTGTCAGTTGTCACTTTTGGTTTCAGTACTTCCACAGCCATCGTGCTCAAGCAACTACACAGTGTCTTCAAACCTTCAGTATGTCTACGTCAACCAAGAGGCATCTTGCATAGCATGTTCCCTGCCTGGAGGGGTGACGCCATACTCATGGACCATCAACAACAGCAGTGCAGTGGGGCAGACTGGGGCACACCTCCTCTTCAACGGGTCGCTCCTGATCCAAGACCCTCTGTCTCTTCTCGTTGATCCCAGGGGCGTCCTCACTGTGCAGTGCTACGATCAGACACAGCTAGTCAGCTACATGGCATATGTGACCCTTGGTGGTGAGTACTTTTGTGTGTGTATGTGTATATGTTTGAGTGTGTTGTGTGTTGGTGTGTGTGTGTGTGTATGTGCATATGTTTGCATGTGTGTATTCCATGTGTGCACATTCACAATAGCAGATACTGATGCATGATTAAATAATTTAAAATATATGCCATGCGCATGGATAGTATTGTGATATCATGTAATATAAGAGATAGTTACCATAAATACATTTGTTTCTTTTTCATTAATAATAATCATTATCTTCATGCCATACTGTTGGGCAGAGCCTCCTGTAGTCATAGCCGGTCCCCAGGACATCATCACGACATCGAACTTGAAGTTGTCTGCTGCATGTGTGGCATGGGGGAAACCCCTCCCATTGATCACCTGGACATCGACCTATGTGAATCTCACCTCCTTTAACGTGTACACAACGGTCATATCACTAGCCCAGTACAGCTATGTGGTGTCAGTTCTAGAGGTGTGTCCAACACTACCCACCACCTCCGATACGTACACATGCACTGCTTCAAGTAGCACCGGTGGGGCCTCTTTAGGTGTGACAAGCACAAGCACTTTGCTCCAAGGTAATTGTCCGCACATTTAAAAGTGCCAAAATGCACCTTATTGGCACTTGCAACACAAGATTTTCTTTATGCGAGTGTATAATTAATATGCATGCAATGGAACGACAAAGATACACTCCCCCTTGTCTGAATTACACTTTAATTGTGCCCATGCATTGATAGCTGATGTCAAACTATTTCCATGCAGTTCCTCTTACACCTCCAAGCGTTCAAGTTGTTGAAAACTCCGACTTACAATTGTCGTGTACCATTGCCGGGAACAATTCAGCAGCTGTCACATCCGTGTCGTGGTCAGACCCCCGGGGGAGCGTCGTGTCCTATAACAGCACCCTGCTGGTCCAGGGTATCCAACGGAACCAATCAGGAGTATACATCTGCACAATTCAAACAACCTCATCCATCACTACATCTTCAACGACTGTAAATGTTTTGTGTAAGTCACTTACACCTGTGCATCTACTGTTATTTAGCAGCAGTGAGCATCCATTCTTGAATTCCTCTCTCATGTTATAACAGACCCTCCATCTGTGTCTGTGGCTGGACCACAAACAATATACATACCCCAAGGATTGTCAGTCACACTCAACTGCTTCTTTGTTGGTCTGCCCACTCCAAACATTACATGGACAGGACCCTCTGGACAACAGCTACTGTCCAACTCTCACTTCGCCATACTGTCATCAAGCAACTTCACACAGCTGACCATAAACTCCTTAAATGGAAGTGATACAGGAAATTACACATGTACTGCCACAAATTATCTAGGCCCCTCATCATTAGCTACAGCTGTCTATGTACAAGGTATGCATCAGATGAAATTTTTTGACGTTTGATTTGTTTGTTTATGTCTGCCTTTCACTTTGTTAGGCCAACCAAATTCTCCTATGGTAGTGATTGCTAACATTAACACAACCACCATCAGCCTGAGTTGGAGCAGTGGTTTTACTGGCTACTCTCCTCTGGTTAATGTGATCATCAGTTACAACTCTTCCAACTATATCTCTGAAGGAACACAGATACTATCCCTACCTGCAGTGTATTCAACCATACTGACTGGTCTCCACCCCAATACCAACTACTCTATCCAGATTGCACTGAAGAATGTTGCAGGATTCTACAGTAGCCCTACCACAGTGACAGCATCCACAGTTCCAATAAGTATGTTTAGCCATTCCCTGTTCATTCTTTAGGTGTAATATTGAGTATTGAACCACCACTGATGTAATAATAGGTATGTCCTTATGTGGCATCCTGACCGCAACCCACCAACATGATTATATGATGTTATACAGGTTTTCATCAAGAAAAAAAAAAGCCTAAATCGCTTAGGAGTGACAACATTTCCCCACCCCCTTTGAGGAAATCCTGAGGGAATGATGTTTTGCTTAGTATAGCATACCTCAGATGGATATCTTAAGTTGCATATGATAATATATTCAGATTATTTTTCTCAAAGCCTTATACGTTTTAAAATCATAAAATGTGCAGACATTTGAAAATCTCTGCTAGGCATTCATTCACTGATCATGAAATAATTATGTAACCTTGGGGACCTCATGAATGGAGAGGAAGAACTCTACTGAATGGAACACAGCAATTAGGAAGTGTCAATAGGGCAGGGCAAATGGGATGTACATTTGGACTTGGTACATAATATACATATACATATGTAGGTACGTTGTGTATTGGGGATGAAATTGTGATAAAGCCAGTTGAATTACAATTGTATTTGCATGAATTTGTATATATGTACATGTATCATGACAGGTATCATAATTCTCATGCAGCTCTTGTTGCCAACCAAGATATTCAAGTTATAGAAAATGGCGGAGTCCAGCTTTCATGTTCCGTTGTTGGTGACACCTCTGGTCTCATGCCATTGATTGGGTGGCTGGACCCCCAGGGAATGGTTGCCTCCATAAGCAACAATTTGTCAATTCTTAGCATACAGAGGGCACAGGCTGGAGTGTATGTGTGCACTTTCCAAAGCAATTTGTACAACACAACAAAATCCACAACTGTCACTGTACTCTGTGAGTGATAGCAACACGATACATGTATCGTAGCATTGTATCCAGTTCATTACTGCCACTTTTGATCTCAATCCTGACAGATCCTCCATATGTGTCTGTGACTGGACCACAAACAATATACATACCCCAAGGATTGTCAGTCACACTCAACTGCTCCTTTGTTGGTCTGCCCACTCCAAACATTACATGGACAGGACCTTCTGGACAACAGCTACTGTCCAACTCTCACTTCACCATACTGTCATCAAGCAACTTCACACAGTTGACCGTAAACTTCTTAAATGGAAGTGACACAGGAAATTACACATGTACTGCCACAAATTATCTAGGCCCCTCATCATTAGCTACAGTTGTCTATGTACAAGGTATGGATTTTATGGATGGTTCTATAGTAGAAACACATCACATTATTTAGCATCTCCTTTTAGTGCCTCCTGACCCTCCTTCAAATTTGGTGGTAACCAATAGAGATACCTACACCATCAGTCTAAGTTGGAGCAGTGGCTTTACTGGCAACTCCCCTCTGGTTAATGTGTCCATTAGCTATGAGTCATCCAACTACCAAGGTCTAGAGGGAACAATGTACCTAACCCTTCCAGTGGTGTATTCAGCTGTGTTGTCTGGTCTCCACCCCAATGCCAACTACACCATACGTGTTGCTCTGGTGAATGCTGCAGGATTCACTAGCAGCTTCACTACAGTACAGACCTCAACTCTTCCCATCAGTAAGAACTCTTAATGCTCAATATACTGCGTAAAATAATGTAACTCACTGATAGCAAAGAGGTATAATCACTGCAAATAACAGCAATATATTACTGCTAATTTGTAACTGAGGGGAATTTTTTTGGAATAATTAGTACTCCTACTGCAATATTTGGAGTACCAATTGGTCAATTAAAATGTAACAAATTAAGTTATTCAGAAGACGTGACAATTTGATAAGTCATGTAAACCAAAAGGTTTTATTATGATGTTGTGGTTGCCGCTACATGTGTTGCCTGCATCACAAGGTTGCCAGCAACCAAAAGGTAATATCAATTGACTTGCACAAATCACTGCAATTTGTTTTTGAAATTCAAATTCTAATAATCAAATTTCAAATCAAGCAGCAATCAGCTCCAAAGTAAATTAATTCAAAAACCAATAGCTAGTGTTTGCATAACTTATGCAAGCAATAACAAGTAAATTAATTCATCATTCATCTTCAATACTTCATAAACATATTAATACTCATTACCTTACTGCTGTATATTTGTGTATCTTCTCAATTTAAAAAATAAAAATAAAAATAAAAATTTTAAATACTCAGTTATATTATTAAAGCATGGTATCTATAATCCCATAAAGTTAAGGATTTTAGCATGCTAAAGGGGCTGACAAATTGCATATCATGTGTTTATTACATGCATATCACATACTAATCCTCCACAGGTGAGTCACCACTGTTGCTAGGCAACCCCGGGGACACCACTGTAAAAGGAGGAACAAAGCTGTCACTAGTTTGTGTGGCATGGGGAAACCCCTTGCCCAATATCACATGGATGACCAATCCCCTTGGAGTACCCTACCAGAACATCTACACCACAACCCTCAGTCTAAATTCACTGACCTATCAGGTGTCCATACTGGAGATCTGCTATGCATTGCCAGAGTTCTCAGGAAACTATTCCTGTTCATCCACCAATGGTGTGGTGTCATCACCATTGGGAGGGAACACCGCCTCCTTCCAGCTGCAAGGTGAGGTTTTGGGACTCAGTTTTGAACTGTGTGTCCACACTTTTACTATATTGGGTTCTATCTAATGGTCACTTAACACATAGTGGGTATCATGTGTGCGTTTTATCTTGTATGCAGTGAACATCCCAGCATGTTCTGGTAGCTACAACATCACTTCAAACCTCCAGACCATCTCAACACCTGAAGTGGTGGTCTGCTTTACATGTTCCCTCCCAGGTGGAGCACTGGTTCGCTCATGGACTATCAATGGTACCAGTGCCATTGGACAACCAGGTGTGACTGTACTCTACAATGGAACGCTACTTATCGAAGACCCTCTGGCCCTTCTGCTTGGTCCTACAAATATCCTATCCATACAATGCTTTGACCCAACTCAGTCAAACACATATACATCATATGTTTCCGTTACAGGTAATACTGTGTGGTGATAATGCTTGATTACAACATGTACATATGTATTCTTACCTAGGACCCCCGGATCCACCTTCTAATGTAATGGTTACCAACAGAAACACAACTTCTGTAGGCTTGAGTTGGAACACTGGTTTCAATGGGAATTCCCCTTTGGTGAATGTCATCATTAGCTATGAGTCACCTAACTACCCCTTGGATGGAACACAATATGTACTCCTACCACTGGTGTTTTCAACTACGCTAACGATGCTCCGTCCCAATGCCAACTACTCCATCCACATTGCTCTAGTGAACAGTGCAGGATTCTCCAGTAGTTATATTACAGTGCAAGCCTCAACATTCGCCTTTTGTGAGTCCATTGCAGCTATAAACAATTTACATGGTCCTACATACATCCCAATCCTAGGTTCCTTAAGAAAATTGATTATTTTATTATCATACTTGTATTTTCAATGAAATCTAGTCCTAACAGTACATTTCAGCGGTTATTTGTAAAAGCTGTGCAATACATTTAAATTGAGTACAATGTATTCACAAGCAGAACACACCCATTGAATATGTTCTCATTTTGATAACTTTCACTTGTTGAACTTATAGAATTACTTAAAAGCACTGGGATGCTTGCTACAATGCACCAATTTGATAATGACACCACATGCATACCATTCACATTCCTATTTGGCAGCCTACATGCATACTTGTACTAGCGCTAGAGCCATAAATACTTCATTAATAGTTGCTTTCCTACACAGCCCTTGCTGCCCCACAAAGTGTACAGGTTCAAGAGAATTCTGACCTACAAATTTCTTGTTCTGTTATTGGCGACATATCTTCCATCATGGCATCCATAACATGGAGGAGCCCACAGGGTATAATTCTATCAAACAATGGTTCCCTTTTGGTCTCTAAGATCCAGAGGAGCCAGTCAGGGATATATGTGTGTTCCTTCCAGAGCAGTGTGTACAATGCCTCAACATCCTCAGATATTGCAGTGTTTTGTAAGTTGTAGCAGTTTAAGAAGTGCATATGAATATCAACGTGTGTTTGCCCATCTGGATAGATACTCCATCTGTGTCTGTGACTGGACCACAAACAATATACATACCCCAAGGATTTTCAGTCACACTCATCTGCTCCTTCATTGGTCTGCCCACTCCAAACATTACATGGACAGGACCTTCTGGACAACAGCTACTGTCCAACTCTCACTTCACCATACAGTCATCAAGCAACTTGACACAGCTGACCATAAACTCCTTAAATGGAAGTGACACAGGAAATTACACATGTACTGCCACAAATTATCTAGGCCCCTCATCATTAGCTACAGCTGTCTATGTACAAGGTATGGATTTTATAGATGGTTCTATAGTAGAAACATGTGACATTATTTGACATCTCCTTTTAGTGCCTCCTGACCCTCCTTCAAATTTGGTGGTAACCAATAGAGATACCTACACCATCAGTCTAAGTTGGAGCAGTGGCTTTACTGGCTACTCCCCTCTGGTTAATGTGTCCATTAGCTATGAGTCATCCAACTACCAAGGTCTAGAGGGAACAATGTACCTAACCCTTCCAGTGGTGTATTCAGCTGTGTTGTCTGGTCTCCACCCCAATGCCAACTACTCCATACGTGTTGCTCTGGTGAATGCTGCAGGATTCACCAGCAGCTTCACTACAGTACAGACCTCAACTATTTCTATCAGTAAGAACCCTTTAACTCTCAATATACTACATAAAATATATTACACCCACTGAAAGGAAGTAGTTTATATTGCAACTGTGTGTTCAAAAGTAACACCTATATATCACTGCTAGTTTTTTAATTAGTATTCCATACAACCATATTTGGAGAACTAAAAATCAGTATCATTTGACTTGCATCAATCACTGCAAATTTTCAAACCCAATAATCAAATAGTATTAAGTCAGCTTAAAAGATACACATTTTTGAAAACCAAGAAACTTATTCTATCTTAAAATGTACAGAAAGGCTTGATTTAACTAAAATAATAAACTAGAATGTTAGCTAATTTTAATCTGAGTTGTATTATTAAAGCATGCCTAATATGCTGCTAATGATTTTAGCATGCTAAGGTGGCAAATGTACATATCACATGCATATATCCTCATTAATATTTTCAGATGAGTCACCACTGTTGCTAGGCAACCCCGGGGACACCACTGTAAAAGGTGGAACAAGGCTGTCACTGGTTTGTGTGGCATGGGGAAACCCCTTGCCCAATATCACATGGATGACCAATCCCCTTGGAGTACCCTACCAGAATATCTATACTACAACCCTCAGTCTAAATTCACTGACCTATCAGGTGTCCATACTGGAGATCTGCTATGCATTGCCTGAGCTCTCAGGTAACTACTCCTGCTCATCCACCAATGGTGTGGTGTCATCACCATTGGGAGGGAACACTGCCTCCTTCCAGCTGCAAGGTGAGGGTATCTTGTGGCCATGTCATGCTGTGCCAAACCAAATCATTTGTGTGAGCATTAAAGTGTGATGAATAGACCAAATAGTTTAGTGCCATATCATTTAACTATCTATATTTGTAGTATCTTGTAACTATAGTTTTTGTTTACTATTATTCTGTTGCCAAATGCCTACAAATTGCAGTGGCTACTTGTTAATAAAACTACTGAAATCTGTTGGTGTAGGTACTTACCACTGTATTGCCCCAGCTTATTTCACATGCCAAATCTATCTTTATGTAGTTACTTAGCACGTATGAAATTATTGTGTACAACTGCGACACCAATCACGTCAGGTTACATAATGCAATAGCACGATTAGACATTCATCTCAAATTATCTCTCCTGTACAGTTAAACACCCTAACCAAATAGCATTACTTGGTCAAGATCTTTGGACTTAGATCCTAGCTGCTTACCTATGGATGACAATTGTCATACAACTGACGAAATATATATTCTTGCCTCTGCACAGTGAACGTTCCAGCATGCTCTGGTAGCTACAACATTACTTCAAACCTCCAGACCATCTCAACACCGGAGGCAGTGGTCTGTTTTACATGTTCCCTCCCAGGGGGAGCACTGGTTCGCTCATGGACCATCAATGATACCAGTGCCATTGGACAACCAGGGGTGACTGTACTCTACAATGGAACACTACTTATTGAAGACCCTCTGGCCCTTCTGCTTGGCCCTACTAATACCCTATCCATGCAGTGCTTTGACCAGACCAAGACTGTCGCCTATACAGCATACTTCAATGTTGTTGGTAAATCTGTTATGATCAAGATTTCATTGAATAAAATTGATGATTCTTTTATACTTAGGACCCCCTGATCCGCCTTCTAATGTGGTGATTACTAACAGGGGCACAACTTCTATTAGCCTGAGTTGGGGCATTGGTTTCAGTGGTGACTCCCCACTAGTGAGTGTCAGCATAAGCTATGAGTCATCCGACTACCCCTCTGATGGAACTCAATACATAGTACTACCAGTGGTGTATTCAGCTGTGCTGTCTGGTCTCCACCCCAATGCCAACTACACCATACATGTTGCTCTAGTGAATGCTGCAGGATTCACCAGCAGCTTCACTACAGTGCAGACCTCAACCCTTCCCCTAGGTATGCTACATTTCAATGATGTAGTTCATCCCATAACATTTATTCTGCATTTCAAAATTTTTTCAATGCTGCACAAGTCCATGGGTATTTGCTGGATGTACTGTATAACTTCATTTACTGAACCACATTGCATTCATTTGCAACAAGGATAGGTTGACCTATGGTTTACATCCTTGATTGCTATGAATCATGTTGTGTAATGACATTCTGCTAATGTAAATTCTTTTTTATAGCACTGACTGTTCCACAAAGTTTTCAGATTCAAGAGGATTCAGACCTACAACTCTTGTGCTCTGTTATTGGCGACATATCTTCCATCATGGCATCCATAACATGGAGGAGCCCACAGGGTATAATTCTATCAAACAATGGTTCCCTTTTGGTCTCTAAGATCCAGAGGAGCCAGTCAGGGATATATGTGTGTTCCTTCCAGAGCAGTGTGTACAATGCCTCAACATCCTCAGATATTGCAGTGTTGTGTAAGCTGTAGCAATTTAGGAATTGCATATGAATATCAACGTGTGTTTGCCCATCTGGATAGATACTCCATCTGTGTCTGTGACTGGACCACAAACAATATACATACCACAAGGATTTTCAGTCACACTCATCTGCTCCTTCATTGGTCTGCCCACTCCAAACATTACATGGACAGGACCTTCTGGACAACAGCTACTGTCCAACTCTCACTTCACCATACAGTCATCAAGCAACTTGACACAGCTGACCATAAACTCCTTAAATGGAAGTGACACAGGAAATTACACATGTACTGCCACAAATTATCTAGGCCCCTCATCATTAGCTACAGCTGTCTATGTACAAGGTATGGATTGCTGGATGGTTCTATAGTAGAAACACATCACATTATTTAACATCTCCTTTTAGTGCCTCCTGACCCTCCTTCAAATTTGGTGGTAACCAATAGAGATACCTACACCATCAGTCTAAGTTGGAGCAGTGGCTTTTCTGGCTACTCCCCTCTGGTTAATGTGTCCATTAGTTATGAGTCATCCAATTACCAAGGTCTAGAGGGAACAATATACCTAACCCTTCCAGTGGTGTATTCAGCTGTGCTGTCTGGTCTCCACCCCAATGCCAACTACACCATACGTGTTGCTCTGGTGAATGCTGCAGGATTCACTAGCAGCTTCACTACAGTACAGACCTCAACTGTTATTTTCAGTAAGCATTTGCATTTGATAGTTGTCTTCTGAATGGCAATATCCCTCTTTAATGCCAAATGGTACAGATAATCTTTGTATGCAAGCCACCATCTCCTACTTGCACCGTTTGCCCAGCTTTTGTTTGCTTGTTCCTTCATGGCAAGATCATATCCCTGCAATGTCTCGCTAACTGCATGTAAAAGGGATTGTTTACACCAATTACTCATTGGGTTTTCATCCCAAAGGTGAATCACCACTGTTGCTAGGCAACCCCGGGGACATCACTGTAAAAGGTGGAACAAGGCTGTCACTGGTTTGTGTGGCATGGGGAAACCCCTTGCCAAATATCACATGGATGACCAATCCCCTTGGAGTACCCTACCAGAATATTTATACTACAACCCTCAGTCTAAATTCACTAATCTATCAGGTGTCCATACTGGAGATCTGCTATGTATTGCCAGAGTTCTCAGGTAACTACTCCTGTTCATCCACCAATGGTGTGGTGTCATCACCATTGGGAGGGAACACTGCCTCCTTTCAGCTGCGAGGTAGGTCATTTCTAGAGTTGAATGGATCTTTATTTATAAAATGATGTGCCCCCATTTCCTTCCTTGTGACCATACTTTTTTCGTTATCTAAAATTAATGGAGTCTCACATATTATTCCACCATATTGCAGCATTAGTCACTGCAAGCTGACTTTTGTTATACAGACCACAAAATCATGTATAACTTTGTTATAAAGGCATATAATAGTATGATGATGTACCAAAGGTATACGTGGTTTTTTAGTTTTTATAGCCATAGTGAGTGTCACTACCAGCATTGATTCTGGTCTTTGAGATACCTTAGTGTCTTTAAATCATGGATTGAAATGTTTAGAAAATTAACAATACTGTTACTTCTCCTGAAATTTATGCTATGGCAGTTTTGCGTTTGATAACACTATTTGTTTAATGTGTTACAATGGGTGCATACTTTCTGTAACTAATTCAATTGGTGGTTGCCATGCAAAGAATTGAACTCATTGAACATGGCAATGTTTCCTCTGCAGTTAGCGTTCCATCGTGCTCCCACAGCTACAACATTACTTCAGACCTTCAGTCTATCTTCACAGCACAGGAGGTGATCTGTTTAACATGTTCCCTCCCAGGGGGATTACTAGTTCGGTCATGGACCATCAATGGTACAAGTGCTATTGGACTACCAGGCGTGACTGCATTGTACAATGGAGCACTGCTTATTGAAGACCCTCTGGCCCTTCTGCTTGGTCCGACAAATTCCCTATCCATACAATGCTTTGACGAGACAAAGACAATCACATATGCAACCTATTTAGGCTTTGGAGGTAAGCTTACGTTAAGTTATCATAAGTATACAGACAAGCATAAAAGCACAGATGAATGTATAACTCACCTCCAATCCTTTCTTCCTCTACAGTGACTCCTGACCAACCTTTTAATTTAACGATTACCAACAGAAGCCCAATAAGTATCAGTCTTATTTGGAGCAGTGCTTTCAATGGCTATGCCCCCCTGGTGTACGCCAATGTGAGCTACCAGTCTCCGAACTATCCTCAGGAGGGAACACAATATCAAATTGTGCCCACACTCTACTCGGCAACACTGTCTGGTCTCCACCCCAATGCCAACTACTCCATACGTGTTGCTCTGGTGAATGCTGCAGGATTCACCAGCAGTTTCTCTACAGTACAGACTTCAACTCTGTCTCTTCGTAAGTCCTCATTATTTGCATCTGCATGCCAAATGTATATTGTCGTCATAAAATACAGGACTGTCGGCTCCAAGGATAACAGCATTGTATGCCATCAGCACCGACCGGCTTGTATTGGTGTGGTCTGTAAGTTAATTACTGTTGCGTCTGTCTCCTTTAGTAATAACGTGCTCATGGCATGTAGTTTACTACTGATGCAACAATGGCCCCAGCAGACTATTGGACACTTCAGTATACTCCATTTGGCAGTAATCCTATGAATGTGACTATCCCTGGTGCCCTGCAGATGTTCACTCTCTCAGGACTCACCAGGGGGACCTCATATAGCGTCCGATTGGCCGGTGTGAATGTGGCTGGGCTTGGAGACTTCTCCCCTTATGCCGCAAACACCACAGGTGTTGATGGTACGCTGTTCAAGCTGTCTACAGCAGTCTTCTATGGCTCCTCACCCCATACATGTGTCCTCTTCCCCCATACATGTGTCCTCTCCTTACCTCCATACATGTGTCCTCTCCTTACCTCCATACATGTGTCCTCTCCTTACCTACATACATGTGTCCTCTCCTTACCTCCATACATGTGTCCTCTCCTTACCTACATACATGTGTCCTCTCCTTACCTCCATACATGTGTTTCCTTCAGTTCCAAGCACACCTCTGAACCTCACCACCACCACCACCAACGTCACCTCCATTTTTATGAGATGGGCCCCGCCCTCTGACGATGGAGGAAGCGCCATCCAGTCCTACAGGGTGCAGTACAGGATGGTGGGAGGGGTCAACCTAACGGTGGTGGATCGGGTGTTGGGACTTCAGTACACCATTGCTGGTCTGCTATACGACACCATTTATGAGTGAGCTGGCGGTTAAAGGTCACTTCATGCTGTAACAACGGTTGCAAAAAACATGTCCTTTCTTCTCTAATCAGAGTACAGGTGGCAGCATTCAATGGATTTCTCCTGTCTCTTCCAACCTCATTTGTTCAACAAAAGATTCAACCTATTCCACTTTGTAAGTCCAAGCAATGGCAAGTGTCTGGCTCTATTTAATAACCTGGTGATTAGTAAAACAAATCTGATGTGTACCTGTTCTTATTAGTGCCACCTGATCCTCCATCTAACCTGACTGTTATTAACAAAGATGCAACTTCCATAAGCCTGAGTTGGAACACTGGCTTCACAGGGAATTCCCCTTTGGTGAATGTCAGCATTAGCTATGAGTCACCTAACTACCCCTTGGATGGAACACAATATGTGCTCCTACCACTGGTGTATACAGCCACACTCTTTGGTCTCCACCCCAATGCCAACTACTCCATTCAAACCGTATTGTCAAACGTTGCAGGATTCACCAGCAGTCCTACGTCCATATCTTCGTCAACACTTTCACTCAGTAAGCTTAGCTAGCTTAGAGCTTGGTGCTCTGCAGTGAGAGCTTGTACACACTTTGTACTGATTCATTTTTGATCCCTTAGCTATCACTGCTCCAAGGATCACTAACCTATACCCTGTCAGTTCAACTCAACTTGTTGTCAGATGGATGGTAAGGGTCTTTGTGAATCCCTCCTTAACCCTTTTACACCCCCACGTGCATCCTGCATTACTAACAGGTCACCCTGAATGCAACAATGGCTCCAGTAGACTCTTGGATAGTTCAGTATACTCCGTTTAATGGCAGCCCCGTGAATGTGACTGTCCCAGGTCCACTCAGGACATTCACTCTCACAGGACTCTCTCGCGGCACCTCCTACAGTGTTCGATTGGCTGGTGTGAATGCAGCTGGACTTGGAGACTTCTCCACTTTCTCTGCGAATGACACAGCTGTTGATGGTATGATTAATTGTCATGCTGTTGTAAATCTAATGGTCGCATGTGCATCCTATCATCATCATTGATATCCATGTATGACACAGCTCCAAGTGCACCACTGACCCCCAGAGCATTCCCAATTAATGCCACCTCCATCAACGTGAGCTGGGCTCCTCCCCTCGACAACGGAGGGAGGGACGTGCGGTACTATGTGGTTGAGATCAGGGTACTTGGGGGAGGAGGCTCGTTTGCTCTCGTGGGTCAGGTGCCGGGCCTGCAGTATGACATCATCGCCGTGCAGGATGGGACGACATATGAGTGAGTTGGATATGCGCATGAATAGAGAGGCCAGGGAATGTGCGTGCATTGGTGCTCTTGTGTTCTCCAGAGTGCAAGTGACGGCATCCAATGGAGAACTGGCTGGTCCACCGTCGTCGTCGACACAAGTGACCACGCCTCTCATTGGTTAGTTATTGATGATGATGCCGCATTTAGTATAGAGGATGTGGGACGATGTGATGTGATTATGATGTTGGTGAGGGTGATGGTGATGGTGATAGTGGTAATTGTCAAGGTAATGTATATACTAAATGGCCCTCCTGCTGTCTAGAATACGTTTTACCACCACCACTGACACCGCCACTACCCTCACACACACACACACACACATACACACACACATACACACACACACACACACACACACACACACACACACACACACACACACACACACACACACACACCGTCCATATATCTATTTCTCCTTTTCTTCTCCTCTTCCCTCAAATCCTTCCACTCATTCTTGTCACAATTGACTGCTTGGAAACATATATAAATGTTACATGAATCATCTAGTCACATGTCTCTGTCATTGGAAGGCTTTTGAGACGATGGGAGTGCCCAGTAGTTTGTATGTAAAGGGCACTGCACAGGTACAATGTACAGAAAGGCAGCCAGCCAAAGCAAAGCATATCATGTTAGCCCATGTAACCAGCAGACAGGAGTACTGAGTACATGTCCCATGTACCCCCCCCCCCCCCCCCCCCCTTCCCCAATAATCAGGTAGGAATAATGATGATCATTCTCCTCACACACACACACACACACACACACACACACACACACACACACACACACACACACACACACACACACACACACACACACACACATTGCTCCCCTATTCAGGCCCTCCATTGCCCCTTGGCATGAAGCCCCAGGTGTCCGGCCAGACAGACACCACAGCTACAGTGAGCTGGGCCCACCCTGGAGGCTACGTGGACAGCTACACTCTCCAGTACAAGCTGTCAGAGCTGGCTTGGAGTGATGCCATCACTGTCATCGTAGGGGTTGCCTCCCCCACCTTCAATCTAACAGGCCTGGCGCCCAGTAGCAGTTATGATGTCCAAGTGTCCACTAGCAACAAGAACGGCTCCTCTTCTTTTGTCGCTCTAAATTTTACCACCGATGGTAAGGCAAAACTGTTTTAGATACACGGCCATCTTTCAACATGTCGGAATCAGGTCCACTGGTGATCCAGCCATGAGGCAGACTTAATTTCCTAAACTTTACAGACCTTGCCATTGCGTTTCATTGGAAATTATGTCCATCTCATGGCTGAATCACCTCCTTTGGGCTTGCAGCAGACCGTGCAGAGTTAAAGTTGGCCACGTAGCAGTGTGTGCATATGTTTTTTGTGTATTTCAGTCGCGTTCTTCACTCACAGCACGGCCGATAGTGAAGGTGGTGGGACCGGCGGGCAAGGTGCCCCTGGGCAGCACTGCGGTGCTGGCCTGTGTTGTGGAATCGGGATACAATGCCAGCGTGCGGTGGAGTAGGTCCGACGGGTCTCCCCTGCCCCCCGGGGCCAGCGTGCAGGGGACGCTCCTGCTTTTTGCCGACATACAGGCCCAGCACAGCGGGAGTTACGTGTGCACGTTTGATGGGTCTGCGGGACCTATATCGGAGGCCTTCACCTTATATGTGACAGGTAGGGTAGCGTTTCGAGCATTGCGACACTTGCCTTAATAACAAATTGCAATACATTTGTGTGTGTGTGTGTGTGTGTGTGTGTGTGTGTGTGTGTGTGTGTGTGTGTGTGTGTGTGTGTGTGTGTGTGTGTGTGTGTGTGTGTGTGTGTGTGTGTGTGTGTGTGTGTGTGTGTGTGTGTGTGTGTGTGTGGTGTGTGTGTATGGTGTTTGCCAAAGCATTGGTACATGTACTATACATGCAGCTTGCAATTTTAAAGGTGTCCTATCATTCATTCTAATAGATGCTCCGTTGTTGCCTACATCGTCTCAACTACCTTCTCCTTCTGGTAAGTAATCTCCTAAAGCCACTGTAATGTGTTTATGCATAACCTGGTGCCTTTTTCAACTCTTTACCGTTGCAGCCATCCCTACATCCGCCGATGTCTTCCCCGCCCAACTGGTCATCATAGCCTCACTTGGCGCCGGCATCCCTCTCTTCTGCATAGGATTGGTGTCTGCCACGTGTTTCATTTTGCTTTGTCAGCATTACTTGAGGGCCAAGAGGCAATATATTGTCGCCAACCCTTTGTACAATAGTGTATCGCTAAAGGCTGCAGGTGTGGAGACCCAATTTGAGGCCCAAAATGATGACTTTGGGGAGTACACCTCCGTTTTTTGACTTTATAAGTGTTTATATAAGGTATAGAATGTTCTATTAATTATTTCTCGCCACCTTATCAATGATAAAAGAGAGAGGGAAGGGGAGGACGGGATGGGGTGGTGGTGCTGAATAATAATTGTTTACAGGCCAGGTAGCCTCGTAGGTAATGGATTTTTTTTTCTTCTTCTTCTTCTTTTGCTGATGGTGCATATACTGTTGCAGCAATGCAGGGCACAATATATATTCATTCGAAGTTAATTCACCGGTCTACATATACAATAGTTAGCCAGCTGGGTAATGACGCACGTGCCATGAATGCAAGCTTTTATAACGCTATTCAAGTAGTGCGGGCATTGAACTATAATTCTCTATAAACCGCACAACCCAGTTATGGCATGAATTGATGATTGTAGAGACCGCAGCGTTTTGCGCGTCTGTGCGGAGGGATGCAGTGATATTATCTCTGGCGCAGTTAAGATGTAATTATCCTATCATTATAGGTTTGAAACAACACCTTTTCTTTTATTTTACTTGCAAATGATATTTGTGATTTGTATATATTCGGCATGCACTTATAATACCAGCCCGATATGTAGGTAATAGCGGTCTAGCTATAAAATATTTTTTCCGCACATCAGTTTAAAAATAAATAAATAAATCCTTTCATCACATTTAAAAACAACACGTCTCAGGGATGATATATACTGCATGCTAACCTAGATAATGCCTGCATGCTGAATCATCACTGCATGCATGCAAGGAATGTGTGTACACTTCCTGATTACTGGCTTCCTTCGATATTCACCCCTAACGCTTGCTGAGGGACCCCAGTGGCTGGATCATACACGACGAAGTTAACCACACACCCGTCCTTCAGCAGGTTCCCCTCAACGTTCACATTGAACCTCTGCGCTCCTTTGAACTCCCCCGCGGGAGCGTACTGGCGCACCACGAAGTCGTGGGTCAGGATCAGCCCGCAGTTCTCTCCTCTCTTGATGTCTTGGGTCAGGTCGTTCTGGGTCACGGCCCAGTAGGCGGCCAATTTGGCGGGAGCTCCGTCCTTCGGGGTCACGGCGGCTTCGACGGCGGCGCCCTTGCGCGTTAGCACTATGTCCACGGTAGCCGGTGGGCGTTTGTCCGTGAGGTCCTTAGGCTTGAGCCGTCCCCACGAAGGGGTGTCCTTCATGTCGACGACGATTTGAGGTGTGTAGCAAGATCGCTGCTTCGTCCACGCGATGTTACTGCGCTGGCGGTTGGAGAACGTGCCGCTGCCGTACGCGTCCGGCCACCCGAGGTAGTCCCAGTAGTCGACGTGAAACGATAGAATGGTCACGCCCAACTGGCCCTTCAGGTTGGATATCCAATACTCTGCGGGGGGACATGAACTACACCCGTCCGATGTGTAGAGCTCTATCACGCATTGTCTTGTTGGCCCGCTTCTGACGTTAACCTCTGTGTCTGACATACCGGTGGATTATAACCAGGGCCTTTCTCGATTCCGTAAACTCAAAAATTACGGCGAAGTGTATACAAATCTACTTCCCAGCCCTGCTATTCAATATATGGAATTAGTGTTATCCAAATTCAATTAAAAGCGGAATTTAATTATAATGCAATGTTTTGGCGAACTAGCTGTCAACAAGACTTTGAAATTGAAACATGTTACGTGACTTTACTAACTTTGGAGAATTTATGTCCTTCGTTCATAACAAAAAAATTTTCTCCCCTTTTGGAACACATATTGGCATGCGATGGTCACCTCATGAGGGTTTTGATTTTTAACGATTCAGTTTACACTTGCCCAACACTGATATCAACTAGCCAATACAGCAGCATTGGCTATAACACCCATACGGCCACACAAAACAATTTTGTGCAAGCGTGCATGTACTGCTTTTTATAATTAATATGCACTTCGTATGCCCTAAGGGTCAATGACCTTTGACCTTTCAATTTTCACAAACAATGCATATGCACGGGTCCAGCGACCAAATTCTTCAGAGCTAAACTGATTAAAATGATATGTCCCCATGAAAGGCGATCATGCTGTGCACGGTATTGTTTGAATTACTGTACATGGCGACGTAACAACGCGGCTATGTGGCCTGTGCTCTTCCACATACACCAATACTATGACAATGGCATATTAGGTTTGCTTTTTACAAGAACTGATTGCCCCAGTTTGATTTGTAGCGAGTCCAAATATGTACAAAGAGTAATGCATTGAACTTCATCTGTTCCATGCATATAATTATGCAAGTACTAGTGCTCTGGGCTCCATATCTCAGTATAGATTGTACTTCATGCCTGCAACGTCAAAAATACCGCAGATGACATACCCGCTGTTTCATGCAATAATGAGCTATTACAAGGTTACCGATTTCAGAATTTCCTTTAGTCGAAGTAACCAATTCTGTTTTTCTTAGTCTCGATTAGTCGATATTCGTTTCCTTCATATACAGAAATCGATTACCCCTTTTTATATGCCCTTCGTTTTTCCCGCCTGCACTAACGGGTTAAGTAATCGGTAAAAAATTGCATGTGATGTTATCAACACTTAGTCGCACGTCTGGGGACCCGGCTGAAGGTAAACATCAGTGCCCTCCCTTAAAATACGCGCTGTGACAGTGGGCACGGCAATTTAAATCTTTCTCTGCAGTATTGTACATGTGCATTAATCAAACGCGCTATGTACTCTTTTGCACAGGTGACAAGTGTCCAAATACTTAAGTACACTGGTTCTTTTCCTGACGTTCGGCCATGACGTTCTGAATATCGTACATGTGGTTGGCGGCTTTGCCATATGCATGGAGCGGTGTTCCACCATGAGCGGTTTCTATAGCTAGCTGATACTGCTCAGTACTTATTGAATTGTATATTGAATAATGGATTATAACTGCCAATTGTGGTGGTTGGGAATGATACATGAGTCTACGTGTTTAAGGCATTTTGTACCAGAAAAGAGCGCAAGCTGCGGGGTGACAAATTATTCATTTTCGTTTTTATCTCAGTAAACTAAAATCTTACTTGTCCCATACTTAGTACTGAGTGCGTTGGTAGCGGGCGAACAAACAGCCACGTGTTTTTCGGTGAAAAAAATAATTGCTTGGGTCACAATCCGCCGCCGTTGAATCATGCACATCGTTTCTAGTCCCTGTGGATACTATCTTTGTTGTTTTAATGATTTAAAGTTGGCATAAGCAACCGATCATGATAAGCAATAAAACTGGACTTGTATTAGACTTTTAGAAAAAAAATGTGATTTATCATGCCATATTATTTAAAAAAAAGGACAAACCTGGAAAAACCTAGGTAATCGTTGTAAAATAAATAGTGCATTAATCGCCAAAATCAATTTAATGTTTCGAATAAACGATTGCTATAAGCCTGATTGGACTTTTTTTTTTCATAGTTGAAATAATCGATTTTGATTTATAAAAAAGGTTACACACCCTAATTGGTAAAGAAAGGGAATGGTCCAAAATGCAAAGAACTTGGGTGGGAGTGCGTGGAATAGGCTAGTGAGACCTTCAAGCACACCTGGCTGTGGGCTCAGCTTCCAATAGAATGGCGGTCAGGCAGGAGGTATTAGGCAACCCCCCGACAGGCCTGGTAAACTGGGTAGAGATTTATTTTCTGTGTTCGGAAGCAAGATGGTTACAAGTACTCCAACTTTAAGTGGAGGCTATTTACACCAATGGAAAATGGAAATTGATCCCCGCAATAATGCAGTTTGTAATGTGCTGAACCACTATGCTGAACCACTATAAGGAAAGCTGTTTTCAGCTAGCCTGCACTTTCCACCACTACCTTTCCCCCAAACTCCACACCCCTGCCTACTTGGCCATCACAGGTTCTGCAACTAGCTGCTGTCAAAGTGATCTTCCAAAGAGCCCACTGAAATTCACAAATGCAATTCAAAGTTGCTATCACAAAGGATGAATAGCAAGCAGCATAAAAGCCATAGTAACTGGAAGTGAAGAAAGTCAGTTATTATTACGTTATGCAAATTTAAAGTATGCCTGATTCTGTACCTGTAACTTTCCCCAGAACAAAAGAAATCTGATAGGTTGCAAGTTTGGATACCATCACTGAACTAGTGAAAGACCACCAGGCCAATGAGGAAGGAAATTGGCTATGTAATCATATTAGAAATGCTGCACAGAACGGCTAAAATTTCCATTGGTGGGTGGACTTCAAAAATATATTAGAAAATTCGGGTCTTTCAAAGCAGACTAATTAGCAAATAGCTGCATTGATATTTTCCTCAGTCAATAAGATCCAGTCAGTTCAACGGCAAGAAGATTGCAGTAGTTGTGGTCTTTTTGCTGTTGCTTTTGCTACATCCGGCTCTTTGCTTTGGATCAGATCCATATGCATGTAGCAGCATAGTGTATGTTTGGGAATCCCAAAGGTTCCCGTATTAAGCATTGTTTTGAACCAGGAATCATGGAGCCTTTCCAAGGCAATAAAATAAAGGCTCGAAAACTATATAGCCATGTACAATATGATATATTTTACAGCTACAGGCTGACATGAGGAAAGGAAAAAATGGCCGGATGCAACAGTTGTCCGGAATGGTTCCACAAATCATTCGAAAAAAATACCTGGTTGTGCATTTTCCCGCTCTTGTAACTCTTCAACATAGGCATTGCAAATTCACCATTTATTGCAGCATGCGTTTTGCTTGTATGTGCATCATGTAAGAATTCACTGAGCATGCACAATGTATTTATTCCTTATACAATTCATCACTCTTCCTTTATTAAATATATGTACACGTGGCGCCTCGATATAAACTTTCAATTATTACATTGTAAATAGCAAGCCAGACACATTGACTTCTAGCTGGAAAAAAAAAGCTAGGACATGTACAGGCTTTGCGTGTATAGTTCTCAGTGATCGAATACCAGACCGTTTTTGGCAAGACAGGAGGACCATCTTTGGCGGACAAATATGGTCCGGCCGGACTATTTTGGCGACCAAAAGTGCTCCGCCCGTACCACTTTTAGGTAGCCATGACAGTCCCCTCCAATACTATAAGGCTTGATAAGGATTTCCGCTTCTGTACTATATTTAATCTTCTGCACATATGCATGGGACGGTTTATGACAAAACCAGGTACGTCAATACATCCGCTATAAAACAGCATCTATTTCAAACCCACATATCTTCCGAGCAGAACTACAAACGTCCTTTATATTTTCGGCACTTATTGCCACAATCAGTTCTGTATTTCATTCTATGTTTACACACAATGAGCCCGTTACATGTGCACTCGTCCATGCCAACGTTCGATAACCGTCAGGGTTAAAAACACCAAAAACTGAACGCAGGAGAGTTTCTCCAACGCAACGAGGAGTCCTGATGCTATCGGATTCTGAAGATCGTTGAATTTTACTTAATCTATAATCAATATATTGATACCAAAATGTAAAGAACTTGGGTGGAAGTGCATTCCCGCTGACGGTATATATAAAAACCTATGGAGGATGGGGAGAAAAGGCTTGAGAGACCTTCAAGCACACCTGGATGTGGGTTCAGCTGTCAGGCAGGACTGAGATATTTGGCAGGCTCAGCTTAGTGGAGATTGAATGCTCCGACAGGTCATGTTAAGTTCCAGACAAACAGAGCGATGGAATCGTAAGTCAGGGTAAGGCATGCTCTTAAATTGTTAATTATTTATCTGATTGTCTAGATGCTTACAAGCTCATGCATGTGGAAGGTTTGACTGGTTAATTTTCATGCGTCATGTGTGTGATGTTAAATAGATTAATTTGTTCAAAATTGTACATCACTATCATGCACATTTCTGATCAAAGTAATTACCTCATGGCGGTTCAATTGTATAGTTGATTTGCTGACGCCAGGTATAAAGTATTGAAATCCTTGTAAACATGATGAGAAAACATACACTACTTTTAAATTAGTATGTTAAACACACCATCACGCTAGGGTTGTGCATTAATAAGGTGAAGTAATCAATCAATGTACACAATGGATGATTTATATTGTAGAGAAAAAAAATTACGATTTTTGCACTTACATAGTAATACTGTTAAATCATGTGATGATCCTACCAGTTATTTAAAAACCATATGAAATCAAAAATTGATCCGTGGTCTTTTGCATGTCTGTTGTCGTGTTATAGACACATGCACAATGTTAATGATTTAGACCATTCAAACAGAACGGACAAAATACAGTATATATATATATATATAAATGGTGTGTCCACAACAATACACACACACACACACAATACAGTATTTTGAGCTAAGGTCTCATCTATAGTCTGTCCTCACAGCCAGTTCATACACAAGCTGATGACAGTCAGAATACATAGCCTTCTTAAGCCCACAGCTTGTTGCGGCTAGCTTTGCCCTCACAATATTGTTCAGACTGGGAGGCTGCAGTGGCACATGAGCTCCAACCATACGCAGTAGTCTCCGTGTTCTTGGGTACGCATTATGCATTTCTGGTATGAACCACTGTAAGCAGACTAAGTAGTCCAATAAGCCTTGCTTGATTAGAACCTGCCTTTCATTTTCTCCACCCAGTATTACCTGGAGACCAAGAATTCCTACTTCCACACACAGCAGATCAATTAACTTTTCTGAAGTGTGGGTTAGTGGGCTGTATACCAAACTCATGACAGGGAATATGTCCTGCCTTCTGAAACCATATGCTTTTACTGCCCATTTATGAAGAACAGTAACATCAACGTTGCGGACAAAAGGATCAAGAAATGTTGTGATTTTGTTTAGTAGCCCTGAAGGAATGACTGCCACTCTGGTCAGCACCAGCTGAGCAATCATCATGGAGCCAAAGAACCTAGTGATAATGAATAGTAATTATACGCAGATATATTCATGACTCACTTCACAAGGTCGCTATCCAGTGTTAAGCACAGATGTGGGGCCACGCCTTCTAAATATGGAGTTGTTGGAGATACTAGTTTATTTGATGAATGAAATATGACACGGAAAAGTTCTTCGGTAGAAAAACACTGGTGTGTGCCTGAGGTGTGGCAGAGGTTCTCCAAGCAGTTCAAAACTCGGACGCGTACAGGTAAACTGAAGGATTGGTCCGGAGTTTTCACACATCCAATGAACTGTTTCATTACTTTGTCGTTAGATACTAACAGAATCTGATGCTCCGGATATTCAGCTATGCTATAATCCGGGGAACAGAAAACAAGTGAACAAATCAAACGACCAATACAAACTGCACTTATAATATTATTTTAAGTGAAATGTTAACTTTCATAATTCCTGTCATTGACTAATCCAAACACTTTTTCAGATAGCCCACTTAATACAGACATGTAAAATCATATAAGGCTACTAATCGCTATATTGCACTGTAATATGCCAAAGTTTCCTTCATTTTTGTTTTACAGGTGGCCACAGTTGTCATTGTATTCGAGATACAGAATTCGTTCCTTTGCAGACGTAAATTTACTCTAGCTATCAAAATGCCTCATTTAATAAGTGGTTCAAACACAAACAAGCAACTCCTTTCAGAGGGAATTTTAATTTTTGAATTTCCCCAAAAACATTTCCCTGCATGCGTCTCACATAAAACCTGTATTAAAAGTAGGAGGGGTTCTGTCACAACATACTTGCTAAGGCATCCCAGAGCCATCACTATGACATCAGCCAAAAGCTTTTTTTGGTTATATTTACTGCCGATAGGCATGTTTCGATTGTCTGGTACAGAAATGCTTCTGTCGGATAATAGCGGTACCCGAAGGAATGAGCCAATTATGTTATTCAGGCAAGCATAATTAACCACATCTGCGCCATCGAGAAGGATTATGTGCAATATAGCCAGCAGACACTTCTCTAGGTACATGAGATCCATATGATATACTTCGTGCCAAGGTTGTCCCAGCAGAATAGTGTGAATCTCCTCGATCAAGTGCAGACCACCATTTTTGAGGAAGAACTTCGCATTTGACATTTTATCGTCGCCGCTTACTAGCTGTTGTGCGCATTGATCGATGTCTTTGACACGAAGCGTATCCGACATCGGACTCCTAAAGTCGAAGGAAGTACTTTCAAGCTGAGATTTAAGCTCATTCTCGATGTATTTGAGGAAGTCCAAGGCTTCACGAAGCGCCGCTATTAGAAGAAAAACGCATTCCACCTGAGCCTTTCCCGTGTACTCTACGGTAATTTGATCGCCATCTTTTAGCCTGTAGAAATCCAAGCTCTCCCCGTCTTCCATGAGCGAGCATTCGAGGGACAACTTTTGGTCGTACACAGGTATGTTAAATTCATTTTGGATCACTTCTTTCAACTCCCCTACACTTTCGGGTAGCTTGGCTAGACTTATAGTACGAGACGAAGTACTAGTACTGCTCACTTTACGTGAAGTACAGAGAAGATGAAAGTTGAAACTAACGGCCTTGCCCTTCATCTGTTCTGTCTGCTCGATACGTCCCTGCGCAAGTTTTCTGCCATTTTTTTCACTATTATCATCCGATTCGCGTTGTTTATTATTGCCTTGGTCTTCCTCCATGGTGGTCACATGCAAATCCTCGTTCCCATTTATTTTAATGCCAATGTTATGAATGTGATTTCAGCCTCCCCAGTACTATATTTAGTATAAGGGGGCGTCTCCAAACTATTTTGGAAAAGTTAACGTTTTAACGTTAGGGGGTTTTCAGGCTCGTGACGTTACTGACAAAAAAAAATGGCGGGCGGACTCCCACAACCTTCGATATCAATGACGTTATAGGGGTGGGGGGAGGGTTATAATGAAACGTCAACTTATCCAAATAGTTTGGAGACGCCCCCTAAGCCGCTCCTGTACATGCACTAGTTTCCCCGAATCAGTAAATTTGTTCGTAAACTCTTGCCACAGTCCAATGCATCCACCTCCCCCCAAATATAACACAGTGCAAGTATATACACACTACACACATTCACAGACCGTGTCAACCTTGAAACTCATATACCCATTGAAGACTTTCTAAATTCGTTTAGGGACGTGTTGAAGATGTACACCTCAGGGTAATGACAGCAGTAACTGCCACAACCACGACACAGGAGACAATCACTAGCATTTTGGGACTTATTGCCCCTTGCAACCGTTATGGCATCACCATACTGATAAGCCAAGCATTACTTACGGAGTATGTGATTATTGAATGCATCAGTGCATCTTTGCATTTGGTAAGGAAACTACTGGATTCAAGGCGTAGGATATACCAAGGGTCATGATATTTTACTGAAGATGTGAAGAGTGTGCCATGCATATGTCTTTTTTACTCATCCCTTAAAGAATGCATGAGTTTATGTAGCCAATCGGAGCACCAAACCTACCCTTAATTGTTGGCATGTACACTAGTGTTAACACGTAAGCCAAGAGAAGGCTCTATTATAGCATAGCTTCCTTTGTAAAACTTGATGCACCTCTTCGCATAGTAATTATAGCCTTTGGGATTGATATTGACTGAGCAGGTAATTCATTTGGGACAACCATCCGGCGTGCATGATGTGCAGTAGTGTGGCCAAGCAGGCCGAAATGGTCTCCCAGCAACCAGCAAATGCCTTACTCTACGGGGAAAAGGGACCTGAAGCGGACTGCACCCCCCCCCCCCCCCCCCCCCCCCCCCCCCCGCGTGCTTTTCGTATCCTTAAGCACCCCCTCGCTGAAATACTGGATATGCCACTGAAATGGATAGCATTCCCATTCCCATAAAGAAATTTAAGCAATCCCCGATCTTTAGCTATTTGAGGTTAGTATCTACCGAGTACGTGTACTAAGCCACCCCATTCTGCCCCCACCAAAAAAATTCATATCATTAATATTCATAACCAACCCCCTCCCCCATAGCTACAATCCTGTATCCACCCCTGGACATGCAATAGAAGCACATGATCTTTATCTCCTGGGCACACAATAGTGTAAAGTAGCAACTCTACTAGTAATGTACTGAATGAGCACATAAAATTGCTAAAAGTAATCCGTAATAAACGTGCCACGTTTACAAGCCGCTAGCTATATAGGGCAATGTAGTAATTATTATATGCATGCAAGCTTATAGCTACAAGTAAATAAAAACATTCTCTACGAGAAAGTTGGTGGGATATAGGATTTGATTATGACATTGGTGGTGTAAAAAGCAAGGAAACAAGGTCTTATCAGAAGGGAAAATGTCATAGTCCTATATTTAGCACATTTCTAGGGCATGTGTTGTTTGTGTGCTAAATATAGGACTATGACATTTTCCCTTCTGATAAGACCTTGTTTCCTTGCTTTTTACACCACCAATGTCATAATCAAATCCTATATCCCACCAACTTTCTCGTAGAGAATGTTTTTATTTACTTGTTTTCTTTATTTTTTTTTCATATATTATATAAAAGCGAGTCCTCCAGCCGATTCTGAAGCTATTGGTGAAATTTTCATCGCTTAGAAATGTTCCTGTCCTGAGTTATGCGTTGCCAAGAAGAAGGAGAAGAAGAAGAAGAATAAGAAGACGACCCGCCCCTTGTTCCGAGACTGGGTACGAGAACGGGCGGTACACTCTTGTTCTCAACAATCACGCGGTTCAGCGACATGAAACAAAAACGAAACTACTCATTTTTGACTTCTAGATCGATTGCTAAAACAAGCTACACGATCCGATCGTCGGGAGTGTTGTTACAGACGGGTCGCGTTTTTTTAATGACTTCATAGTCGTGGTCAAATCCTATATGGAAGTTTCTAATGAAACTTCCGATTCTGCAGTCTGGTTCATTTCAATGCCATAAGAATGATGATTGTAGGATCATTCATACAACAACCATGAGCTATAATGACCTAACTCTCCTCTAATGAGCTATGATGACCTAACTATGATGACCTAAATCTCCTCTAATGACAATGATGATCTAATTATCCTCTAGGCTCCACATTATAACTGTACTTTTCAACCAATCAACAAAAAACTAGTTTAAGCTAGCTCATTTTCCCTCATGGATCACCTAGCTAGTGTGGACATCACTTCATATACCCAGCTCAGTCCTCAGATGGATTGTGCCTCATGGTGCTATAGCAGTAAAAGTAGAATGGGATTCGGTTAGGACAACAGACACTTGTATTGTATTACTGCCGCCCCCCCCCCCCCCCCCCACCCCTCCCCTATTACAGAAATGACATTGGCCAGATGTGTGGAGGCTAATATATGCAATGCCTTTTTTTAATCATGCCAACCCTCCTCCTCAAATACATTGCACTCTCCCTGAAACCAACCTCCTCATGACCAATCATTTTATTGACTGCGATATATACAAGGAACAATTACGAACGGTACAAGATGTGAATACAAAAATGGACACACAAATGAACATACATGATTTCAGAATCAAACCCTTTTACGGCTATTAATGGCGCCAAATTGAAATATGAAAATGCTGATTGGGAAGAAGTGATGATCACACGACTGAGTCAGATGCTTTACTGTTATTAAGGTTAGGAGAACCATTTGCTACGCTGTTGTTAAGAAGGTAAGGAGAGCTATTTGCCACGCTGCTAGCATCACTGCCACTGGGGGTGCTTGTGGGTGGAGGGCGCCTCCCACCAAGGTCTGGGGACCTTCCCACCTCTTTCAGATCGACGACCTCATTGAAATGCTTGATGCTGCTGGGGGAACCCCCCTCCCTTCTCTGAATTTCGAGGGAGCTGCCCACGTGCCTCTTCTGGTAACACATGCATGCAATGAGCAGCAAGACGATGAGGATGAGGAAGAGGAGACAGCCTACCACAGCACCAACAATGATGATAGTGATAGTGCCTGAAGGACTGGGCTGAGAGATCGAGGGATCTGCACTGTGTGATGGCAGCATAGGAGTTGCATTGAGGTATGGAATAACTGAAGGGAAAGGGGGGGGGGGGGGGGGAGGGAAGAGAAGTATGTAAATATGTGTGCCATTAAGAAAAAAAAGTGGATAGATGCTTCCTACAAAAAAAAAATCAAGTCACTTAGCCACAGCTGATGGACTGGGGACTGTAATATACTGTTTAATGATTTATTTGGCAAACCAAAAGAATAGCAGCTGTCATTATAACTGCACCTGAACATATACTAGATGCACATTGATAGAGTTTGTAATATAGCTTGCTACCAGACATTATGATATGATGTTGCTATGACCAAAAAAAAAGACCAAGCCATGAAGGAATTCTTAAAAGGGATTGACTTTTGTGTGTCTGGAAGGAATACCTTTGTATGTCTTCCTATTGGCAACCGAAAGCCATGTTGCTACATTGCAGACTATACATTCAACTGTCTTTGATTCTATGAGGCACAACTGTTAGTGTTCTCTGATCAAAGAGCAGGTCAGAACAATGAGAGGTAGAAAGCGTTACTGCAAACAATGGGCCAAAATGAGCAGAGGAGCAGACTGTGAAGAAACGTTGTAAACCATATCTGCCTTAGTAAGTGCCAGCGTATATGCCTGGTCGGGAGATGCTTGTGCTAGAAAACTTCTCAATGCTCCCATTACACAGCTATGCAAACCAAAAAAAAAAAAAAAAAAGATTTCCTCATCATTGGTGCCTAAGTAATGATTGAAGAGTTCAAATATCTATATCTTGCTGTGAATGCTGTAAATTTAAAACATGTGATACATAGTTGATGACTAATTACAAAACTCCAAGAAACCATGACCTGTGCATTCCATTGAAGTTGTAAATAGTATATGGAACAGTGTCCAGCAGAATCACCCATGTGATACTTTATTAAATTTTCGAGGACAAGCAAAAGAAAAGTAACGCTCGCATTGAAATGTATGGCTAATTATAAATTCAGTGCCCAATAACTTTATGATGGATAGTCCAATTTAGGATGCGTAAGGACCATTTGATAGAAACTCTTTGGAGTTCACGGAAAATGAAAAAATTTGAAAACTTGAAAAACTATCCAGATGGATGATTTTGCTGGGCACTGTCCCATATACTGACGGTCCCCAGACCATCATCAAAACGAGCAATCGTTCTGAACATATACGTTTGGCACATGAGACTACCTCATCCCCAGCCCATACCTTAGCCTGAGGTACATGCAACCACCTCAGCCCCAGCCCCTACCTTAGCCTGAGTACATGCAACAACCTCAGCCCCACCCCTAACTTAGCCTGAGTACATGCAACCACCTCATCCCCAGCCCCTACCTTAGCCTGAGTACATGCAACCACCTCAGCCCCAGCCCCTACCTTAGCCTGAGTACATGCAACCACCTCAGCCCCAGCCCCTACCTTAGCCTGAGTACATGCAACAACCTCAGCCCCAGCCCCTACCTTAGCCTGAGGTACATGCAACCCTCCAAAGAAAATATCTCTATCTTACTGTAGGCTCACAAGAACTCTCTTACCAAATAAATAAATATCCCTAACAAAGAACCCTTATTAATTTAGGTATGCAGGTGTGTGCATCTGGGTGTGGTGTGAAGGTATTTTAGGACACCACATGATGGCCAGCCATGTGGGTGTGTGGAGTTTCACTGTAATTGGGACTACCGCTTCCTGACCACAAGGAAGAAGGGGGGGGGGGGGAGGAGGAGGGGGAGGAGAGGAGGGAGGAGGAGGGGAAGGGGAGGAGAGGTGGTAAAGAACAACGAGGTACAGTGTAGTGACTAGTGCTATTGGTTGCCTTGCGTTAAAATGTTTTGCTAAGATAGCAGGAAACAGGAAGTGAATGCGTAAAAACGCAGCATGATGTGTGTGCGTGGATGCCCAACACAATAATGTCATTGTTAGGCTGTTTAGGGCACCACTTACAAAGAAAAATACTAAACACAATCATAATTCCTTGATGGAGTGGGAACTGAAAATACAAACTACAAACAATGAACAAAAAAAACTCCAAATATAGTACCGCTGGTGTGTACGTTGTGCAGGAGTGTGGGCGTATGTTTGCAAGCATCACGAGTGAAAACAGAGTACGGTGAACGAACCCCCTACACACGACCCAGACTAATGTTCAGTGGCTGCACAGAAGCAAGTCACCTGAGAGACCTGTCAACTAATTGTACTCAACCTCATTTGTCCACCTGTCATAAATCCATCCACACTTATGACTTATCCAGGGGTCGAAATGCCGGGTGCACACCTGCACTAGTGCAGGTACTTTTCCCAAAGAGCAGGTTCATTTTGCCCTATACCTGCACTGCGTGCAGGTGGCTTGCCCGACGATAAAACGATACAGTTATATTGTTTACTAGCCGTGCTTGTAATAGTGCTACATCAAGCGCTAGCGATTGCAAGTATAAATTTACATTTACAAAGCAACCAGAACGGCGCACGCATAACGCACATGCATTAATTTGTTAATTAAATAATATTAATCGATATTCCGTATGGCAGCGTTCAGTTCTGTTGCTAGTTTTGCATTAATGCTTTAGGCTAGATCAAGCTCCCACCATGCTGCTGTCAACGAGCAGGATGCGTATATCGCGAGTTGCTCCGTTTCATTATGAATGTCATTAAAAACGAGACTCGCCGTTACATGTACTATTCCATGGAGCGGCACTCCTGACGATCTAATTTTAGTCAACAATATTCAATAGAAGTCACCCCTAAGGAGATGAGCTAGCAACACACACAGCAACGCACAAAGGAATCAAAACATTTCCCCTAGTGGATTCACAGCACATGAATATGTGAAGGACAACAGAGGGAGGGGAGGAGGTGTGAAGTAAGCATGGTGAACAACAAGTGAGGGAGGGGGGAGGTATGAAGTAAGCGTGGTGAACAACAAGGTGAGGGAGGGGAAGAGGAGGTGTGAAGTAAGCATGGTGAACACACAACACACCATCAACCAATATGACCACCCTCCACACCTTATACACGTAAGGGACCTACTACAGATATCATTCAACAATGAGATAAGCTAAGCAGCATGCTGGTGGTGATGGCACCCATTGGAGCTAAAGTTATTGATCAAGGTACATGCACTTGCACACACACACACATACAAAACCAGATGCTCTACTAACAGCTGACAACATCCAGCACATCAATCCCTGTGCATTGGGCAGAAGTAACCATGGCTACAGACTCATCAAGCATAGCGGTATTACACAGTACACACTGGTTCCACACCCTTGCACAAAGAGACCTTATCACACCGTAGCGTTCAGCTGACATTAAGTGCAGATCATCTATTTTGACCTGCATGAACAGTACATTGCTAAATGCAACCCACCATGTACATCAGGGATCATACGGAGAAGACGACCTTGACTTCAGAATGGAACCATACAAAGTTCTGTTCTGTTGTCATTTCATGAGTATCCTTTGCAAGCCCCACATCAATAATGGTAGTGGAAGCACTAACTTCACGTGGGCAAGTGAAAATGCTCTACAGATAGTATACATGCAACCATTGGAGTGGCTAAGAGCATGTATCAAATATCCCTGCCATTAAGGAGCAATGTAGCTCATCTATCTTTGGGATGCCCCCCCCCCCCCCCCCCCCCCCCCCCCACACCCATAATCTACAGATGGATATATTGCACTACACATGTATAGAGGTGGTGGTACACACACACACACACACACACACACACACACACACACACACACACACACACACACACACACACACACACACACACACACACACACACACACACACACACACACCAAACAGCTCTACGGGCACATGAGGTGGTTACCTAGGTATAATGACTCATCTCATCTGTTTGGGTGCCTGCAAGGCTTCAAGACATCGCCCATACATGTGGGCGTGCTAACCCTGCCACTGATCATATTGGGAAGATGGCAATACCATATTGGGAAGATGGCACAAGACAGACACGTGTCCAAGAAGCATGAGCCCTGGTCATTATTTGTCACTGGGGGCATTCCCATAACTCACATGCTTGCATTAGTCATTGTTGGTTTAGCAACAGCACTGAACAAACAACAATGGTTCATGGCTACAATGAGGTACCATAGGAGATAGTGTGGCATCTAGGCGCCTCCTTAGAGCCAAGATGGCGCTTATTAAGGGGAGACGAGTTAGTGAGTTTCAATGAAGAGTGTCAGGAGGGAGGGACGGGTGCAATTTGAGGGCGGATTCGGAGAGAGGGTGAAAAGTTGAAGGGCGTAGCGGGCCTTTGGCCCCCCAAAGCCCAAAGCCAGAAGCCCAAATAATATTTCCAAACGTCGCATCTCTGCTCTTGTTAGCACAATAGTATAGTAGCATATCACACACACACATCACACACACATCACACACACACACACACATCACACACACACACACACACACACACACACACACACACACACACACACACACACACACACACACACACTTACAGAGGGGGTGGGGCAAGTAGGTCACATTACTTAGGCCTGCGCTGTTCACGGCGGCCACGCCCACCATGTAGGCCACACCCAGCCTTATGGCCCCGATCAGAGAGCTGGTAACATCAGGTGTGGAGGTGATGTTGGAGGGATGGTCCCCATCCAGTCCGTAAAAAACAACGTACCCCACAAGAGGTGTCATGAGGTCAGAGTACACAAGTGGGGGCTGAAGATGAGGGGGAGGGAGGGGAAGGAGAGAGAAAGGTGTCGTGTTACTGCGGTTGTTGAGGCTTTGTGGGTTATCACAGTATGGCTGCTGTAACAGCTGCACCAAGAGGTATGCTGGCAGCTGGACACACCACATATCATCATTCCAAGCCAAGAAATTCAATTTTGTATTAAAGACACTCAGAAGCAAACAGGGACACGACCATACATGCACACACATATACACACAAACACACACACACACACACACACACACACACACACATACACACACACACACACACATCTCAACCTCCTCACCTGCCAGGAGATGTTGATCATGGTAACACTGTCCTGCATATTCACTGGTACTGCTTGGATGTTGGAAGGCGGAGCAAGGACTAAAGGGAGAGAGGAGGGAGGGAGGGGAGGAGGAGGGAGGGAGGGGAGGAGAAGGGAGGGGAGGAGTAGGTTTTACAGGAGGAGATGGAAGGAAAGATGTCACGTCAACATATTCTGCGAGTTGGCAACACTCAGGAAGCACCAGTCTGTGCACCATCCATCCAAATAAAAACATGTTTTGTGTATTCATTTTTCAAAGTGCAAGTTAACTAACACATGACGTTGAAAACTGACACATGATGGCGAAAAGAGCCCAAAGGGACACTCCCCCTGCCCACCGTTACTATTTTTAAAAAGCACTTACGAACATGAGCCAACAATGAAGTAAGTGTGCTTTATAGGTGTGTTAATGGTCACATACTTTTCCCACTGGATGCGACAATGCAATGACTGTAAGCAACCAAAGACTGCTGCCAACTTCCCCCCTGTCTATCCCCATGTGCCAACAAATGTGGCCCCACCCCCCTTTTCCCCCCACGCCCATCCCTCCCACAACGTACCTATTGGAACTGCCGTTTGGATGGCGACGCTTGGTGATGGGTCCCCATACCCAAACGTGTTCTGTGCTATCACAGTGGCTTTGTAGGCAGTACCAGGCTGTAGGTCACAGAAGGTGGACTGTAACGGTGCGTCTTCGGCTGATATGTCTGCCGTGGTGAGAGTCACACCCCTTTCTGTTGAGAGGGTGACGGTGAAGAGGGTGATGGGGTTGTCAGAAGAGGACGGGGCCCCAGACCATCCCACGGTGGCGCAGTAGAGGGATGGAGGGCCAACCTGTACCACACCAGTGACTGCTCCTGGTGTTCCTTCTGTGTGTGTGTGTGTGGGGGGTGTATGTGTGTGTGGTGTATGTGTGGTGTGTGTGTGTGTGGTGTGTGTGTGTGTGGTGTATGCGTGTGTGCATGTTGGGAGTATAAAATGTGTATGTGATGTATTCGCAAATTCAGCGGTTATGTGTGTGTGTGTGTGTGTGTGTGTGTGTGTGCACATACTAACGTACAACATGCAATACACATGCCACATCACTGGACCAAGGAAATGGAGCCAACATTCAGTTGACAGTGCTGTGTCAACACGATACCTCTCTCTCTGGGGGAAGGGGGGGGGGTGCCCTCACACCCACACACACACACACACACACACACACACACACACAACTCATTTCACATTTTTGGGAGACACACATGTTTACACACAAGGCTGAGATCACACGATAACCACTACTTTTATCATGTGCACATCAATGAGCCACCTGAAGACAGCAGTACTGTTGACAACAAGGTGTGGAATAATATGTACCCACACCCATCTGAAGGGGGGGGCCCCTTTATATGAAGTGTGTGGAAGGCATGGACCCACTTCACTAAAAATATACACCCCCCCCCCCCCCTCTCTCTGTTGGACATCATGTCTCTGTAAACACACTTCACACAGAAGCCACTCTGCAGACCTTGTGATCATCACCACACTGGCACAGCTGTGTCAGTGTGTGCAAACAGTGGTGCATGCAAAAATAAAAATAATGTGACCAACATGTACAAGACCTACCTGTACATGTACATGTGACCTACATGGTAAAGGTGAGTTATTGCAATTGCCTCAGGTCCCCTCCCTTACTCACACTCCCTACACCCCTCCCCTCTCGTTCCTTCCTTTAACAGGCCCACACCTCTCAACTCTCTTTGGTGCACTGAAAGTAGCTGGTATTCTGTTGCCAGGGCGATGGCATAGCATGTAAACAACACTGCGGAAGGACAAAGACTGCCCTCTCTACACGGGACAGAGATGCTTTGATCATGACACACAAAGGGGATTTGGCCCAGAGTAGTGTGTGCCCATCTTCACACAGGGCACAGGCATGTAACCATGACCCAAGCCCCACACCACACCACACCACACCACACCACAGGTCCTATGACTCTATTTGGGGACAATGTAGAACAAACTGTTACTGCCAGTGCTGCAATAAAGTTTAGCAGCTGCAGCCCTTATGAGGATATCATTATCAGTTGCAAAGTTGGGAGTGTGATGTGTACTAAAAAAAAAGATTATCTATGAATCTCCCACTGCCACGTGTTGTTCATACACAGAGTAAGAACCACCCCCTCACCCCTCATCACCTGACCTCTCATAGCAACCACCTCCACCACCTCATAACAACCACCCCCTCACCACCTCATAACAACCACCCCCTCACCACCTCATAACAACCACCCCCTCACCACGTCACCACCTCACCTCTCACAAGGAGGGTGCCCACTGTGCTCCACAGAGGGGGTGTCACGCCCACTACCCTACAGCTGAACTGGGTCCCGTTGTCCTGCGGTTGGACCCCGCTGATCACAAACCCGATAATGGCTCCGCTGTTGTCGGTCTGGGCACCATACCGCGAGGGAGGGTAGAACGCATCAAAGGGGGCGGAGTTGAGGTAAAGGTCAGTTGAGACGGTGTGTCGAGGAGGTGGGTCGTCAGTGGTAGCCCTACACGGGACAATGAGGACCATACCCACATATGAGGAGATGTCCATAGGTTGTTCCTCAAATATCACATCTGTGTCAGAGGGGGATGGATGAAAAAGAGAGAGAGAGAGAGAGAGAGAGAGAGAGAGAGAGAGAGAGAGAGAGAGAGAGAGAGAGAGAGAGAGAGAGAGAGGGAGAAATGGTTATGGGTTGAGGGAGGAAGGTGAAGAAGGAGAGAGGGAGAAGGGAGGAGTATGACATTGGCTGCTAACTGGTACATCCTTCCTCCTTCGATTACAGAAGTTTTACAAAAACAAGTATCGGGGGGGGGGGGGGGGGGGGGGGGGGGGGGGCGGGGGCGCTCTGAAAGAGTCTGGCTGGAGTGTAGTGGAGGTGCAGAAAGACAGTTTAGTGCACAATGGGAACAAGAGGTCCTTTTGAAGGTCCATTGTGCAGTCCCGGTAAAAGGGCCCCTCAGCTACCTATGCAGGGGTAATATAGGGTGCCAAGGTTGTGCTCGTTCCCTTAGAAACAAGTAAATGGGACTGTTTGCTACGCGGGATTCAACACCTGCTTAGCAGGTGGGAGTCCTCTGGTAACAAACTAAAAAAAAAAAAAAAAAACATAGCAGGGGGCTCCAATGGCGTCCCTTTAATGTTCTAATAGGTGACAACGAGGTTACTTAGTGCCCAGGGTTAAATAAAAAATACAACAAAGGCAACAAAACCGAAATGGTAGGTCAGCTCTTCAGGTCTAGGCGTGCAAGCCTCTCTCTGTCATGCATGCGTGCATTTGTTCTGTGGTACGCAATATGTACGCGCGCGGGAATGATATAGCTTCAAACGGTTTAGCAGAGTTTTGAAAAGAGGCGGGTCACATGCTTAAAAAGCGCCAAGTGTAAGCAAGCACGCAAGCTCAGGCTTATGGGCGAGCATCAAATTCCGCACAAGCCGTGCATAGGGCAAAGCCGCCGTACAGTTTTTATTACGTCGCCATTTGGTTGGAAGTTCAAATTCACCGCCCGTTGTACATACACTGCCATGAGGGCTCGACTTACTTCCTATCACTTCCGACCTCGCAGCGAGGATAAGAACTGCTGTCAAACACCAGACGTTTAGCGCCGTCATGATGATAGGGATCTTAGCGTTCAAAAGATGCTTTTGAAATTTATAAGTTGCAAGCATCCGGCCCGACGTTAATTGAAGTCATATTCATTACGTAATACTTGTGGCTTATGGGCAAACCAATCGGAATGTACCATATTATAGAGAAAGTGTTGTCTCAGAAAGACGTTGTTTTTTAATCATGTATGGAAGACCTAAAGCAATCCGCGTTAATTCCTTTAAATACTTCGTTGTTGAGGTGTTGAACCGTCCAGACATGGGTGTAGATCAAGATTGTAGGCAGTAGGGATGTGCAACTCGTAGACGATATACTCCAAGTGATCAGTAGTCGTGTGTATAAGGCAGGCTTCTACATGGTAGATCATTCCAATTTACGCTCCAATGAGGGGGCTAACCGCATCACGAAAACGTGTGACCATGATGTGCAAATTGCTCTCAAACGCCGGTAGTTCGATGAATGCATGGCGATGGCATTGATTATAAAAAAAGTATTTCAATAGCCTATCCAAAAAGCAGCAGGTTTCTGTTCAATTCGCTCAACGTACCGCAAACTGAAAAAGCCACAAGCAAAGCCCGAGCTCGTCGTTGATAAGTTTCCGGCTGTGACCATATTTGGGAAGGTCTTACTACATATTCGCTTCACGGGGACAAAGATATCCGTTCGGCATAGAGAATTTGTCAGGATGTTTAAGAACGGCCCAAAGTACAGGGAAACTTGGCATTCCCCTATATGGTGGTTGGGCAGAATGAAACATTCCAGCGCACCAGCAGGAGATGGGCAATAGGATCATGCAGCCGGCCTCCATACTATTACAATAATTTCATTACATAACTTGCATATTAATGACACACTATACAATTGTAGAACCCAAGCACACATATATAGTAATAGCTGCACGCAGAATAACAAGCCGGCTGCATGGATTTTGCAAGGATAGCCCGAGCAATGCATTTATACCCACATTAAGGTACCGCAGTTCCACTACGGCTTCACTGGATAATTACATAATATAATATAGAACATTCTACGAGATTTTCACCCTTGTTGATTTATAAATTCCTAAACATATCGACTACATCTTCTATTACTAAGGCTGTACTTGTAATATTCACTCACACCATGAAAATACGATGTCCGATATCCCAATAGACCCACATCGATATCTAGCTTAGCGTTCAAGGATGGGGTTCACTGATTCAATTTTAACTCACCACGTTGCAATATTGGCAGTGCTTGTGTGCAAAAAATAAATAAATCATATACATGAATGGTTGCGTGAATGGTATCGCAAGACAAGCAGGGACGACGTGAGATCGAGACTTATACAAAAAGTTACCAACAACAACAACAACAACAACAACAACATCTAAAAAGGCTGGACGATTTGTTAAAAAAAGAACGAAATCGAAAAAAAAAAACTGGCACTAACACACACGGGTGCTTCCTAGTTGCCTTACAACCAATCCTCGAGGAGATTCGTATGTTGCCGGGGTCAAGGAATGCAGTACCATAACTACGGAGGGCCCCAACGATGCACAGCCATGCATTTTATAATTCAATGGCGCATGAATGATTGGAGTCAAACTTATTAATGTTTTGCACCTCTGTGAGCGTATTCATTGCATAAATAAACATTGTGTGGCGCGCCTTTTAGAATGACTTGAAGGCCGAGGTAAGTCGTATAGCGATGCCTATCATACGAGTGAGCCAAACCTAGAACTAGAAGCCAGCCTAGCGTTCAACTGGAAGAAGTGCATCTGTAGTTTTATAGACCTAGATCAGACGTCCGTGGAGTCATGGATTATATTTGGGGACCCGGAAGTTTTATCATCTCTGCCGCTCATTAATGCTGATAGAAAGATCCGGATGCGTGTCCAGCAGTACTTCTACCTTGAATTAAGCCTACCGTCGTGCACTATTTCTATTTAGGCGCCTGATTTCTTACTTCCACGTACTACTAGTACGTCTAGTGTGGTTCATAAGGGGCTTTCTTACTATGCCGTTCACTGTGTATGCACAGGCCAAATTTTAGACAGTGTTTGTGTACCTTCAGAACTTTATGAGTGAAAATTTGGTACATTCAATGTTAACTCACAATGTTACAATATTGGCTTCGCTTAAATGCGTGCACAAAATATCACATGTACATGTAGATCTATCCATGCCTATTACATTTGGTAATGTATTGTTGTGGAGCATAGAAGGCATGCAATAGCCAGCATTACCCTGGGTGTGTGATTATTGTCATTTTGTCCCCTCACCCCCAGAATGCTAGTTGGGCAGAAGGCACTTCGCATGACCATACTTGTCCTTGGAGCGACTGTACTTGTTGTCCTCGTATGTTTCCACACTCAACTGTACTCTCTCTCTGATGGTGTCCATGTAACCCCATTGTATGCCCGCTTTTTTGCCCAGTCTTTCTCCTTACACAATAATGACGCGTATAAAGATAAACACATTTTGGCACACTTACCTGGATCAGAAGGATCTAGTAAGCAAGTACATCCAGAAATAACCGAGGTGATTGTATCTTCACAACAAGATGTTTATAAGATGCCTGAGATGTCTGTATCTGAGAAATTACCTGATTCAATAGCAGCTGGGAGGAATGCATATACTAAAAATGGACATTCAGCAAATTCTGTGTTAAACGTATCTGCTGCCCAAGTGGATTCAAAGTTGCCTCCAACAAATGTAACTACAAAATTAGTAGATGCCACTAAACCTGTAATAATAACCGCCGCTTCTGCAGCACCTTCCCTGGACACTCATACCAAAATAAGCAACAGGGTAATTCCGATGGTTCACAACCATAGTCTGGCACAAGCATCCAGAGGGTACGTGTTTTCTGTTGTATACTGGGAGCAGTTGGCTTCAAGCGCGTGCAACATTATGTCACTGCAATGCTGGGCAGGTAGCCAAACTCCTCCCATGCTTGTGGTGCAACCCTACTACAGCAATGGTTGGCCTAGGACAGTGCCCTATCCAAGCAGGGTCGTCACCTTAAGCGACCTGTTGGACGTGGATAGGTGGAACGCTGTGAGCTCACGTGAGAACTATGCAACACTTGTCAACTGGAGGCAGTATAGGGCCAATGCACCACGTGACCTTATCATTGTCAAAGTAATATACTGGTGGCTAAACACTAGTGACAGCAGGGGAATTGACAGGAATAGCCGTCTGGAATCGGGCTGTTCTGATGAATATTTTCAGATCGCAGATAATTTTTTTACAGTTTTCACTGTTGTAAGAAAGGTCTGCATAAATTTGTCTTATGGAGACATACTCACTCTGGAAGAGTTTAACTCGCGCATCTTCGGTGGTTTCAGCCCCGGGAGTGTGTCTGTCATATTCAAGGAGTGGAGAGGCATCTCTGCAAGGAACAAGTTCAGGATCATAATGAATGACTCGCACTGTGAGTGGCATTATGTGCCTATGCGTCACGCTTGGTCACCAAGTGCCAAAATCAAGGTAGCCGCTGGACAGTACATAGAACGTTTCCTGAGGAACGATGAGTATGTGGCACTGATGCTGAGATTGGAGTGGGCAGTCCGTGGTCACAATATGACTTACCTAAATGATGTCCTGACTAGAGTGCTAGGAAAGCTGGATGATGTCCAAAAACGGGCAGGTACCAACATCACATTCCTGACTGCTGATGTAGGCAGGTTTGGCAGCTCTACTTTAGGTGCGTCTTCTTCAATACTTTGGACAGCATTTACTGGTTTCTTTGAACAACTATTTAATGACACCATGTCAGTTACACAGTGGGAAAATTCCTTTGAGCTAATATCTGGGACAGAAGACCATGACTTCATTGCAATGTTACAAGCAACAGTTGTTTCTCGTGCAAAGTGTGTCATTTTTGTAGGCCATGGAAATTTTCAAAAGCACACAAAATTTATGTATGAAGAACTTCATGGCAATGAGCCAACTCATTGTGTAGAACACATCCATTGATGCCATTGGTAGATTTGCCCTTCCACTAGTATGTACTCCTGAAGATAAGAAAAGTGCATCATGTGATGATGCACACGCTAATTCACGTTAATTATAAGACCATAACTATTGCAACCGATGTGTCTATATCATATTGCACATTTAAGTTTCTTATATTTGCCACTGGTGAAGGGTATTTATAAACTCCCGGCGCATGCAGTGTTAGTTAAAAAAATATATAGTAGTATAGGCCTTCGAGAGCACTAAAGCTTTATAACCGAGCAAAAACTAGGCGATTGATTTTATATTAGTGACCGGTCAATCGCATCTTTATGTTGCAATATAATCAACCATGCAATTCTGGCGACCAACTGTTGCTACTATACATGTCTACAACAGCTGCATAACGATCAGTTATAAATATCGAATGTGTTAGAGCGTTAATATAAAGAACATGTACAAATATCGATCCACATGCAGGCCAGACGCCTAACGGATGCGGTGAAATGATCGATGTGCATACTTTCTGAAGTGGAACATAATTTGACAAAGAATATAGCACATACTCACGGCAACGTTGAAGGTAAGCGTGTGACAATTAAGTTGCATGGAGTGCGAAATTTAAGAGTAAGATTATTGGAAGGAGAAACGTTAGCAACAAATGGATTGTGCATGCATGCATGGAGACTATAAAAAATAATGCCATATTACCCAGGTTAAAAATAGAACAGGCACAATCCCACGGAGAGGACCCTTCGTGTTATCAGTGCTCTGATTGCAAAAGCTCTTCAACAATTACCTGATGATGAATTGGTGACATGCATATGTACATGTAAATTTCAACGCATCCATCATATTTATAAATGAAACATAAACATGCATTCTTTAATGAGAAGATTAGTGGGGTATAGGAATTCAAGGCAAAAGTGGTGCAAAAAGGAAAAACACTTGAAGGTTCTTAGGAAAGGAAATCCTATACATTTAGCACATGTAAATGTAACAGAGCCAAAAATATAGGATCTTTGTCTCAATTTCCTTTCCCAAAAACCTCGTTCCGTTCCTTTTTACACTTCTTTTGTCTTCAATTCCTATATCAAACTAATGTTCTCAATAGAGAATGTTTTTCTTTACTTGCCTGCTGCTTGTACCCTACTGGCTTATTCCATAGAGAACATACAAAGGGTGTTATCCTTTGGGACAAATAAAACATGTTTTCTGTCCAAAGTATTGTTGAGGAACATCACTGCTCACCAATTGGCTGCTGTGGCGGGTGCAATTCCCTTGGTGATTTTACAATGAATATCCTTTCCAACCAAGGCAATAAACAACGCGCGAATTAGATCACTATAGCTACCAGGATGATAGTACTGGCAAGATACGCAGAGATGGCGCAGAGCACATGTACGGGCAACCAATTGCAACAGTACTGACATGCATTGCCAAATAAGCAGACAGTGACAGCATGTACAAAGATACACAAATTCTTTATAAGTGCACACATATATACAGACTAAGTATCTTGAGCTGAATAAGGTCGTGTCTATATAGTCTGTCCCTATACAATTATTGGAATACTTAGCTATATGCAGATCTATTCATGACTCACTTCACAAGGTCATTACTGACCAATGTCATTCGTAAATGCCGCTCGCCATGCCTTGGTAATATCATACTAATATGTACTAGCTGAAGACATATCATGTCCGAAGCATTAATCATGGGGCGAACAATTTCTTCGGTAGAAAGGTACTGGTGCATGCCTGGGTTGTAGGATAGGTTCTCTAAGCAGCAGAGAAGTAAGTTGCGTTGAGAGTGGTAGAAGAACGACGTTTTCAGACATCCAACGATCTGTTTCATTAGTACTTTGTCGTTAGATGCTACCTGAACCCGACTCTTTTCATCATCATCTGTTATGCTATAATCCGGGGAACACAAAAGTAATCAAAGATAATGACCAATACAAACTGCACTCACAGAGGAACAAAGAGTCGAATCATTTAGAAATAATTGCGTGATTGGACAGAAAATCACACAAAAACGTGTGATTTCTGCGTGATTTTCTGTTCAATCACACGATGATATTTAAATGCATCCCCGCAATTTTTCACTGTGACCCCTTCCCTCATAATCAGGAACATGGAATAACAGTGATAAGGAGTAAAACAAAATGATTCAAGATGCATCTAATTTTTCACAAGCAGGCTGCCAAAATCATACGATTCGAATGATATTCAGTAGGTCCATGTCATCCGTGAAGTGTTACCATTTCTGCTTCACACAAAATGTATTCCTAGCTGAAACAGCTCACTATATTAAAAATAATCATAGTAGTGACTCTTCCACAAGTCGAAGAGTTACATAAGTAGTAATATACTTGCGTGAATAACATCTTTGGCTCATTCCTTCGGGTACCTATATATCATCCGAGTACATAACTTGTTCTCACAATCCAAACCTGTCCCCCCACTAATCAAGACCAATTACAGATTTTGACTGAATGAAGTCATTATCACGGCTCTGGGATGTATTTGCAAGTACGTTGAGACCCTTCCTGCTTCAATAATATTAACAACGGTGCATGTTATAGGTGGTAGTGACTCAGTAATATATGCCTAGGCATATTTGACTCCCGTTCATTTATACTTATAGGCATATATGGCCTCCCACAGTCATTTATACCTAGGCATATATATGAACCCCTAGTCATCTATCCAGGCATTTATCCCTAGGGATTATATGACTCCCCTCGGTGAAAAATGAGTTCCTGGATTTATTATATACAAGTAACTAAAAACATTCTCTATGAGAAAGTTGGGGGTATATAGGATTTGAAGGCAGTAGTGGTGTAAAAAGCAAGGAAACAAGTGTCTAATAATAAAGCAAAATGTAGTTCCTATATTTAGCACATGAACAACACAATATCCTACAAATATGCTAAATATAGGACTATTACATTTTACTTTATTATTAGACATGTATAGGATTTGAAGAGAATGTTTTTAGTTACTTGTTTGATGGATTTTTGTTCATATGATAGTAACGCTAAGGGCGTACAATACCATTGAAGTTCTGAAGAAATCTCGTTCCCAGACCCTATACCACATACATTGTTGTTAAATTGTATGCACTAATAGTCTCAGAATAATATACAACACTGCCCAGCCTCTTCACATCCTTGTTTCACTGATAAGTTCTCCACCACCATAATTTCCTCACACATGGATCATCCCAACGGGTTCTGAAACAGAAATTCATATTTGTGCTCACATGATAAGATGCTCTCAGTATGATACAATGCAATGGTTAGAATATCACTATCTGCTACTAATAGCATGAATATCAACTGCTACTTTTCATTAAGCAGTGAAACTGCACTCACTTCACTAACTTTAAACAGCTGCTAGTACAGGCAAACCATGGATGAGCCTTGCAACAACATACTATTCTTTAGAATAGCCTTTGCAAGGTCACCTTTACACTCCTTAGTATGCTATCATAGCCACAGAGGTAAAGGAGTTGAATACATGCATTCATATTATCAGCAATTACAGATGCCTCCACCACTTAAGTATAACCACAAAAGTATAGAGCCATAAAATCATGTATCTTCATGCCAAATGCCTATGAGTGAATGCTTAAATGACGTTTAAATGTCATTAACAAGCATATTCCAAAGTCACACAGAGCACATGCGTTGCTCTACTCTGTACCATGTCGCTCATGCGCTGCATCACTGCATAGCTGCATGAGGCAGGTTACAAGTACTTGAAAATTTATTTGTTGTATATGGGCGTAAATGACTCCCGATTCTTTTATCATCGCGTATCAAACTATATGACTAGTACTTGATTTGATTTTCGGGAACATGAGATCGATATGACATACTTTGTCCCAAAGCAGAATAGTGTGAATCTCCTCGATCAGATCCAGACCACCGTTTTTGAGGAAGAACTTCGCATTTGTCATTTTATCATCGCCACTTACTAACTGCTGTACGCATCGATCGATGCCTTTGACACGAAGAGTATCCGAAATCTTCCTGCTAAAGTCGAAGGTAGGCACTGCGGAATTTTTTTAAAAATGCTCAAAAGAGATTATAATATTATTGTCGTTAGAAAGAGCAAAAAAAAAACTGTGTTTTTCAGTATTTCATGCGTCACCGTATCAGTTTTAGCATTGGAGATATGTAGCGCTAAAGTGACAAATTTTTTAGGACAGCGCTCAATGCGTAATCGCAATAAATTAAAAACTGTGACGCATAACCTTGCCATTCCTTAAGATATTAATTCCAAACATTGCATATAAGTGGTTCTGTCTTTGTTAAGACTTTTAGATGGTTTTTGACTAAAATTCATCACATGTATATTTTCAAAAAACTGACTAGCATGCGAGCACAATATCATCCACCACTGAAGAATATTATTTTCATTGGCCACAAACACTAAATCACCAATTAAATAGTCCACGAGCATGTCAATGACCATCAATTCGTTATTCTTCAGATTCATCCATCATTCAATATTTTTGGTAACATGCTTTATACCGAGTTATCTGCCCATCGTATAGTACGTTGGTGAAATTTACATGCACCTTGCAGAGAAGTTAAATTCTGGAAATGAAGGTTTGCTGCTCCTGTGGAATTGTCATAGTACTGATATATTATTTGCAAGATGTCATCTTATGAGGCTATACTGAAGCGTGCAACTATAACTCTAGATCTATAAGATCTAACATTCACAGCTACACTTGAAAACCATAGTAGAACGTATTTTAATGGTGGTATACTATGTATAAAGGCCCTCACCTGGCTGACTATTGTACTCGTTGCAGTACCAGTGCAGCTATGGCTGTTCGGTTGACATCAACACTGTTGATTATATATGCATGTATATAATTATGTTATATTATTATATTGCTGCAATCTATGTCATTAGAGTCAGCTGAAATTTTGATTCGTTTAACGAGTTCTGCAAGCACCATGCTTTTGCCTCCTCTCTGAGATCTTCCGCTAATAGACACGCCTTTCGGATTAGGCTCGTGGCTCTTGTTTAAGAATGGTCCATTTGGGATGCCAAGCTGCATTGGTTCTGATTTCTGAAAAGAACCCGTGGCGTTTGACGCGGATAAACCGCCGTACATGGCTATCTGTAGTACGCACACCCTCAGTGACGTCACGTAATCAAATAATTTACTGAAGACAATTCCTTAAATTTTAAGCTTTTCTGCCTTTATAGCAATGTTTAGTATAATTAGCAAATGTCCAGTATATTATTAAAAATTATATGGTTACTTTAGGGACCTCTGAATAGTATGACATGATTTCATCTCTTAAGTCGAATTAATTCGGCCGTAATGATGCTAAGCAGCACTCATATCAAAAACCTTATAAAAACAATCCCAACTTCACAACGAATTAGAGTTAAGAGTTCAAACATTCCATATATAAAGCTACTATAATGAGCTATCTGTGCAACAAAAAGGAGCTCTTAAGTCGAACTATTTGTTGAGTTATAAGCCAAAAACCTTAACCTGAAGATACCTTAATGTTTTGACCCTGAAAATTCAGTGTCAGATAGGAATTCCGACATTTTTAGTGATCCAAACCCAAAAGTTATGATCTAAGTTATAAAAAATGATGTTTCTGTAGATCCTGGTGTATAGTACCATTTGATGTATTGGTCCAAAGATGTTCAGTAACTGGCGTATCGTAGAAGGTACCCTAGCTGCGCTTCGTCAAATCTTTATGAAACTTCGTAGAAAGATAGAAGGATGAATTATCTAGAGGGGAGAGTACTTACCGTGGAGGGGACGCAGCGTTTTGGAGTCGAAAATCGTGGCCAGAAAACTATGTTCGATTTGAACAGCACTTTATAAATACGCTGCGTGTTTTAAAACTTAAAAACTAGTCGGGTCTATTGCCCACGCATTCGGCAGTCGTTCTGAATGCATAGTAAGCCATAACGAAGCATAGTGAAGCTACCAGATCGTTTTAACCAAATGGTGTCAATAAATATTTTAAAAATTGCAAACAGAAATAGTTTCTTCTGACGTCTAGGATTTTACGGTCTAAAATCACGGATTCCGCAGCGCCTATCGAAGGAAACAGCCTGATATTTAAGTTCATTCTCGATTGTTTTAAGGTACAGAGAAGACGAACGTTGAAACTAACGGCCTTGCCCGTGCTCTGTTCTGCCGGAGAGGTTGTACTAGGGTCATTCTCCTCGGTATGTCCCTGCGCCGCAAGTTTCACCATTTTTTCTATTATTATCCGATTCGCGTTGTTTGTTAATTGCCTTGGTCCTCCTCGGTGGGTTGGTGTAAATAAATGAATATCCACGTTCCATCATTAGTATCTGAGCTCTCTGTCCTCCTGGTGAACTAACTCCTCCCCTATCTCCCAGCATGAATTTGTATGGTCATCGTTTTCAATCAATCTTGAAAGTCGACTTCCTCTCCTGCTAATAATTATATAAGGCTCGACTTCTTTCTATCTCTGCTCCTCATTCCAGTTCATGACTTTTGGTTGTCTCGTTCCAGATTGCAGTGATATCGTGGCTAGGTATGAACTCCTCAATACAATCTGTGTGCCCATTCTGCATGCCTCGATATCACCCTTGGACATCATGCAGTGTACGTCTTGCAGACATGGTGGTGATGTGGTTATCAGACACAATCGCCTGTAGAGTCCTGTCGGCGTGCTCATCTGTCTGTACGAGTCAAGATTGGCCAAGGTCTTTCAAGAGTCCACAGCAATTCCCATCCGGCTGATGTGCTTGTTGATGCATGAAAAGGGCAAAACCAGAAGCTTTCGACATTTCAGTTCTCCACCACTTTGCATGATGCATGCGTGTAATTCAGCTGAGCTGGTGTTGCAGCGGAGCACTCCTCCAATGACCCATCTAGGGTGCATGGAGATGTGTTCCTCTTTGCAGTAGGGATTTATGGGAACTGCATGGGGCAAAGAGGCCAATAGTGTACAGTTTATGCATGATGGAGCATCTTCGTCAATATCATGGATATCCGACAATGCCTTCTATGGATGCCAAATTCCCCTCATACCCAAATCTGTAATCAAGGCAGGAATGCCTTTCAGGGTGCCAGATCACCAAGACATCTCTCACTTCGTAGTACCACTGATCGTGAGTTAGCTAATCCAGTCTAAAGCAAGGTAGCAACTAACGACAAAGTGAGATGATTGGATGCAAAAACTCCGTTCCCTTTCCGACTTTGAACACTCCACACTTCTCTGCTGCTTTATTAGAGAACCTCTTCTACAACCCAGTATCTTTCTACCGAAGAAATTCGCCGCGCCGCGTGATACATGCCTTCAGCTAGTGCATATTACCAACTCATGGCGAGGGGCATTTACGAACGACATTGGGCAAAAGTGAAAAATAACCTTCTGAAGTGAGGCATGAATATGTCTGCATAATTAGGCGATATAATTACTGCTCATTATCGCTAGGTACTTTGGCTTGCACAGTTGGTGCTGACCGAAGGGGCTGACTTTCCTTCAGAGCTACTTATAATAATGACAACATTTCTGGATGGTTTTCGCTGCATTATTATTGACGAGTTATCATGCCACCAGCAAATGTAATTTTTTAATCATCACTAATTTACATCACGTGACATAGCATTACATAAGTTTATATGTGTATCGGAATATGTACGCAACAATACCCCCCCCTTAGTGAGGATTGCCTAACTGAAGACGGTCTGGAGGCTTAGTATGGCGTCCATAACGAGTAGTAGTAGTAGTGGTAGTAGTAGTAGTAGTAGGTGTAGCTGGAAGAACTGCAGCTGCGTGGGATGGAGAGGACTCTGTGGTTTCGTTGAGTGGCTCCTCCAAATACGCTGGTTTCAGCCGATCTACCGAAACTGTGTCCTTGCGGCCGTTGATGTCAAGAGTGAAGTATTTGTCTGATCGTAGAAGGACCTTGAAGGGACCATCATAAGGCTGTTGAAGTGGTTTTCGCACAGCATCATGTCGGACAAAAACGTGCGAACCGGATGTAAGGTCCTTAGAGATATACACCTTGGGTCTGTCACTTACTCGAGGTGGGGTAGCCTGCAGATGGCGCATTGTTGCCTTCAACTGTTCTACATAAGATGCTGCATCAACACCTGTGGAAGCTGTAGATGTAAAAAACTCTCCTGGGATACGAAGAGTTGTACCATATACCAATTCTGCAACACTGCACCCAAGATCCTGTTTCAGAGTGGTTCTGATGCCCAGCAGAATAAGTGGTAAGGCGTCAACCCATTGGACTGGATCTGGACAGGCTCTGAGGGCAGCCTTTAGCTGCCGATGAAAGCGTTCAACTAACCCGTTGGCTATGGGGTGATAAGCTGTTGTTCTAAGTCGAACAGTACCCAACGAATGCATGAGTTCGGCCCAAAGATTAGATTCAAATTGCCTTCCACGATCTGTGGTGATAGAGGAAGGAATTCCAAAGCGTGAAACCCACCCGGTGATAAATGCTCGGGCAACCGTGGGAGCAGTCATATCCGGAATCGGAATAGCTTCAGGCCATCGCGTGAACCGGTCAATGATGGTGAGAAGATATGAAAAACCCTTTGAAGGTGGCAAAGGTCCAACCAGATCCAGATGGATGATATCAAACCGAGAGTCTGGAGTAGCAAACGTTGCAAGTGGGGTAACAGTGTGGCGATGGGTTTTGGATCTTTGACACTGTAGACAGGTTCGAGACCATTCTCGAACATCAGTGTTCATGCCAGGCCATACAAATCGAGCAGATATCAGGTGTTGAGTTGCCCGCACCCCGGGATGTGCCATGGAATGTAATGCGTGGAACACTGATCGACGGCAGGTTCCAGGAACCACTGGTCGTGAAACACCAGTAGAAGTGTCACAAAGGAGGGTTAAATTAGAACCTTCAAGTGGAATTGCTTTCAGAACCAGAGAGGTCGTTGTCGAACCATTTTGGAGTCTCTGAATCTCAGAATCTGTGCTCTGTGCAGATGCCATCTCTACGTAGTCAATGGTTCCCGTTTGATGCTGTAAGGCGTACACATCTAGACGAGACAGAGCGTCAGCAACAGCATTGTCACCACCTTTCACATATCGGAGGTCAGTAGTAAATTGTGAGATGTAATCCAGATGGCGGATCTGTCTGGGTGTATACTCAGTGGAATTGGAGGATAGAGCATATGTCAGAGGTTTGTGGTCTGTTAACACATGAAACGGCCGGCCTTCAACAAAATGACGGAAGTGCTTGATGGCAAGGTAAACCGCCAGCAACTCTCGATCAAATGCACTGTACTTGGTTTCTGCGACACTCAGCTTCCTTGAAAAATAGGATATGGGGTGCCAATCTGCCCCAATTTTCTGCTGCAGAACTGCTCCAACAGCCTTGTCTGATGCATCCGTCATAATGGATGTGAGAGCATCTGGCTTGGGGTGAAATAGCATCGTTGCTCGTGCTAACATCTCCTTAGCCTGTTTGAAAGCATCTGTGGTTAGCTGTGTCCATGATAGCACCCTGTCATTTGCTAAAGAGTGAGAAAGCATTGCATTGAGTGGTTGCAAAATGCCGGCACAGTTCGGTACAAAACGATGGTAAAAGTTGATCAGCCCCAAAAATTCCCGCAGCTTGCGTTGGGTATCAGGCAGTGGAAATTGTTGCAGAGCCTGTACACGCTCTTCCAGTGGTTCAATGCCATGCTCTGAGACCTTGTGCCCTAAAAACTCTAGTGTAGCAACACCAAGCTTGCACTTCGAAGGGTTGACAACGATTCCATATTTCTGAAAGCGTTCTAAGACCAAACGAAGATGCTGTTTGTGCTCCTCTGGGGTGGCGCTAACTATCAAAACATCATCCACATAAGCGTAACTAAACTGAAGACCGCGAAGCACCTCGTCCATGAATCGTTGAAAGGTCTGGGCCGCATTGCGAAGGCCAAAAGGCATGCGCACAAATTCGAAAAGACCAAATGGAGTGCCAACAGCTGTCTTTGGGATATCAGTGGGTTCAATTGGAATTTGATGATATGCCTTGACAAGATCGAGTTTGGAAAATATTGTGGCACCATGTAGAGTAGCTGCAAAATCTTGGATGTGGGGAATGGGGTAGCGATCAGGGATGGTAGACTTGTTAAGAGCACGATAGTCACCACAAGGGCGCCAGTCACCAGTAGATTTCTTTGGTACCATGTGCAGTGGGGATGCCCAGCTACTAGAGGATGGTCGGATAATTCCTAGTTGAAGCATATGATCAAATTCTTTACGTGCCAGTTTGAGACGCTCAGGTGCCAGTCGTCGTGGGCGAGCATACACTGGCGGGCCTGTAGTGTCAATATGATGGGTAACATCATGTCGGACTGGGAGGTGCTCGCTGAAAGGTTGTATCACTGAAGGAAAGTCCTTGAGAATGGCTTCAAATGGATTACTACATGTAAGTGGTAACAAGGTAAGATGAATCGATGGCCGATGAGAGACAATTCCTTGAACTTGAGATTGGGTTACAGAGTCCAACAATCGCTGCTGCTTGACGTCCACAACTAGGTCATAGTGCTGCAGAAAATCAATTCCTAGAATGGGTGACTTAACATCTGCAATAACAAAAATCCATGGAAACTGCCTTTTGAGTCCAAGGTCAAGAGTTATTGAGCGTCTCCCAAAGGTGGGAATTGAAGTATTGTTAGCAGCTTGTAAGACCATGTCTTGTGGGTTTGATCGATCAGTTGTAGAGGGTGGTATTACACTAATTTCTGCACCAGTATCCACTAAAAATTGACGATTTGTACCACGATCAGTTATATAGAAAAGGCGACTAAAATAATGCTTCACGCCAGTCGCTGCAGTCGCCATCAGTGACCGGCTTTGAAGTTTCCCGCCTTAGAGCACGGAGCTTTACACTTCTTGGCTGCATCACCAAAGCGGAAATGGTACCAACACAGATTTGTCTGTGGCTGTGAAGCAGAATCTGACTTCCTTGCACCATGACTAGCATGTTGTGAGCCAGAAAGATCCTCCAGCAACTTCTTTAAGTCACTAACATCTGCCCGAAGTGAGTTGATCTCTGCTTGCAGGCTTGAATTCTGGGAATCTGCAACAGTGGTGATTGAGGAGTTGGAAGTGGATGCATCCATGATCCTGTCAGCTAGCTCTGCTAACTGCTGGACATCAGAATCTGTAGACGAGGCTACAACCATCCGCACATTCGATGGAAGTCGTTGTAAAAATAGCTCCCTAAATAAAGCGCTGTCCGTGGCGGAAGTGTCACCGCTAAGTAAAGCCTGCATCCGACGTAACAAACGGGTCGGCCTCGAATCGCCCAAATCCAGCCCCGCTAAGAGTTGCTGTAGACGACTTTGTTCAGAGGTGGACGTTCTGCGAATGAGTTGTTGTCGGAGCGTATCGTAGGGATTGTTAGCTGGCGGCTGCAGAATTAAATCACGCACTTCTGTGGCAATTTCTGGGGAAAGTGAAGCTATTACGTAGTCAAACCTGGTCTTTTGAGCCGTGATATTTCTGGTGTGAAATTGTGCCTCTACTTGGGCAAACCACAAACGGGGGTCGTTCGGCCAAAAAGGGGGTAGCTTGACGCCGACGGTGCTTACTGTAGCCTGACTAGACCCTGTAGCCGCTTGATTAGACTCCTGTAGACTCATGATGGACTCACGTCAGGGTCACCAATGTGACGAGTTATCATGCCACCAGCAAATGTAATTTTTTAATCATCACTAATTTACATCACGTGACATAGCATTACATAAGTTTATATGTGTATCGGAATATGTACGCAACATTATTATTATTATTTATTATTATTATTATTAATACTACATTTTTATTATTAAGTATACATGTATACAAATACGCATATACACATAATACACACCAACATATTATTATTATTTAACTAAAGTCAGAAGGGATCACAGTCCTAGCCAGTATGGCCCTTGCTATGGCTCTCACCAGGGTGATATTCAACCTTCCAAACATGTCACTGATCACCCTGGCTTTACGAAATGAGGAAGAGCCAAAGGCCAAGCGTGTGGCCAGTAGAGCAAAGGTTCCTCTTGCTTCCTCACCCCAATTGCAGTAAGTTTCTACTGCTAGAGGCACACACCTCCAGCCTAGTTCAGCACATTTAGGGTCATTGGCTGTGTGCTTTCTGTTTTCTGCAGCTTCAGCAGCAGCACCCACCCTCCTACTTGCCTCAGCCAAAATAGCAGGGGTAAGAGGAGATGTAATACTACAATTATTATTATTATTTTTTTTTCTTTTGCCACACGCTTGGCCTTTGGCTCTTCCTCATTTCGTAAAGCCAGGGTGATCAGTGACATGTTTGGAAGGTTGAATATCACCCTGGTGAGAGCCATAGCAAGGGCCATACTGGCTAGGACTGTGATCCCTTCTGACTTTAGTTAAATAATAATAATATGTTGGTGTGTATTATGTATATATGCGTATTTGTATACATGTATATCTTTATTAATACTGCTGTTCTATATCAAGTTCTATTTATTAATAATTAAATTTTTAAATTTTTTTTATTAAAGCTCATTTATTATTATTGACATGATACAAGATCCAATTATAGGACATACAAAACACACGAAAGCATGACCAAAACTAAATAACACTTCAGAAATAATCTGGAGGGCAATATCTGGACATTATAGCCCTCACATTAGCCCTTGCTAGGTTCAGATTGAGCCGGCCATACAGCTCTGATAGAACGGCAGATTTGGGCCTTGATGATGTGATGGCTAGGCGAGAGGCTAGACTCGAAAATGACTCCATAGCCTCTTTCCCCCATGCGCCATACGACTCAACCACAAGAGGGATACATAACCAACCTAACTCGCTGCACTTCACATCGTTGGCCTCATGCTTTCTGAGCTCAGTGGCTTGCGCAGCTGCTCCAGCAGTTACTTTGCTTTAAAATCTTTACACAGAAATAGTAACAATACACAAATATATTACATACACAAACATTAGGGCTTACAAAAAAAAAATTAAGCATTTCTGCCTGCTAAGCAGGACAGATCAATGGCAGAGTCTAGTGGGGAGCATGTGCCTCGATGGTATGACGATCTAGAGCCACGAAGACACATAATTGCAGAACATAGCAATGAAAAGCTCAATTTGGCACGAAGCCAAAAAAGGGTTAGGCTGTATGGCTGATCGTGCTTTTCTGCAATAAGTGGTGCAAGCCTCTTATAGAAGGTTTTGGCAGCAGGACCTAATCCACCAGAGGTAGAAAACACCAGTGGTGTGAAGCAACTTCTTAAGAGCTTCAACGTTAATAACTTTAAAGCAAATTATGGTAAATCTTAATAACTAACTCATGAACTCGGTAACTTGAAATCAGTGCTGTTCGCAGATCTTGTTAGAATCAAACGTAAAATTACCCGCTTTCAATAACTGAGTTAATAAATTTAAATCTTGAGTTAGAAAGTATTGCGGCGTTCTTTCGTGGACACCTGTATAGACCATTTTAAATATAGTTATCCATTGTAAATCGCCAAGGGAAGTGGCATCTGTCACATGCATGCCACGGTAATTCTTATTTCAGAATTCATTTTCACCGCATTCTGGTATGCCAAAATTGCTAGGATTATCGTTGTGCGGCTAAAGTTTCCAAAGAACGGGGATAAGTCTTTATTTCCTCCAGCCTCCGCACGGTGGGTCTGTCACCGCGCGTATATAACGATGCCCCAGTCTTCAGGCCAATACTGGTATCCAATTCAAAGCCGCTGCCTCGAGCAACATACGATGTAATGCATGATCATTCAGCATGCTGCATGCAACATGTCCACGATGATCTGCAATAAATTAACGTTGCCTCTTGCAGGGCGTCGTTGCTTTCAGCATTCAGAGTGAGCAATATGCATCTACCAACTGTGCAATTTATTAACGTTACCTTCAGCAACACACATGCACTAGCTCGTTTCCAATTACATCGTTGCGTCCAGCATGCATGCCTCAAATTGTTTCCGCATTGCTTGTGTTAGTTAATTCCTTCTAAAAGATTTTGCATCAGTGGTCAGTTGTTTAGTCGATGCATTTTATATGTATTCATGCAAGACGCGCAATGCACTTAACTTGCACAGACAGTGGGTTGAGCCAGATGAGAATTGCGTTAGTTAAGATATATGTTTTAATGCACTGGGAAAGGTGGGCGCAAGAGACGTGTAGCAGCATGCATGAATTAGCTATGTCTCATGCATGGAATGCGTAAACACACATATCCACGACTTTTGATTAAAAATGTATATGTACACATTAAATGTGATTCAGCGCGAATGTTATTATAGGACTGCACAACTATACCAACACACACACACACACACACACACACACACACACCCACACACACACACACACACAGTTATAGCATTCATGCACGTGTACGTGTGGGACAACTGATGCATGTGAGTAATAATAGTGCACGCGCGTTAAATATATGTTACGATTCCTGACAGATCAGACGTGCACTTGAGCGTTATTGACTCCATCAAGACTGTTGCTTCCAGCATGCATCACCAAAATCTTTTCCGAATTGCTTTTGTTCGTTCTAAACTGTTTTGCATGGTCGAGGTTTTAATTTTGTTTAGTCGGTGCATTTATGTTTTGCACAGACCGTGGGTTTAATTAATTGACAGTAGAATTGGATTATTTCTCATGATTATAGTTATAAGTCTTAATCCGCGCACATGCAGGGAAAAGGTGGGCACAGCAGACATGCATGCATCGCTCGAGAGTTAGGTACCATGCGAGCATGGCCTCTAGAGCATCAGTATTCAGTATAGCTTTCCCGAGGATCGAGGATCTTAAGCTGCATGAATTTTAACATGTGATTTTTGATTTTAATGTATGCACACATCGAATGTGTCGCGAATTTTATTATATAGGATATTGCAATATTGTGGGGCATGTGAGGTTTCTTCTTAATTCACATCAGACAACATTTGCACCATAACACCGCACACCCACACATACATACACACTCCCAGGTGCTACAGTTTGCATGCGTCTGTACGTGTGGGACAACCGATGCATTGTGCACGCGTCAGATGTATTTGTTACAATTCTTGATCAGTAATAACGTGCACAAGAGTATTGTTAGCAGCGAGTATAATGCCATGAAACACAGAGCCCAGTTTAGAACGCCATCGAAATAGAGTAAGGATTGGCAACTTATAGCGTTATGACACACCTAGCAATGAGGGCACAAATCGCAATCGTAAGAACTTCAAAAGGCGGTGACTGAGTGGAAGCTAAGGAGGTTTGGTTATGGATATTGAGGCCGACGAAGACTTTTTTACTTCCTGCTGATGAGTTGTACATTTCTGATCCTGTAGCAAAGAAACGTAAAAGCAATAAAGTAAAATTATGCGTACGTTTAAACGCGCGGAACCAATCAATACATGGTTGGCAGATTCAACTTGGCATGCGCGCCGTTGAAGTATATTATTATGATTATTCTTTGGGTTAGGGTTAGGGTAGGCACGTCAAAACTAACTACACCACACGTATAAATCTAAGATGCATGCTGTCCAAATTTAAATAAACCAAATTTTTTTTTTTTTGGTTAAAAATGGTTAATGGTGAGTGTAAGAACTTAACAGCCTAACTATATTAAACTACTAAAGACTACAAAAAAGACAAAATTTGGACACATCAGAGGTATCTAGACCTGAGCCCTCTAGCCAGAATAGCTCTGGCAATTGATCATGTTGGGGACCATACATCTCTGCCAATGAGCGTCAATATGTGCCAAGGGTGCACATTTGCACACATCTGAAGGGACCAATTTGTGCCACTGGCGCACATCGGTAGGAACCAATGTGCGCCAATGTGTGTTACTCACACACAACATTGGCACATATTTGTAGTGGCCAATGTGTGCCAATGTGTGTCAATGTGTGCCAATGCCCACATTGTGAACACCAGATATATTCCCGAAGAGTGGCGGGGGCAGGTGGGGGTGTAACCAAAGCAGCAGGCGAATCATTTGCTATCAGGCCAGGAGTCAGACCATTACCCATCTCAATTTTTGCTTCCAGCTGAGCATGGCGACAAAGATCAGCCACAATATCAACATCACGTAGACAGTATAGGTTAATTGTGATGAGTGGTAAACATGACCTCCATGACTGCAGGCAACTCCATGATGTACAAGCTAAGGGGTCCAATGCTTTCTCAGAACAGAGGATCCTCCTGATGTGTCTAAACCTAACCTCCAAATGATTGAAGCATGAAATTCCTCATTAGGTTCAAAGTGCAAACTCAAAGCTAGTGGAAGGAACCACAGCTGTTTGAGAATCTGAAATAGACAACACTTGAGCTTTGTCAGCTACAAAGGAAGCCCCCTATCAAAACGTTAAACGGTGGCATTCCAAATTTTTCGACAGAGCTTGCTGAGAGACAGATCGAGCACACCAGATCATGAGTTGGTTGATGGCATGCTGTAGAGGCCTATTATAAAACAGATGAGCAACAAAAGCTGCACAGGAATAGTGAGACAGGAAGCGTAGGCAGAATCACAGAGAGACTACGTTGAGCTCCTGGTCCGCAACGTCCAAAGGATTCTACCACCTGAGGGATGCATGCCCAGCCTAACTCTAGACATTTTGCATCATTACTGTGGTGCTTCCTCTTTTCTGCCTGCATTGCTGCTGAACCTGGCATCACACACTTAACTTGAAGGGTTTTGTAACTAAGCGGGGATGTGATGCAAAAGATCTACTGTTGCAGGGTTGCCCAACTTCCAGTTGTGGATGAGCATTACAACTATAGGTACATAAACATAAACAGTGAACAACTCTAGACAGAATGGCCTGGAGCTAGCTCTGATTATTATTTATTTTATAAGATAGTTTATAATATTGATACAGAATACACAACACAAACAGTGGTCTAAGGATGTCCATTTATCCTACATGCAGCCCTGGACAGGATATTATGTAAGGCAATGCAAGTACACACATGCAAACAAATGCAACCTCCACCCTCATGCAGACCACCTAAAGCCTGAACTTAAAATTAAAGCACTGGCATTAGCTCTGATTAGTGTTAGATTATTACGTTGGTATATAACTATTAAATTTTATAGTGATAAATGCAAAATATATGTACTCATTTACCAGACGGTGCGATGGGAGCATATGTTACTCCAGATGTGCTTGAAGTGGAAAGTGTTGGCGTAACTATAGAGAGAGGGAGAGAGAGAGGGCGGGGGGTGGGATGAGAGAGAGAGAGTATTGAATGAAAAATGAATTTATATAAGTACTGCGCGCATACGCAAAAATATACTATTGATAGCGAATTGTACAATGGATGAAAATAATCTGTTGCCAGATCAATTAGAGTCAAACTAACCTAATGGACCCATAACTCTGGCCACTGCCATGGTGCTGAAGAGTAACTGGGAAGTCGTGCCGCAACCGCACCCATCTCCCAAGCACAAAACTGCGCACTGGATCGGCATCAGGTCCAGGTCCTTGGTTATATTTGAGATCAGCAGCTGTTCGACGTGATACCCGCCAATGGGACACTCATCGATGACGTTTCGCGACACAGTCAGCCCGTACATGGACTTCAACTGACTCGGAGAAGTATACGGGGATATTGAGACCTTGCGCAAGGTCAGCGGTAACACAAGGTACCACGTGAGCACCATGGACACTTGGCTGCAGCGCAGGGAGCAATTGAACACCGCTTCATCACCGCTTAACATGCTTTGCGTGTTAGGTCCCCCAACGATTAGGGAGGCTGCCATCGCTGACGAGAAATAAAATTATATATAAAATAAATTATTATATACAGAATGATCGAACGCATGATGACAATATATGGATTAATTAAAACCAAGACAGACCTGACTTCGTGGAAATAAGAAGCGCGACGAGAAGTGGAGTGGCAGACATGGTTGACCTACCGCGTTTTGCCCGAGGACCGCTAGAATATTTGCTATGAGTTTCGTTGTTTCACTCTCTAATAGACCTTTTTTAATCACGTGATAGCGCCGTAAAAAGCTGGCGGATAGTGCATAATAGTGGCCCTGACGTACGGCGGATTACGGAGTATTCACATGAAAAATGAAAAAGGGGAATATACCAATTATTCCGTCATGCAGTGATACAATGTAGTGTCATTAAATGGATCCATGCGCACGCGCGCATGACGCATATACACTCGAGCATAGACGGCGGAAGGTCTATACAATTCCACCTAGGCAAAGGCTATGTTTGTTGCAGTGGAGAGGAAGCCGGACTGTCCGGCATCAGACGGCAATATATGAATATACTATTGTGTGACACTAACGGGAAAGGAGTCGCCGTTAATGAGATACACGAATATGCATGGTTGAACTGTCGGATTCATTTAAGCAGCTTGACACGGTGGGAAAGTTACGCTATAAAGAGAAGCTTGGTATGCTAGGGGTAACAACATGTAGACCCGTGCAGGGAGTACAACTCTTCTCGTTGGCCTGACCTGTTGTTTCCCGACAAACTCTGCAATTTAGACGTAGAATCTCAGCAACTCTACATCGTATTTAACTCTCAATACACCTACACGTGGGTTCTGCTTGGTGCTGCCCTTTCGTGTTCTATCTTTACACAAAATGGATCGCAGTAAAAACCATTAGATTACTTTGTCTTACATGATTATGTTATAAATGACATAAAACGAGGTAAAGCTAAATGAATCCTATTGCACCCACGGTATGATGGAGCATTTATTTATATCGCCGGTGTTCCTTATCACGGGGCCAGACGGATTACATGCAAGATTGTTCTCAATACAGGGGATGCAAGCTATAACCTCATACCACGCGTATCACCAAATCGATAGAAATAAAACGGAACCAACCTTTTATGAAGGTTTTTGGCCTTGAAAAGTGATCGCTGATAGTTCCTGAACTCGCTCGCCTTTTGAGAACTTGCATGGTGTCACGCGATGTAATTAAACCAATATTGAACGAGCGTGTGCATGACGTTTATTATTTCATATTGCTGTCGAATAAAGTCCATATGTATATTACAGTGGCATGCAATGATTCCTGCATGCAATTTCATTAGGCATCTAAATGTCACGATTTTAAAAAATTTGATTAAGATGTGCACAAACATGCAAACGTTTCGCGAAAGCACATAAATCTACAAACAAATTCATTTACTCTTCAGAAATCTTTAAAAGCAATGAGCTAGAGTTTTATCAATATATATCTCCAGGAATTTGCTTACAAATTTCGGCTCAGATGTAAGTCACTATAGCTGTCTTTGATGGCTTCCTACACGTACGCATGTATAGTAGCAGCCTCTGAATGAAAACACACAGTTTTCTTTGGGGAGATGATCCTACATCACTGAGATAATTCAAGCGGAACCCTGTGGCATCTCTGAATGCCAAGTGGTGTTACAGATGACTGTCAGGGCTTTGGAGGCTATGTGAAATGATGCTAACCAATAACCTCTTTTGGAGAAGATTAATAATTGGCAGAATCAATCTTGAAGTAGCGGAAGGAACATATTTACCAAGAAAAACGAGATGTCTAAAATGTGTAACTGAAGCAGTAGACAACAGAGATGCCAAAACGGTATGATGATGGAACTTCAGCTCAATAGTGTTATTATACAGGAAACACAATTTTAAAAAGAACCTCTAACCTGACTTAATTATAGTCGTAATTTGAACACAAAGAGCACAACATATATAATCCATAACAGTGAGTGCAGACTACCATCACTCCCTCCTCATGCTCCCAGTACAGCACTACCCCTTAACTACACATATGTACAGCGTCATTGTGCACGCCTGCAAACACAAAGCAACCACAAAAACACCACAAAGACATCACAAACACCAAGGCAAAAATAATACACGGAGCGGGGAAACACCTGATGTACAGAAAAAAACCTTTGGGAAAAAAATCTGTGCCCAAGAAAACGCTACCTATACTAAACAATAGTTCAGTCTGTGTGTTCACTTCCACCTCATGATCTGGTATAGCTTGTTAATAAGGAGAATCCGTTGTAATCTGTCTGCACAATGAGGACAGTTCTACAATTGCGGTGCTCATCACAAGAGACTGAGCAGCATACATTACACAAAAAAGGTTTAAACAGCACGTGCACGACACTTAGACTGAATAAGACCCCCTATTTAAACCTCTACCCAAGCGGCAATCATGTGATGTACAACCGGAGGGAGCACAGTTTCTGTCTAATTCCCCGTGTTCAACCAACAGAAACGTATATCTCTTATTCATATTACTTGCCCATGCATTGTGGCATTGCACCCCACAAGTTCATTCTTATCAATTAACTAGCTGCATGCAGTGGTGATAGAACCAACGTGTAACTCTTAAATTATATGGATCATCCACCCACTTCCAAAAAGATTGTGACTTGCTCTTGGCTTGTTGTGTCTGTTGTTCCATCAAGGTGAACCATAATTTGTGTAATATGCGCATTTATGGACATTACTATTAGTGACATGCATGGTCTTAAGCATGCATTTTGGATATCACAGGATGTAATAGAGATATTATACATCGATACCTGTACATGGGATCGTGGCAGCGAAACGGGACCTAGAAGAGGCACTTATGCCCTGTACGACTTCTTCTTACGCACTGGAAATTAGTCTGTCCGTCATGGAGTTACAGTGCCTGGAATTTTAATTACGCGTATGTTTTAATTGCACGCGTCAACTTTGATGCTCCTTCCCTGGAAATATGCTCTAGGTTCTTTTTTTGCTGCAATGACCCCATATTATCTCTGGGCGTATATATATATATATATATATATATATATTTTTCATGATCCATTTGTATACTTCGGAATTTGATCATCCAAACAAACTGCATGAAGTTGCTTTTGGATTCATCATCATCCTTTCTATCTGCCTAAACCTCAATTTTAAATGTAGTTAGAAAGCACATTCATTTGTTTCCATTTCTTGACTTTGAGGACCACATGTTGGAATGGACATCAGCTGGTTGTGGTCTAATGGGGGGGGGGGGGGGGGGGGGGGGAGCAAGGTGCTGAATCTATACACCCAAAATTCGTTAAAACGCACCTACTCTGGAATCAGAAATGCTATTGCTCGGTTTAAAAGCATTTAGCAAGACATGAACTGTAGAAAGCATCGCAGTAACATCCTTCATTGTCAAAGATAGTGTCAATATCTTTCCCCCACTGCCTCCGTCAATTTTTATGGCAGTCCCTGGCCACATGGTGGTGAAAAATACTAGTAGCAGGTTGTTTCCCTTTACTAAAAGAAAGCCTTGATATCGTGTTAGTGCTCTTTAGCCATTACTTGTATGTATAGTCTGCATTGATTTGAGCAAAACAACAACATCACGATCCCGTAACATCGCAGTCCGCACGCACTACTGTAATACCTAGCTAGCATTATGGCCATTACTTCCATAGCAACGACTTTATAGGTTAAAGGAGGCTTATGTAAGATATCGTCGGTGTTTTTACCTAAAGCGCAACCTACATTTGTAGTGCGTATAGACCTCGCCAACAGACAATGCTAATTTCACTTGGCGCGAATACGTGCAGCATGCACTACCAAAAGTTCACGGGGTTAAAACAACGGTGCTTATATTTGAATTGCTTATATATATTGTTCGGCACGAAATGCCTTGAACAAAGTAAAGGGTTTGATCTTGCTTTTCGAGCAGTTTTTACGTTGCTAAGCGACTTCGTACGCGTCTATCTCATATGATGAGGCTCCTCTCGCATTGTTGCTGGGGCATAATAGACAAAGAACTTACTTTGATGTTGGGGTCTTCAATCCTTTTTGTTGCACAATACACAATGTTCCATTACCACAGTGCTACCGACGCGCCGAACTGGAAAAGAAACGTGCATATGAAGAGAACGCATTCGGGAAATTGAGTTTGGCTCTTTTTACCCATTGGTCTATTCAACCACAGGCGGATTGTGATCTACTGCAACTGTTGTATTCAAGAGACTGCATGGCGTCACAGATAGCATGAAAGCAGAAGCAGCCATACAGCAAAACATTATTCTGGCTTAGTTGCAAATTGAGCTTCTCTCCTAAGATCAGCTGCCATGTGCCTTCGGGGTTCCCGCTCATCATACCACAGACCACAGCATCATCCATTGATCTTGCAATTGCTGTCAGTAAGATCAACCTTTCCGAAATTTAAAACGTTTTATTCTATTTGCTCAGTGTAAAAATTTGCATATCTGTAAAAGCGCAAGATCAGATGTATCACACATGGTGTGATTGTTGTATCAGGCCATCGTTTCCTGGGGAGGGGGGGGGGGGAGGGTGGGGGGGGGGGGGGGGGTGATTGGAGATAAGGACAGTCAGAAGTCTTACATCTATGGGAAGGTGGATGGCTGGGTGAAATGTGTGCAACAGCCATCACATGCTGCTACCAAGGCACCTCAAGCAGCATTTGCAAGCATGACAAAGTCACTTCAATGTGAACGGGGCTTCATACAGAGGGTAGTGCCAGATTGCAGTGATGAATTCATGGTATTACAAGACACAATCAAGGAATGTTTTTTGCCTGCCTTGTTTGATGGAAACCTATCTGACGCCGAACTGCAGTTGTTTGCACTACCAACACGTCTAGCAGGTCTAGGAGTGCTTGACCCTACACCTATGCCAACAGAGATCTTCAAAACATCTAAACAAGGCACAGTTGCTGTTGCCAATGCCTTAATAGGTAAGGATACATTTTGCCATGTCAATCATTTGGATGCACCCAATGAGGCCAGACAGATGCACCGTAAAGTTCAAGAGATTTACACCAGTCCAGCTTGGAGTCCATTCTAGCAAAGTTCACACATGAGCAACAGAGATCAATACGAAGGGCAATAAAAGGTAAAATGTCAGCATGACTGAATGTGGTCCCATTAGAGAGTTGTCTCTTTGACCTAGCACCCTCTCAGTTTAGGGATGGTTTGGCAATTTGATATCAACGACAACCCTCCTGTATACCTATCAAGTGTGATGGATGTAGTGCAACTCTCACGCTGCAACATGCATTAGACTGTAAGACAGGTGGTCTTGTCATCCAACGATGTAACGAAGTTCGGGACTGTCTTGGGGATATGGTTGCTCAAGTATGGAGACAGGTTGTACGTGAACCAATAGTCAAAAGGGCTGATTCCAAAGCAGATGGTCCAGGATTGAGGGCCGATCTTGGCATTCAAGGTATCTGGACTCCCCAGGTGGAAGCGTTGTTTGATATAAAAGTCATTGACACAGATGCACCCTCACACCTGCATCGAACACCAGAATCAATTTCGGACTCAGAGGGGCTCTAGAAAAGAAGAAGCTATACAAAAAGGCAGTGGAAGATAGGCGAGGTACATTTACTCATTTTGTAACATCCGTTGATGGGCTTCTCCACGGAGAGGCAGAACATTTTTTGAAGCATGTACCAGCATAGTAGCCAAATGGGAAAAGTCATATGCAGAAACGTGCGCATTTGTCAGAGCTCGACTTTTATTTGCCCTTGTTAGAGCATCAAGTTTGTGTCTAAGGGGATCTAGGATAAAGTGGAGTAGTGAACTAGGCTTTGATGATGGGACTTCACTTCCTACAATCATGCAATAGGCTTTAGTTTTGTTTATTTATTTATTGATTTTTTATTTTTTGTCTTTGACTTACGTTGTTTGTTTGTTTTATTCAAAAAATGTATATACGAAATTATAGAATTTGATAACTTGATCACACACACATACACACATACACACATACACACACACAAAATCTAAGCATTTTCATCGGTTGAATGGTCAGTTATGTGACATCTTCTTAACCTGAATCTATAGCACTTCTACTGTTTGCCGAGTTAGGGTCTGGGTACTCGAAGATAAGGAATATGCAAACCAATTAGGAGACTACCCAAATGAGCCCCTCCTTTCCCCACCCTCCCACACCCCTACCCATCCTCCTACACATCTCATCCACTCCCACATACCCATAGAACGTTCCAATTATATGGGACAGTTCACGAGAAAATTGCGCATCGCGTATATACATATGCATGGGGCAGTGTCCAGTAAAATCACCCTTCTGGATAGTTTAAATTTTTTGATTTTCAGTGAACTCCAAAGAGCTTTTATCAAATGGTTTTTACGCATCCTAAATTGGACTATCCATCATAAAGTTACAAGTAAATAAAAACATTCTCTACGAGAGAGTTGTTGGGATATAGGATTGACCAATGGTGGTATAAAAAGCACGGAAACAAGAGTGATCGACAGAAATTTTACTGGAAAATTGTAATAGGCCTATATTTAGCCCATTACTCAGGCATGCGTTGTTAAATTATGGGCTAAATATAGTCCTATTTCAACTTTCCAGTAAAATTTCTGTCACTCTTGTTTCCGTGCTTTATACACCACCATTGGTCAATCCTATATCCCAACAACTCTCTCGTTAGAGAATGTTTTTATTTACTTGTTTCATAAGTTTTTTTCATAGTCAATAATCAAATCTAGAAGAGTGTTTAGAATTTGCCTCTATCTCTTAATGCAATAACCAATAACTTTAATAATAATAAGAAGAAAGCACTCATCTAATGACCCCAAATGTAAGGAACTGGACTGGGTCTGTGTACCATTAGTGGTGGAGTCGTATGGAGCCTGGGGAAAGGAGGCTTTGGAGTCTATCTCCCAGCTAGCTTCTCGACTAGCCACTTGCTCGTCCAAGGCAAAGTCAGTGGTTCTTACCGAACTCTACGGGCGGCTGAACCTTCATCTGGTACGAGCTAATGCAATTGCCATTCTTGCCCGTAGCATCGGTCAAAGTGATGTAGGGTAGATATAGTTAGCATTTTGTGTACATTGTGTGTAGTCTAGGTGTATATGTTTATATATCAGTGTAACGCACTCTTTCATGCCGGTGTCATAGTCGCCAATGACTCCCCTAAATATTGACTCCCCAGTCATTCACGCCTAGGCATATATGACTCCCCAGTCATTCACGCCTAGGCATATATGACTCCCCCCTGATAAAAGTGACTCCCGGGAGTTATTACAGCCTTAGGCATAATTAACTCCCCGTCGATCTTGCCAAGGCGTACATGTACATGCTTGTATATTATTCCCCTGTTATCTGCCTAGGCAAAATTGACTCCTGCCTTGGGAAGTTTGAAGTTGGAGCTAACACTGACAAAGACAAATAACATCACAGTCTGCTTGCTACTTATACAGATCGACAATTCATGCACAACCATGATGCAGGAACACTTTTTAAAATTATCGTACCGGCTGAATAACATATACGTTCAGTTTTACCTTCAATCCCAGCATGGCATGACAAGAGAATGCGTCTTTTTTCGCCTTCAGTTCTAACACAAATCTTCCACCCTTCCCCATCACCTTCGCCATCACCTTCCCCATCACCTTCGCCTTTCTTTACTCTTTTGAAATAGAGCACTCCACAGTCGAACTTGAAGTTTTTGCATTTGCGTCTTAGATTGGCCTTATCTTCCTTCGAAATTCCCTCAGGATATTGATTCCTACGCAGGTAATCCTCGACAACACTGAATTCGTCCTTGGCCATGCGAGCGAGCTTTCTAACTTCAACAACTACACGTGGCTTATGGAATTAGTCATATATGCCTAGGAGGAGTCATTTACACCTTAGCCGTAAATCACCGGGGCAGTCATTTATGCCTGGGAGTCATTTATGCCTCTGACACCGGCATTCATAAATTGTATTTAACTTGAAAAAAGAATTTGTGGAGTTTTTTTTATTATTTGTCCTCGCCCGCACCTTCTTCTCCTGCAGGCGCTCCTCCCCGGCCTCCTCGCCATGCTGGTTCTGGCCAGACGGGCAAGAGTGGCAGTGGCCATGCAAGCCAGGAGGTAAGCACTGCTGGTGGTGCTGGCCAGAGCAGCATTGCTGGTGGTGGTGGGGGCAGCACTGGTGATGCCGACGGGGGTAGCGCTTGGTGGTGGTGGTGGCAGCATGCAAGGCTTCTGGAGGTGGCAGGTTTCCCTCGAGGTCCTCTTCACATCGCCACCTTTTAGGATCGCTTAGATTCAATATCTGCTTGTATAGTTGTCACGTACAGATAAAGGCCTTCTTCTTTTCGGGATCGGCCTTGTAGCTGTCGCGTACAGAGGCCTTCTTCTTTTTGGGGATTGACCTTGTAGAACGCTCGGGCTTTAGCTTTGTTCTCGTCTTGCTTTTGGAGGTATTCCGCTCGTTGGTTAGATATCTTCTTTTGATTACGCGAAGGCATTTTTAGAAAAACAACTTTACTAGCCAAAGTAACAACTAAACTGCGATAGGAACACCAAATAAATTTAGTGCAGGTTAGAGAATTTATACTGCCTAAAATTATTAATAAAAATCAATTATATATCATTGTTAAATAGAACTTGCTAGATGTGACATGTGTCTATATGACATGTAAGGATAACGTCCCAGTGAATTTCGAAGCGAACGGTACTATTGCCATTCTTCAAAACCGTTCGTAGCCCGAGTTATACCTTCCTAAGAAGAAGAAGAAGACGACGACGACCAAGAATTATTTTAGGACTGGGAACGAGAAACAGGAAATTGTTTGTTTCACCGTTTTATGACACAGAACTGTAGATCGTTGTGCTCTCATTCCGTCGCGACAAAGAGATAAGCGATTCGTTTCTCCGTTGTCCCTCCAGACGCTAGTGAAGTTTTATTAATGGCTTCATCAACCCTCAATCAATCCTATATTGAACCTGCTGCCCAGGTTCAGATTAGGCACTGAATTTATAATTGGCCATACATTTCAATGCGAGCATTACTTTTCTTTTGCTTGTCCTGGAATTTTTGAAAACGTATCACAAGGGTGATTTTGCTGGACACTGTTCCATATATAATATTATAATTATAAAAGTGATTCATTTTGAAATCGCTACATCTCCCGAACGGTAAACTCTATTGACTTCCTATTTTCAGCAATTTATACTACATCCTTTCTCTCTGGTGAAATCGATTTTGGGCTCTTGCATTTGCTTTGTGTCAGTGTTGCAACGTCCGATAACCTTGGGGTTAAAACGCGCTATACCTTTCGGCGGTAACGTTCAAATTTGGTTTATATGTAGAACCAGCTTGACCACTATCAGCTGAAATGGAGGAGTCTAAATTATTTTAAACCTCCCAGATGCACACTGAATTGCATTGGGAATGATATATAGGACATGCATAGTAGGGGGCCCTCTGACAAAAGTATTTTGGCATTTGCCCTCACGGTCCCTGTGCTTCCTACGCCACTGACACCAGTCCAATACATGCAACACACCAGTCCAGTTACATGCGTGAACACACACACACGACGCACACGCATGCACACATGCATGGATGCACACACATGCACGCGCATGGATGCACACACACACACACACACACACACACACACACACACACACACACACACACACACACACACACACACTGTCACACACACACACATAATGGTGATCTTGAAAAAACTCAGCAAGCTGTACTGTAAGAATGTCCATTGGACCTCCATCTGTGTGTGTGTGTGTGTGTGTGTGTGTGTGTGTGTGTGTGTGTGTGTAGCATTAAACAGTGCGCTATTCTAGGAAGCTGTGCAATTTATTTTTAATGATTCTTGTAGATCCTCTCTGTAAAAGGGACTTTAAAGAAGACCTATATTAACATGACTCTGACACGAGATGTGTGTGTGTGTGCGTGTGATTTGTGCGAGATCGCGCGCGTTCATGTCAGTTTTTGTGTGTGTTTACAATAGCTGCAAGTTTTGTGTGTGGCAGCCATGCAGATGAAATGAAATACGGTGGGCGGTTAAAAATATATGTGCCTGCAGATCGCAAATCCCAACAATAAGGAAGGGTTACATGCATGTGTTTCAGCTAGCCCAGCTGCCCTGTGGCTTTAACTCGACCATGCCTCTCCCCTAGCTGATACACCGTGCACTTTATCTCATGCATGGCTCTGACGTACTGTTATAGGCATTAGCCTATAAATGGCCACGCAAGGGGAGGCACCTAAAGAGGTTGACCGAATAGACAGGCACACAATTCCTACAGGATGTTGTACTTGAAATGACACTAAGTGCTCTCATCTCAGGTGCGTGTGTGACCGTATGTCTCGTTAGTTGTGGAGTCACACACAAAGGCATTAGCTATTAGCTGGTCTATCTGCTTGCCACCCCACACATAAATCTACATTCCCCACGATAAATGAGTACGAGTTGTACATGGTATCATGGTGAGTTATTGTATATTCATGAACCGCAACCCAGCTGGTCGTAATAGGGAAATGGACGAGAAATGTGCAATTACTTTGCACAGCTATATCTCCGTAACGGATGAAGTATAAAAATTAACGAACAAGACATATCAATAGGTACAGGATCCCTGGATTGATGGGTGGGTGGGGGGGGGGGGGGGGGGGGGGTCAAACGTCATGTCTCCGTCAATGGTACTGTTTCTTATTGGCAGTCATGTACCAATGCTTACACACACACACACACACACACACACACACACACACACACACACACACACACACACACACACACACCACATACACACACAATAATGGTCATGAAAACGCTCAGCAAGCTGTACTGTAAGAGTGTCCATTGGACCTCCACCAGTGGACACCCAGTTAGCTCCATCATGTCCTCTTCTGTTTGGACATCCACACCAGGTGCTACAAGGCCACCAGTGGATGCTATACTTGCTCCTCCACATCAGGGCTTCCAGTAGATGTGGGATTCCCCACTCACTTCACCAGAAGATGCCCCTCACGAGGGCACCCACTTCCATAGATGCTGCACTTCCAAGTTGGGATCACCCCTCCCCCCTTCCCTTTTCCTTTCCATCCAGTAGATGCCCCCCACACCTCCACACTGTATGCCCCCACACCTCCACACAGTATGCCCCTCCTAAACTGATTACACATCACAAAAAATAAATTGCTCATCCTCCAAGAAAGAGAGGTACCAATGCTACACACACACACACACACACACACACACACACACACACACACACACATACACACACACATATGTACACACATGCACACACACACATGGAAATTCCAGTGCTACTTAGGATTAGTGGTTCTGGTGAGGATGGCTGTCAAGTTTTCTATGACCAAATGCACTATGGCTATAACATGTTTAGAAGAGACTGCTTTGGTCCCATTTGGTAAATATATATATATATAATTATATATATATAAAATACATATAAAGGCATATTTTTAATTCCTCAACCTTATCCATCAAACCCACAGCAAACATAGGTGAATTCTGCCTATAGGTCAACCCTAGTTGAATTATAGTGATGCATTATATATAACTGATCTATATGTATTTGCATGCATGATGCTTGCACTGGAGAAATTCAGCTTGTGCACTAATTTAACCTATAATTGCCTTAAAAAACGTAAGGTATACCTTACAAAAACGTAAGGTATACCTTACGATCGGCAATAAGAGTTAAGTCATGTTTTATAGTTTTTGCAATGCGATTTCACAGGTTTCTCAAGTTATATATGAATTGATTTCATTGAATATATAACTGAAATAATAAATAATGCTAATTGTAACGTGCTTTTGCTATAATTGAGATAATCTTTCATTTTACCATCTTCAAATGATTACAACTGTGCATTACAAATAGTAAATGGTGTGAAAATGTTCCATTTCACCACTGATACATCATTCTTACTGGTTGAAAAGCACGATGTGGTTATGAATAGTGGTTAAGTAACACATATCAAGTTCATCAAATCAAGTGGATCAAAGTATCGGGTTGAGTGAATACGTGCATGCCAAATGGCCTGTAAAACAATTTTTACACTCCTTAAATACGGTGTACTGTGACATCACCCTCATTCCCACAGTTCTGTCCATACTAAGGATCCCCATGTGGCACACTGCATGTAAATGGTTTCAGTGCATTTATCAATGACACGCATTCTTACATCCAGGGACTAAACTGATTACCCTGCCCTCATTGAATGCATTGCATGCCCTGACAAGATACCATGGATGATCCTTTTGAGCAGATGGTGTCCTTTCCAGTCCAGAAAGCAATCACATCCCAACCCAAATCGCTCTTTCATGCAGAATAGTGGAATAGCCTATTTTCTTATATGTTAAATGTTAACTGGATTGTCTATGGCAGTAGTTAATAGCACCCAAGAATAATACATTGCATGTATGATGGATCCAGACTTTGTGAAATTGCTAAAACTGACTGGGAGGATTGCATTTGTCAGATCTATCACATGGTTAAAATAGTCATGTGGAAATATGATGCTGAAGCAGTCTTCAACTGAATGGAGTTGATTGGACCATTTGATGCAGAAATCCTTCATGCAGTACTGCTGCAGCTCGCTGACAAACTGGGATTCCAACATGAGCACCTCCCACTTTTGCCCGTGCGGTTCCAAACGGTTGGCATCTTGCGAGGTCTGTACAACATGCTGTTCTCCACTTAACGTGAATTCATCTGCTTCATCCTCTATCTGGAGGTCTTCTACGTCTCTTTCTCTACCAAAACCCTCTCGCTTAGGGCTGGCCGGGCGTCCTAAGTAGCGACATTGGGTAGAGGCAGAGGCGGAATCACCAAACTGACAGGCTACTGGTATTTGGAAAACGCGGCTCCATGCACTGATGTCAACAATTTATCCCCAATAGTCCACTGAACTCTGAAATTTTGTTTTGAAGGTGGTACCTTTAATATGAGTCGTTTTCCACGCACTACCATACGCGAGCCTTAAACGACACTTTTGATTCCGGTTTTGTTACTACAGCGTGGATCGTATGAATGCCAGTAGCAGGCGCTACGGCTTTGCGCGGCGAATTGAGCCTAGACCCTGGCACACCATTTGACGCCATAAAAGTTTACTGTACAGCACTTATTACATGTTATTCAAAACATTGAATATTGTAAGGGATACCTTACGAATGTAAGGTATACCTTACATCCGGCAATTATTGGTTAAGTAATCAGTATTGTTATAATGAAAGTGGAGCCAGTCGGTGATAATAAAAGTGAAAACTGTTATTAGTGGCGCTGTTCAGTGGCCCAGCCATTACCACGCAACGTGTACCAGTTATAAATTAAGGATTGTGGTATCCATAATTTTAATTAGATGGGACAGTGTCCAGTATAATCATGCACCCTTAATAGTGATTCTTTTTCAAAATTTTCAGGACAAGCAACGCTTGCGCATTGTAATCTATAAGGCTAACTATAAATTTAGTCCCTTAGAACTTTATAATGGGTTGTGCAATTTCGGATGCGTAATGATTATCTGATAGATGCTCTTTGCAGTTCACAACTTTATTTTTATTAGAAAACTTCAAACCTTGCCTTTTTATATGGAGGTTAAAAGGAAAAAAAAAATAGCGTGGGAGAATCAATTGACTCGCGTTTGCAATGCGGTATAAAGCACTTGCTACGCAAAAAGGATGACAGCTCTCCCCCCTCCCCCCCAGACACACACCCAACTTCATCCTATAGACACATAGCCATGACATGCATGCATGACAACGTTTTGCGATGTAACTATAGTAGGCATGCATGCATGTGCTTGTAAATTCATCATAGTCGCTGCTCACAAACGTTATGCATATGGAGCTAACTGGGAAAGACGCATTTTTGCTTATTGATTGAGCTTGACATGGAAAACAAGAGCGCCTTGACGACGAACACTCGAACTTGCATTGAGATCACTTTCCAATTATCGCGGACTCAGCATGGATGTCGAGAAGTGTGTAAAGAGGGGCTTAATGAACACTATATATACACCCCTCAGGCATAACAGGGTTGTGTATATATGTGCGGCCGCATTTTCGGTCAGCAGTCTGCCAGGCAGGTGCTCTTTATGCCTTAACCCTAGATCTTAATTAAGGTGATTTTGTTGGACACTGTCCCGTCATATATATCATGCTGTAATGATTCTCATGTGAGTTAAATGTTATAGCTTTTAAAATGTTCCAGTTTGCTGAGCTATAACGTGAAATATCAATGTTTCCAAAGTTAGTAAATTGGAATTAACAAAACAAAACAATGCTATTTTTAATGTACACCTGTGGACATATTTATACGTCATGCAGTATCCATGCAGCTTCCCAAACTGCACGAAAACCGTTGCATATATATTACATTGATATAAAGTGTATCCGGCCATATAGATTAATTATATAATCTGTGATCCCTACTTGCGTCGGTACGGTGACTCGACTCACGATGAGTGACGCTCCTAAGGGGATGCTTGGAGTGGTACTGCTTATACTTTTCCACCGAACCGTTCAAGGTAGGCCGCTGGAAATCAGCCAATTGTAGCGTGTTGGTCTGGATGTCACAATAATCTACTGGTCTGACCCTTGCCCTACCGGTGTTTGCATGCTTTCTAAGGAACAGCGCTGACGGTCAATTTCGAAGGAGCGGCAGCTCTCCCGGAAACGACCGTGGTCTACAAGTGTTCCGTGACGGGGAATATATTGATATGGACGAGTCAGGCTTTCGCTTCTGGATACATCGCCTTCATCAGACCCCGCGACGTCGTCGGATATGCCCAGACCAACGGCGGATTTACAGCCGCATTGACAGAAATGGGAGCCTCAACCATGAATTCGTCGCTGCAATTCACCGCATCTCAGTACCTTAACGGAACAGTCATCAGCTGCTCGAATAGCAGCGTAACTCCCCTCCCGTACATGAGCCGCACGCTATTAATTGCAGGTATATCCCCCCCCCCTCCCCCCGCCCGCACTCTGGATTAATATATATTTACATGGTGCATGCATGCATGTATAAATTATATTATACAATATAGTTACCTATAAGAGCAAGCTGCATGCATGCATGCATATTATATAAATGCACGCGGTATTATAACATGTTCATTATAGTTACAGATAGCTCGCAGGGGTTTGTGTACATGCATGTATGCAGCTGAAGAAACTATCTAATGCCCAACGCCTGACCTATTAACGTACTGCATGCGCATGTTATTCATTATTGCAGGTGTCCCGATGCAGCCGTCTAACGTCAGTCTCGTCAACTACACACTAAACAGCGCTACCCTTAAGTGGAGTTATCCTGAATTTGATGGCCTGGACCACGTGACAGTTTATTTATTCAGCCTATCGAGTGGCCCGCAGGTAATAATTGCAAATCGGTCCACGGAGGATGGCGGTTCGATGTCTGCCACAATACTATCGCTGCGTTACAACATCCCGTATACCTTCGAGGTCAGGGCAGTCAACGGGGTTGGAGTAAGCCCCGCGGGAGCCATGTACAATTTCACCATTGTACCTGAAGGTACAGGTATATATATATATATACATAATTACCGGCCTCGCAATATGTTACGTGTGCATGCATTCAATCGGAATATATTAAATATTTCCCCCCTCGTTTTCTATATATATTATACACATGCAGAGCCGGCTGCTCCTTCGAACCTTGCGATCAAGACATTCTGCGCCACCGGAAGTAGCGGGCAGTTGAGCGCTTCAATCGTGTGGGAGGTATAATTAAATTAAGAGTATCCACTGTTTTCTGTATATATGCTCGCGCGGTTATATTTTATTTCCACGGAACAGGTTCCAAAAAGACTGACAGTGATGACACCCTCCTTGCTTTTCACGTATTTAAATTACTCAATTGGTTGCCACAGTGGCTCAGTTCGTGTAAAATTGCCTCTAACCACCGAGTTCTACAATATCGAACGCGTTCCAGCAGGCACATGCATATTTGCGACAGTATCGGTGTTCAATGAGGTGCAAGAAAGCGTGAAGAACCCTACTGCCTACACAGGTTAGTTCTCAACAACGAGATGTTATGTATATATATATACGCGCTTCGTGCGTCACGCATGCATGCTTTTTACACTATGCAGATTATACAGACTGCCTTCTTTCGACCCGAGTGTTGTCGGTCGGTAGCACCGACTCTTCGATTGTGTGTGGAGGGTGTGGCATTAACACGGCTGACTCCGCCTGTGCGGTCCTATTCAGGGACTGCAATAGCGCTTTTGCGGAAGAGCGGGCGTCTGTTGGGTATACTATAAATTCCTTACCAGAGTACCGGGTTAGTCTAGTGGGTCTTTCACCTAACACAACTTACTGCTACAGAGCTGCTCTTGTGCTCCAAACACCTTCGAATTGTCGCCAAACGTATGGACAATTCACGACAGCCCAGAAGCAGTTGCAAGAGGCGATCGCATACCGCAAGAACGAAACTAATTCCTCCTGTGAGCTAGCTACATGTATGCCTACATGTTCACACACGCATTGAGCATTGGATAAACTCACGTTTGCTTTTTCTTCCTTGACAGATTGCGGCCCGGTCATGGCCGGAACGGGTGTGGGTACATTCCTCCTCGGAATGCTTCTAGCTTCCGCAGTTTGCATCTGCATAATGAAAGTGAAATGGTCCGATAGTGCAACCATCCAAGTACCTGCAGCGGTCAATGAACTATGCATCAAGGAACTAGGCGAATTTCCCTCACCCTCACAACTGCCTCACCAAGAGGAGGACTATGTTCACATCTATGATCCTGTGCTCGAAATCTCAACTAACAGTGCGTACGCAGCTGTCGCAGCTCGGAAAACTCTTTCAGTCGAATGATTCGTGCAGTTCTTTTAATATATTAACAACTTTTACCCTCAATATATATATAACAGCAAATATAGTCACTTATGCGAACAATTTATCATTGTATGTATATTCACTGACTTTCATGCATGCATGTATTCCAGTTTTACATGTTATACTATTAAACGAAGACTACAAGAAAGCACTTAGTCAAACAACATCGAATTACTGAATGCGTTTATGTGTAAAGCCTCCTCACATCGACCTCCTCCCTTCCTCTCCAACTGTTTTTGAAAACTGAGCTAAAATGTGGATCCATATACATGTTTTTTTTCTACAGAAAATATGTTCATGTGATAACTTCTCCAGCGCATATCGTCCCTAATGATTGCTGCTCTGTTATCTAATACACTGATCGCGGTGTTGGCGATACTATGATGCTTACACAGTAGACATTCAATCAGCGCCCCATTCAAAACGAGGATAAAGATCAAAGATGATAATATAGTGTTTTGGGAACAATTTTGATTCTTTAATTTAAACGAAACGAATAATAGCAGTCGCGTAAATTTGCAATTGGGAGACACTAATCATGTGAATGTGTGAATGTACTGACTTCGGTTCGCGCCCTAATTACATAATTCATATCCTAGTCTGGAAACGAGGCTACCAACCACACACTCATGTAAACAATTTTTTTTTTGTTTTGCACGAACACGGTATGCATGTGTGTTAACGAGCACGTCACATTCCTCCGCATAAGGCAAAGAAATACAGTATGTTTTCTTTGTCACTTTGTATGATGGTGATAGAAGCTGCAAGTTTTTGGCAAAGTTAGTAAAACTTACAATTCGTACAGTAAACCGATCAACAAAGATGCCATCACTTTTTAAGCTAACTCTTTATTCCCAACATGTGCAAGGTTGGGCTGGTTCTCAGATTATCGCTGGCCCCAGCATCCAGAGCGCATCTATTGGGGAGGTTGCCGTGTTCAACTGCTCGCTGCAGTGCACGAGTGAAACGACGATCCTCACGTGGTACATCGTCCTACCAGCAACGCTGCGCAAGGTCTCAATATCCCCGTATACGTCTCCGAGTCAGTTGAAGTCCGTTTACGGGCTGACTGTGTCACGAAACGTCATCGACGAGTGTTCCAGAGGCGGGTATCACGTCGAGCAGCTGCTGATCTCCAATATGACCAAGGACCTGGACCTGATGCCGATCCAGTGTGGTCTCCTGTGCTTCCCGAACGTGTATGGCTGCAAGGTTGCCCAGGTCCTGTTCAGCCCTGTCGGTCTGCTAAAGGCTGCATCAAAAGGTTAGGTTCAATTATTATAACACTCCGTTCGAGTTTCAAATGGCATGCGCGCCTTTATTCAAGCATGCATGTTTCAATTTCACAACAGCCGCTGGAACAACGGTGGATTTTCTCTCGGTGTCTATTCCAAAGGCTCGTGGAAATTAAGCTGCGATGGAATCATTATACTGAACAGCACATGGATACCATATATATAGTTCATGTTATTTAGCATGCATGACCTCCTGCCGACATGACTAAAATCTATACGTAATAAACATGAACGTGCGTGCCTATACACCTAAGCTAAATTAACATGTTAACTTCGTTTTTGAGCCATTTATAGCTATTCCGCGAATGCAGATCACATCAATAAGAGTATTCCTAATTACAGCCACAGCTTTGACTTATAGTTTACTCAGTGCATGTTGGCGGCCCATACATGTCACGCATACAAAGTGGTTTATAATTGCTAAAAGTTGATAGATTGATAGATATTCTTCATAGGCCAACTTAAATTCCCTTTGATGTCACGCATCCGACTCCGTTCCAGCCCAGGTGGCATGGCGGGCTGGTTAGGCAAATTAGTTCAGATCGTGCTAAATGAATAAATTAGTTATCACATACACCTATAACCTATAGGTTGATTTCAAATTTGTTGGGTAAAATACGACAATGTAAGGACAATTGCGCTCAGTCGACTGGACAAAAATAGTTAACATCCCAGCGCATGTGTCAAAAATTATATTCATTGCGACGCTAAAAAGGTCACTGACCGGAGTGTGTTATATATTATATACTTGTGCACCAACCTATTTCCGGCTATGCTGACAAATCCAGGGTTGCAAATGCATGGGATCGTTGCAGCTAAAAGGCCAATGCATATTTATTTGATATTCTAAGAGACACCTATGTCCTCTACAACTTCTTTCTCACGTACTGAAATTAACCTGTCCATCTTGGAGTTACAAATGCCTGAATTTTTTATTATGCGTATACATTATTGTAATCGCACGTGTCAACTTCGATGCTAAAAATCACTACATGTATTACAGGCCAGCAATCTTGCCTTTTCCCCCCTTCTTGCATGAAGGATTGTTCACGCTGGATACCCAATGTATGTTGCTCCATAGCCCCAGAAACCAACGCTATTAGCGGACAATAATCTTTTAAAAACAAAAATAGCGCGTGCAATTAACCAGTACGTAAAATTTTCATTGTGGTCATTGTGGGTCTGAAATGGTGGGCTGCAACCCCTTATCCTCCACCCCCCCCCCCCCCCCCTCCCCCTCAGTCTGGATCCGCCACAGTGGGAAGTTATACCAAATGCAGAGTATTTTTCTTAAAACGAGAGGATAATCTAGTGTGAACAGTTCCAACCAACCACTGTAACATATTAATAAAACAGATTGGAAACATTGCTCATGCATGTACTTTTAGAATGAAAAAAATTATTTGCTAACTCAAAAATATGAATCTGCTGCAATATGCTGCAGTTCAAAGCAGGCATTCTGTGTCGTAGGATTTTCAAGGACCAATACATGCATGCTCTTATCCCACACAACACACAGCATCTTTAACTCATCAGCCAAGTTCTGTTCCATGGGTAGGATATTCTTTTCACATCTTCTCCATTGCTGACATTCATCTTGATCATTCAACTCCACAGCCCTCACTTCTTCACCATCCATCTGCAGTGCCTTTCCGTTCTTCTTGGATATTATCATAAATATTCCACCTATGAACCCTGTCAGATACTTAATATACCACTGTTGGTATCCAGACCTGCTATTGTCAAGAGGATTACATTCCACACCTGTTCCATCTGCTGTGAGTTCCAACACTGAGCCATTGAATAAGCATCTGATGTAGACTGGCATCATGGACTGAAAAAAAGAAATGCAATCATTTCAGTCCAGTGTGTGGTTTGCATTTGTTTGAATTTTAGATGCTATATACACTTGCACAATTTTATTGCACGCTCAGTATACATTTTTCTGTCATGTGAAGAACTAGTCAGACCCCAGTAGAATGTTGAGGCACAGCCCACATATGCTATAGCCCTGTTACAGCTGTAAAGGCTGGTAGTGTGGGAACTAATAGGGTAACCTTATCTGCAGGTGGTTCACGGTTACATGTAACCCAGTTCAAGTAGTGTTCATGAAAGCAGTAGGGATTATACTGCTGTTACTACTACAATTCACGAGGCTGTTGTGGGCCAACATATGAATAGTCAGAATATGTTACATGGCACCTGCTCATGCATTAGCAAGCTTCCATGTGTCATACATTGTGGACTGAATGTACATGGCAGATATATTTGAGCTGACCAATGCTTAATGTAGGTGCATTGTGCAATGGGCAGGCCTATAACTCCGAGTTTTCTAGATTGACAGCCTAACTGAGAAACCCTTGAACAACTCTCAATTTGGCAGCTGACTGCAGAACAGTGGGCATACAATAGATTGTGTGCCCCTTATTCTGCCATTCTGCAATTCCACAATTTGTATACAAAGCATAAAAGAATTCATTTCTTCAGCACAATATGGAAACATACCCCTGCCTACCCAAACCCAATTTTAATCCATAGATTACGTGGCCCACTTCACAACTTGTAAACCATAAGCAGCAATTCAATCTCACCTTGTTTTGAAATAATTACAGTATGGTGCTTTGAAGACACTATTTGGTCATTTTCTACCAACCACTTCTGGGTCTCTTCACCACTGCATTCTTGAATAACAATGTCATTTCCATTTTCCAAAGTACAGGCCAATACCTTTCTGTTCTTTTTGGAAACAATCATAAAAGAACCATCTGGTTGGTCATCTATGTACCATAACTGGTTGTCATCAGTAACATAATTGGGTGAGTTGAAAAGCAATGATTCATCCAATAATGTTAAAACAGTTCCATTATGTGGAATCCGGATATAGTGAAAAGTTCTTATCTAAAAAATATAAGATCTAATGGAAAAAAAAATTTCACTTCTAGGTATTAATAATACACTAGCTTGTCCCCGTGAAAAATCACGGGCTGATTATTCATCTCGCTGTTATTCTTCTCGCTATTCATTTGCCAGATGAACAGTTGGTCTACCTCCTAGCTCCTCTTTTTTTACCGGCTGTTTTATCAAATGTAGCATATATAATCTATCACCTGTTCTAACATACGGTTACTACGCAACCACTATGCCCGCGCAATTTCAGATAGTAACTACATGTTCTCGGCCTGTACGATGAGACTTGTCTGTCACTCGTCTTGAGAGTGAACCACGATAGCGTTGCATTTATTCCTTCGGCACTTATGAAGTCCCCCCCCCCCCCCCCCCCCCCCCTCCCCTCTTTGAAATCAAGTGTGAAGTGGAAACCAGCTGTCATTGCGACCGCCTTTTGTGTGGGAGGTACGCGTACATACCTAGCAACCAATAGGTGCTAGGCCGAGTATATAAATGAGTTACGCGGACGTACGTACGTACGGACGTTCGAAATTATAGTATTAGACTAGTAAGATGGATTGCAGGGATTTCACTTTGATGAAACAAAACTATGGCTACGATGCTGCCATTCAGATCACTCATTTCAGTCCAGTACTCATTTCATCATATGGACTAAAATAAACTAGTTATGCAATATAGAACATTCACATACCATTTTATAGACTCAAATGATTTTGCAACAGACAGCGTCTGCCTCCACATGGGTTAATGCACCAAAATTATACCAGCACACCAGTTAGCATTGAAATCACCAATCAAGCACTACAATTAATTTTGACTCATTACTTTGATGAAGGCAAAATTGCACCAATGCGAATGGTTTACTATCAGATATTTCATTCTGTAATAAGTGAAGCTGCTCCTGATAAAGGTTTCAGTACGCACACAACTACTTCCTATTAATTATCCATAGCAACATACACATGCACGCAGATATAGAGAATTCCAACTATTACATAAATTTGCACTTACGTTCGGTTTAGGTAAGCTCTTCATTGTTTGCAGTTCATATCTTTATAGTCAATAAACAGTCACTCACAACAACAATGATAAAGTCTTACCCATGGATTTTGAATTCCTTTCCTTGATTGTTTCCCATACTTGGAGTATCTGCAACTAATGTACAAATCCATGACAAGTCCATATACATATACGTGTACATAATATGGTATTGCATGTGTTGAGCTACAGTAGTGATAGTAATGATAGCAAGTATTTAGTAAGACAATAAAGAAGACAGATGTATCACTTGCGCAAATTACAATCTCAGTGCAGGGCATTCAAAATCAAGTTCAGATTCACATTCATATTTTACACAAATACATATACGGGACGGTGTCCAGCAAAATCACCCTTCTAGATAGTTTTTCAAGTTTTCTATTTTTTGATTTTCTGTGACCACTATCACATGGTTCCTACGCATCCAAAATCGGGCTATCCATCATACAGTTATTAGTCACTGAATTTATAACTAGCCATACATTTCAATGCGAGCATTACTTTTCAGGGCACTGGGTATGTTTGTCATTCTTCCTTGCGTATTCTGATATATAGGACAAACAGCACTGTTAGTTGTGGGCACTGGTTCTTTGTGCAAATCTCCTCCCCCCCAATTGCTTATGTTCATATACAAGTGAAATTTGAAGCCAGTCCTATTGATTCCTTATATATATGAGGAGGTCAGGAGGCTCAATATGCTTTCCTGTTCGGCTATCTGCAGACATTACAAGAGTCTAAGTCACAAACACTACACTTCAGGTGTAGACTATCTGCATCAAAATAGCAAGATGTTTCCTCTATGATGGAAGTTGGTAAATCATCAGCAATAGCCTTAGCTTGAGCTTACAAAGCATACATAAAGTGAAAGCTTCGGATCATTTTCCATGCATATGTATGCATCTCAATGTCTGTGGAGCTGTATCTTTGCAGGATGTATTAGGGCTAAAAACTACTGTGAGCAAATACATCCATTTCCATATATTAGTGTTCTGGTGATGATGTTTGGGTATGCCAGATTATTCACTACACATAAATTTAAATGATTGAATCTAGCAGAATCACAGCTCTACTGCAGAAACATGAACATCTAGGTCACTTTCTGGTCCATTGACAGGAAACGCTTTAACTAAAAAATCTGTGTAGCCAATATCATAAGCATGAGAGAAAGTGCACTGTTATAGGAAAATATAAAAATTTGTCAATAGATTTGTAGAAAAAATACCTGGGCTAAGAGGTCCCCAGAAAAACTATTATACAAAAGATCCAATCACACAATGAAACACAGTTGGGGCAATAAATGCAACATGCCTCCTTTGTATGTCCATTAAGGTCCCCAGACCTGCACACATCCACCTCATTAGGCTTCACCTCTTCGTCCATACACGTTTGTCCATATACATTTGTCCCGACAACAAAGCGTCTATTTTGCTGTATGCCTTGCAAGGTAGATGCTACAATCAATTGGCTAAAGAAATAGATACCACGTGATCAGAGAGGTACTACATGCTCTTTGTCAAGTGTAGCCATGTAGTGCTCAGTGGTCTGTGTACACTGTATATGGTTTCCCATGCCTCAATTCAATGTTTGAATTGCCAGCATTATGGTCAAACACGTCGTGTTGCATAGTGCTGCTCTAGCAGCAATAATTTCTGGCTATATTCTGTATTGCTGGATGTTCTTCCCCTTAATTTTTTGCCATCCGGCATATAAGTGCTCTCTTTGCAACCTCCACTTCATGCATGTGGCCATTTGAAATATGTCATAATTATGACTTCTTATCACTAGATACTATGAGGGCTCATCCTATCGCAAAATCACAGTGTTTTTGCTTCACTGCTTCCCTTGAATACTTGCATGCATAAGGACAATTTCCAGTCGGAATATCCGACATGAGCTAACCAGTAAGTGAGTGACCCCAGGCCATGTACCCTAGAAGTGTCCACCATATCACTGGCTGTGTGTTACACAATCACTTCTATCTGCAGGCTTTCTACCAATTTTACAAACAGTACTGCCAAAGCTAACAACGCAATTCCTGTTAAGAGCCTGCATGGATAGGCCTTGCAATGGAGATGTAAATATATTATGTCTACATGTTTCTTTCACATAACATCATCATCAGACTCGATTAGCCTTTGTAAAAAATAGCTCAAAAAATTAAAAACATGAGAAGCTTTAACAAATTGTATGTGCCTAGTAGCATATGCAAGGATCGATCGGATGTCACGTAAGCAATCTTAATATTTACGATTACTGTGACGGCAGTATAAGCTGCCCAGAAGCGCGCGCTGCATCGATAGGCATGGTTACACACACCTTATTCTTAGGTGAAGGTTTTACTAACGATGAGCTCGATCGTGTTTGTAAACAAATCGAAGCTAGTGGTGGATAATAATTTCAATGCCAAATGAAAAACTGGCAGTACATGTAAAGTCCACGACTACAACGGCGAGTGGGTTTTATTCAGAAACCAAACATATCCAAACCAGAACGCGATATACCTTACCTGGCTGTTTTTTATTTACATCCACGCCCCCAGATCCCACATGACCGCATGACCATATGACGTAATGATAATCGATAATTGATAATCTGGGGACGAGACTATCATACGGTTTCACAGAAACCAATTCAGTAACTCTGAGGGACTGGGGACTTTGACGAGTCTGGGAAAGGTTATTGTGGACTGAAGTGCTAACGAAATAGTAATCCAGTACATCCGTGAGAGAAACCTTTAGTTAGATAGCTCATCTATAGGACTATTGTATTGTAATTGACCCATGTGCTAAAGATAGCCCATCTATTGTATTGTAATTGACCCTTGTGCTAAAGATAGCCTGTAATTGACCCTTGTGCTACTGATGTCATGTGTGTTAGTAGTACTTAAAGGTTTGTGTCCATGTACTAATGATCTTCTAGTTGTACGGCATTAAGCTGTTTGCCTATAACTTCCGTTAATACGCTGCGCAAGCTTTGCGGAGCTCGAGGTGACATACAGGACAGTGCGTGTTAATCTTTTCATTTTTTAATTTTATATTGTGTTGATTATTAGAAGACAGTAGAACAACCCCATAGAGGCATAGATAGCTAATATCTATGACAACACCCGTGCCGTCATTAAGGCAGGTAGATTTTGATCTAATAACGCTAGCGGGGAAGAGATTCTTAATTCATTTTTATGTTCTAGTCACGTGATCCAAAGTGGAGAATCTCCTCATAGCGTTCAAGGTAATCTAGGAAAGGGCAATTAAGGCTGAATTTTTAATACCAGGAAATAATGCAATCAGTTATTGCTTCCATGCATCATATCCCTTCATTGACTGCTTTTTAAGAGCTTTATTGTATTGTAAAGTGCTGGCTGTATTGTATGCCAATGCACCCATTAACTGCTGAAACAATTTTCTAGCAATTAACTCAAACAGCTACATAGTATGACTACTGGGGTTAGTCATAAGCACACATCACAGACACATATGGTTACACGGGCGGCCGGTCATTGCTAACACATGCACACATACATTTGCACAAAATTTGCACACCATGTACACATAATATTCCCACACACACATTGCATTCACACCAGTAAAGCGACATTAGAACCGGCAGTGCATAGTTTTCAGGTGCTACAGGACATGTATTCATTATGATGTCTGTAAAAACCTATCTCTGTATTGTTTTCACACCATGGGTTGTAGCATCATTCTAGACACTACACGTTGCATATCTCCATCCAATGTAAGCATGCACTCTCATATATAGTTATTTGTGAAAACAACTGAACACGGCCAACCAATGACAATGGTCGCAGTACAAAATGTCAATGAGCATGCATCCCATTTGGCAACAGTGTGTATAAACCAAATCAGCATCATGAATGCATTACAATCAGCTAGACTGACATTAAAACACATGAATATGCATACACATATGCAGAGCGCGGGGGGGGGGGGGGGGGGGGGGGTCGCGAAGAGCAAGGGGAGAGGGAGGAGTGTATTATGTATTGTTGGGAAGTAGAAATCAACGAAAATTGCAAGTGCTTGTATGCATAAATGTAACAGTGCAAGGTTCCAAAACTAGTACTCAAGGCTCTGGATTTGATTTTAAAATGTTTGCAATCTTTACGGTACAATAAGCAACGTTGTCAATTGTTTCAACCGCTTCAACATCAGCTGGTGTAAATGGACTGCAATAATTGTGTGGCTTTGACCTTTGAAATTCGATTGAGAATTTTGTGTTTCTCTTCTTTAGGCGGTAGCAAAACGCTGCGACCACAAGCAGAAGGACTAGCAAGCAGATTAGAAACGTACCTGCAACTGCACCGATAGTGATGCTGTAGTCTGCAGCTCCTACTGCAGAAATAGAAGTGTTGGTGTGTAGTCCACTGTTTACAGTGGACAGTGACAGGTTTGTCACAAAGACTCCCTCGATTAATGGCCCTATAGGCTGGAACGTGGCAATGTCGCACAACACAGCCCTGTAGCAGTATGCGGTACTTGGGGAAAGGGAGAAGATGCTCACTTGATAGGCTCCATTCCCTTTTCCCGAGGTTACTTCAGAAGGACTGCTGTTGTTGCTTATGTTAGTCTTATTTCCATCACACATTTGGTACCGCACTAAGATAGTGCTTCTGTTGGAATAGCAGGTGGTGAAGAGAATGGATGCAGTGGTGTCTGCTACAACCACTTGTGCAGATGTGATACGATTGATGATGTCTGGGATGGATTGAATATGGCAAGCACAGAGAAAGGGTTGGAGGTGGATTGGGTGGAGGGGAGGGGGGGGAGAAGAGCCATTGTAAAATTGCTCACATCATACTCAATTGCTTCCTGTAACAAATATTTAATTTGGTTGTGATTACAATAAGAATGCAGGTAATATCTCACCATTGGGATAAAAATATGGATGTCATCATTTGAAAACACCTTTATCAATGCAATACATATATTTTACGAGTGTGAGAAAGCAGTTTGATTCAGAAACTTTTAAAGTCATGCTTTGAATTATTAGGTTATTGTCTTCATTTTATTATTTTTTTATTGGGGATGCATGAGATGACAGCAGTGCATTTTCCTTTATCTGCACACATGCACAATTATGTACAGGTGTGAGTTGGACGAGATTTCAAAAACATCTAGTGTTATCAAGTACACTTTGCACAACCAATCAAACTGTTTACTTACCTATACGCAAATTAGCGCCTTTGCTTTCTGATGTTCCCGTCTTTACATAAACAGTTATGGACAGTGCTGTACGACTGGCGACGTTATCAATAGTAAAAGTTGAAGCGTTAGGATGCAGTTGAACCGGCTGTTCTAGTGTGATGTTCACGACTACTGCTATCACGGGAGGCACTAGGTCCGAGAGAGGTTGGAGCTGTGGTTTGCGACAACCGAAGAAAAGTATCGAGGGTTATAATGCTACCTCAACCATATCAACATAATGCATTTACCCTCATGCACGTGCGCGCTGTTTAAAGGTGCAGAATAGGCGGAACTGATCAAAACTTTCACTACCTAACCTGCCACGTTAGAACCAACGATGCGGTCTTGTCGCAGCGTTCATGCGCAGTAAAGTTCGCAGGCGCAGGAGGATCTAAAAAGAGTTTAATGCAATGACACAAAACATCACCGGGTTTACATACACGTACATACTATTACATGATGTCGTTAAGTTACCTTCTGGTACGATGGTAAAATCACGCGAGGCTCCGGGGCTTGATCCAACCCCGTTGACGGCCCTCACCTCAATAGTGTACGGAGTGTTGGCTCGCAGCGACGGTATCGTGACGCAATTTGAACCATTGCTCGATGTAATGTTTGCCACGGCGACCCCTCCGCTGAGCACGCGGACCGCGTACCAAACTACGCTGTCCAGGCCATCAAACAGCGGGCTTGCCCACTGAACTGTGGCACTGCTCAGAGTGTATATATCAATGCTGACGTTCACGGGAGCTTCTGGGATGACTGGCGCATGATTGGATAGGGAGTGTGGAGGGAGGGGAAGGTAAGGGTAATAGGCAATTAATCAGTGCAATTAATAATCTGAGAGGTGCTATACCTGCCATGAGTATTGTCTTGCTGAAGGCAGGGTAGAAAGCTCCGTTTGTGCATACTATGTCCGTTCCATTAAACGTCTGGTTGACTGTAAACTGAAGCGTGGAATTCATTACACCATTCGTCTTGCTAGTAAGGACGGCCACAAATCCCACCCTCGGGAGTGTATAGGACGTTCCTTCACCATCGACCGAGCGAATAAATCCGATGAAGTCGCCAGAATTGCTGGTAGGGATCAGCGAAGTTATCCACACCAGCGTGTTCCCGCTAAGTGCGCAAGAAAACTTCAGCTGCTCTCTAGGCAAAGCCGCCCTTCTGCCTTCAAGACTGGACACGAGAGGGCCATCTGGATATGAATAGGGTAGGGCGAAATATACATGTATACACGGCATGTGCAAAATAATGATCATCGTGGCTGTGTGGAAAGTACACGTCAGTGCAATGGTCCAGTAGACTGCATTGTGGTTGGCTGAACTCACCACCGTTACACTCCATAAAGAACAAGGCTGCAATTACAAAGGCATAACGCTGGCCCATCGTTTGATCAATAAAATCATCACCACTACCTGAAAGTCACGCGGCGTGCGTGTACATGAGGGAATGCGGAAATGTATTAGGAGGGGGCGAGCGAGGGGTTAATGGAAATAATATTTTTAATTAAGCTTATAGACTCACCTCCTCCCGACCTCACGCACCACTTTCATACGGGGGACCTTGTTAAGAACTGATGTATATGATATCCCTATCTATTACCATAAATGTTTTTGAGTCGCCTGCTGTAACTTTAGTGCATCTAACATGAATATCTGAAACAGGACCTTTGGTGCTGTTACTGATTGAAAACAAATGAACAACCAGAAAAATTTTGATAAGAATTCAGGAACTAAAGGTTGGATATGTCATTATGCAGTTATCGGAAGTTTCGTTAGAAACTTCCATATAGGATTTGACCACGACTATGAATGTCATTAAAAAAACGCGACCCGTCTGTAACAACACTCCCGACGATCGGATCGTGTAGCTTGTTTTAGCAATCGATCTAGAAGTCAAAAATGAGTAGTTTCGTTTTTGTTTCATGTCGCTGAACCGCGTTATTGTTGAGAACAAGAGTGTACTGCCCGTCCTCGTACCCAGTCTCGGAACAAGGGGCGGGTCGTCTTCTTATTCTTCTTCTTCTTCTCCTTCTTCTTGGCAACGCATAACTCAGGACAGGAACATTTCTAAGCGATGAAAATTTCACCAATAGCTTCAGAATCGGCTGGAGGACTCGCTTTTATATAATATATGAAAAAAAATAAAGAAAACAAGTAAATAAAAACATTCTCTACGAGAAAGTTGGTGGGATATAGGATTTGATTATGACATTGGTGGTGTAAAAAGCAAGGAAACAAGGTCTTATCAGAAGGGAAAATGTCATAGTCCTATATTTAGCACACAAACAACACATGCCCTAGAACTTGAATGTGCTAAATATAGGACTATGACATTTTCCCTTCTGATAAGACCTTGTTTCCTTGCTTTTTACACCACCAATGTCATAATCAAATCCTATATCCCACCAACTTTCTCGTAGAGAATGTTTTTATTTACTTGTAAATATTAATTTACGTTAGAGACAAGTCTTTGTGGAATCTAATTTTTCTGTATTTTACACTTGATCTGGGCAACTTATGCCTTCCCGCAAGGGCAAGTTAAACCCAAATTTTTCAGAGGACGCATCGTAGTATTTCAAGTCGTACTGAAAAACAAATAACATGTACCACCATTCTCAGGAAAACAATAACCTCATGGAAAGACTAAAACCAACATTTCCTAGGGCCGCCTGCATGTTGAATGCTTAGGAAGACAACAAGAATCTAGTGTTTGTACATTGCTTAGAATTGTTTTCAGAACATGAATAGTTTTAAATTAACAAGCTAGGTAACATATTACCCCCTTTGAATAAATGTTTACCAGAAGTTCTTCCAATTGGACCTGGTGCCTGGCAATCCAAGTCTGGCTTTTTACACGCATTTCAAATATCTCACATGATCCCTTCAAGCAAAGATTCGTGCAGAAATATTTAAAAGGCATAAGCACCGAGGACTATACACAATTACAGGCCCCACTCCCAAGATATGATGTAACCTGTGCAATGATTATCCTGTGCAATGATGTAACCAGTGCAATGGTGTAGCCTGTGCAATGATATAACCTGTTGAATGATGTAACCAGTGCAATGATGTAACCTGTGCAATGATGTAACCTGTGCAATGATGTAACCTGTGCAATGATGTAACCTGTGCAATGATGTAACCTGTGCAATGATGTAACCTGTGCAATGATGTAACCTGTGCAATGATGTAACCTGTGCAATGATGTAACCTGTGCAATGGTGTAACCTGTGCAATGGTGTAACCTGGCAGGAACAGTGGAGATGATGTAATTACTCTGGAATGGGCCTTATGCAAAACCATTGAATACTAAACAATCTGGGTTCATTTTATAAGATCTTGCTGATCACAATAATGCACGTTATAATGTAAACCCCCCCCCCCCCCCCCCTCCCACGGTTTGATCACAACTGCGCGCATGCGTTCAAAATGATGCTGCAAGCTAGCGATATCAACCAATTTAATGAATACAGTTTTCCTCAGATCAAGATTCGCTCCGGATTTGATTTAGTTGTGATGCAGTCTAAGTTATCCAGAGCTATCGGAACCTACGAGGTTCCATATAGGAATGTGATGAAGTCATTAAAAATGGTCACTTCACTCTAAGTGGCAATCGAGCGACATCAAAAAGGGGAACAGTTCTGCGTTGTTTCCGTGTCTTAAGACTAGATCGACTGTGCACTTTTAGAGAGCAAAAAATACTTCTCCCCATTGTCCGTACCCACTCCCATCTAAAATTTCTCCTCCGTCGTCATCTTCTTCCTTCGGGTTAGCATAACTCACTACAAGAACGTTTTAAAGAACGCCAGAGACTACTGTTCGGGCAATTAACTCAGTAAAGCGAGTAGCACTTTATTTGGTACTTGGTTTAATTTACTAATTACACCAGCTAGCTATTTTCAAATGTATCACGTGACTACATATGAATGGGCGTTATTATTATTATTTTTGATTACAATGCAACACATGAACGTGTAATAAAGCAAAGTTATAAATTCCATCCTCAGATCACCTAAAGCCAGAACGTGAAAGCAAAGCTCTGGCATTTGCCGCTTTGATTAATTTTAGACTAAAATGTTGGTGATTGTAGTTATGGCCTTGGATTTGCTGCACTGCATCTGAATGGCCAGACCAGGATGCTAGTCGGGAAATGGTGCGCTGGGCTTCTGCATCCCAGCAACCATAAGTTTCAACTGCAATGATAACCGTATAGAAACCCAGCCAAGTTCCGAACACTTAGAATCGTTGGCCAAATTTTCATTATTTTACATCAAGACTTTTTATAAAAAGAGGTGGTAAAAATATATATACTAATTCTATGCGGCTAAGCTAATAAAGGTACAGAAAGAAAGAAACACTAAGTTCAATACATATATGATTACACTGCATCTAAATCAGATGCTGCATTGCCTCTCTGCACCACAACAGAAATTTTTTGTAATATGCCCTTGAGTTTGGTTTATTTTTGTTTCCGAACGTCAGCTGCCATAGCTGCTGACCCACGTGTCTTAGGCGTGATTCAAATTTTTAATATTCTTGCACGTTGTGGAATCAGAGATAAGTACTGAATCTAAGAGCATCTGCATGAGGCCCTTGTAATGATTGCACTGACCATACGGCTCTATATGTGTACATGTCCGCCCATATTGCCAAACTGTTACTGCATGGAACATTAAAATTGTTTATAATCAAGAATTGACTATTTGAAGTCCAGCCGCAACCAGCAGTGAAGACACGAAAAGAAGTGAAGACACGAAACTTCAAACAGTTATCAGTCCGTTGCATATGTACGTGTAGGCTGGCCACCTCACGTTACATGCTGTGTCTGGCTGAAGTGGTGATATTCCCCTGTGGTGGGCATGTATTGGAACGACTCTCTACTTTGAAGTGGCTTGGTGACGAGGAGGAAGTGGTGCGCTCGGAAGGGAAGACGAAAGGCGTCATTTTGGCGCTGAATAGCTCCGTGGAAGAGCAATTATCCGCGAAATCTGTGGTCAAGGGCTGCAAGGATCCTTTTTCAAAAAACCATGTGGGTCTGCGACCGCTAGACTGGGCGCTTCAAAGTTGGGGGGATTGTTCTGGGTGGGGGATATAGATGTGTAGTGTTTTGTAATATTCTCTTGTATCTTGTACCTTAATTGTGCTGATAAATAATTATTATGTAACTTATAATCAGTTTATCACAAATATACTATTGTAATTTCGAATACCCGCCGCTAATCATTTCTGTTTCCTCTTCGTCCACGCGCGAGTCACAGAAGAGAGACAGAGCCTTGCGAACGTTGGGCCGTAATAGTAGTGATATTGGAAGAGAAACAGAGCACGCCGTGAGAATCAATGCAATGGTAACTGTACCAACCAATCCAGGATTGTTTTTTCCAACAATTATGAGCCCTATCATTCTCCCAAAGAAGACTAACGAATAGAGCAATGGAAATAACATCACTGGAAGGATTTCTTTTACCACTATCCAGTAGTGATGCTCGAATATTTTCAGATATATCCTTCGAAGCAAACTAATAATCGCTATTGACATCAGCAGGAGTCCGAATTGAGTCAGCACAATTTGCGGCACGGTAGCTATGGCCAGCGAGTAAATAAATGTCACACCTTGACCTTCACAGGAAGGTTCGGCAATCCAACAGATCGATTGCGATAATCCGTACGAGTCCTTGCTAATAAACGGCACCAAGGTAAGCAGAAACGGAGTGAGAGCGACAATGGCCAAACCTGTCATTTCGTACTTGCGCTGGGTCAGCTGCTTCAAGAATACGACAGCAAAGAAAATGTAGACCGATATCCATACCACGGTAAAGGTTTGGAGAAACCCCGTGTACTGGTTAACGAAACCTCCAAAAGCGCACAATCCATTCCAACCCTCTCTTACCGATATAGGACTGTCGTCTGGTGTTTGGTAGTCGACCGGTACAGCTGATATCCATAGTGCCAAGATGCGCAAACAGCCGCCAACCGATAGATAAAGCGAAAGACGGTGGTGAAATTGCCTGTAAGCGCGTGTCCGGACGATGATTATGATGGTGGCCATGTAGATTAGCGCAGCTGCGATTGAAAAAGTGAAATAAAAGATTATGATTGGTTTCATCACACCAACGGTAGTACAATTTTGGGTAGCCTTGCCCATCGCTACTATTGAGTCTCTAGTTCTGCACTGGATTCCGATCTATGCTTGGCGCTGGCTGGCTAAGCATCGCCACACCTTAGTTGGCTTTGGAATTTGGAGGAGGATCCATCAGAATCCACCAGGTGCCTATGAATATGATTATTGTAAAGCTCGCGGGCGCGGCGGGTGAGCGCGGTATTTTAAAAATGGTGAAATAGGTATAAGACTTTAATCGATACTGCCAATGGTCAATACGTACGTCCGTGCAAATGGCATAACACCTCAGATTAGTATTCTGCATTCATTCGCCGAAGCCCGAAGGATTATTTCCTTCGTGTGCCGAAATCACGATGGTGATCAAATATTGATGCTTTTCGGCGTTTGTCACAAGCTTCGGTTTGCAAACTTGTATTCCGCCTTGTGAATGAAGGCTTTTAAAAATACAAATCGCTATTCATTTTGTTCAGTTCTCCGCATTAACAACGACGATTTAGAAAAGAGCATATTATGCATGTTGTGTGTACTAGTAGAATTTTAAATAAGAAGAAGAAGCCTGCTTCTTATACTCTTGAGGGTATTTAACAGATTGCACGACGACGTGCCATATAAAATCATATCACAGCCCATGCCAGCTAGTCTCCGAAACACTGAATGTTCATTGATGCACACTGAGTTTATAGGTCTATACAAAACGCTCGTGCTCTATGCATACATGTAATTATTATGAGTGACGTGTATGGTTCTATTCTACTATTACGACCCCTCCACCCATATTGTATTTTTACTTGCATGGTCGGACCGATTTTGTCTGTCACATTTGGTCCAACCGGTGATCCGGCAGAGACCGCTTTTGAGCACTAAGTTTGTTTTTATATTAGGTGTAGCCCTACCTCAGTTCGCGTTTCAGTTGGCGGCGATTGGTACCCATGTAGGCTATTATGATCACATATATCCACCGAGGGCGGGGGGGGGGGTCGTGCAATTTCGGTTCGACTTAAGGAATGAAAGATATTCCATGGTATGAAGCAGTCCCCAATGTATACGTATATTTTTTATTGCGTTAATGGAAACACTGATTTATAATTGATCAAAAGCTAAAAAACACAGCCATTTGCATGGGTAATCCGTGTATCAAAACATTCCAACAGTAATCCGCATGGTGCAATACAGTTACGTCGTTGCTGCAGTACTAATAGCGACGATAGAAAATGCCTTTTGTATCAAGCATCCTTTTGTATGTACAACAGTGCTGTGGAGACAGCGGCATTGTTAATGGTGTCTGTGTCATATTTGACCGCATCGTGAGGTGAGAAAGTTGAACTTTTCCTCTGCAGCAGATGACTCTTTTTGAGCGTGGTTTATTACGATGGCATGCGGAGCTTTCTCTTTTGCATCCTCTTTTTGATGGCAACATGCTGCTTCCTGCCACTGCCAATAGCGCTGTCATATCTTGTTTCCTCGTTGGCCTCTTTTCAGAACACCTGATCTATTTGAGCATGGACCTTCTGATGCCATGCTGCATTCAGTTCTGAAAAGGACCCATGGCATCGTCTTCACTGAAAGTATCGCCTGAGCTGTTGCTGTTGATTTCCATCGTATCTCAATAGATGTCAGCAAGTCTGATGCTTTACTAAGATTCACAAGAATTGTACAAAATGAGTGCATTATAAAGCTTTTTTTAAGCTATGGATTGGTGTTTCCATTAACGCTATAAAAATATATAAATATACGCATACAGTGTACACTGGGGACTGCTTCATGCAATGGAATCCGAAATTGCACAAAGTCCCCGCCTCCCTCTGAAAAGTCATACTCTACTACCGATCTCTACAGCTTTAAAAAGCTCAATACAATTAAAATATAGGTACTTATCCGTATTGGGTATGCATACACAAAAAAATCTGGTTCCTTAACTGCAAAAAATAGAGGAGTTATAGCTTTAACATCCAACCTGACCAGCAGTTGTTTACTATGGTGCATTATTTTGTTTACTAAATAAATTAAAATGAATGTATTCTGTTCAGAAATAGATGCTGAATCTAAAAATGTAATTGGCATGATACCATTATATACCATTCATGATATATTATCACAAATGTGGATTATTGCATTTTCCCCCTCTTTCGGCGAACACATTGTAGGCTTGATGATACCCGCTCTTCCACCAAAACGCGAAGGCCCAAATAGTGACATACATATATGCCTCAATATATTACTCAGGGTTTGCGGGTTTACAACAGATTTTTCCCAGCTTGGCTCCCGAGAGATTGCTTCTATTGATATTCTATTGATACTGCGTACATTAGATCTATTCTAATGTACGCAGACCTATCACATTATTCCACGGCTTAACTCTAACCCTAAAACTGACCTTATACATGTCGGGCTGGTTTTCGAAATTAATTCCTGGTCTAAAACACCACTTGCCCAGAATTGTCGCCAGGAGCACTGAATGAACCGTGCGCGCCCTATACAAAAACTGCCAGTAGAACTTAATTGAAAATTTCCTTCTAGTACCTCTACTAGATCGTCCGAATCCTCTTAAGCAGCCCGCCATGTTGCACTTATAATTAGTACGTGCGTGTGATTTGGTCATGCTTTTATTGAATCCATTTCAATCGTACTGTTTCTATAATGCCCAATTAAGCTTACAACTAATGATTTTAATACAAATAATGGGAGGTGGGATCTCACATTACATGTAGACCGATGGTGCATGCGGTCAGGTTTTCATGCCTCATGCAACAAAGATTTTATTTATAACTTCATGTTTAAATCCATATGTTGAACTGATCATTCGCGTAAATCAGCTATCACATGCAGAGCCAGTTTACGTCTCACAGACATTACTAGTGGCACACTACACTGAACTCTCTGAAAAATACGAACACTCAATTGAAGAAATGAAAGCCAACATATAAACAATAGAAAACACATTTCCCCCTCAAACAGTCTGCCACAACACGAGCTAAAAAAGCCATTGGCATGAGAACTTCATTTATCCTCAGTCAATATTTCATGTTTGTGTTCGTTCTCACGGCTGCATGTATAGCCGATGTATGTACTATAGAAGGGAGTGCATGATATTTTAATTTTCTTTTACATGCCAGGCCGCAGCCAAAACGCATACTAGGCTTCTGTTTATCCTCATTAGTGGTTCGTACCAAAGCCAGGGCTCTATACTGTTCAAAGGTAGTAAGTCCATTGATCAGCGCAAAAGAGCTATCCGCTAGCCAAAATATCAAAACCCTCAAAATAAGGTATGGCCAGGCAAGATTGACTCCTACCTGTGGGTTTTGTGTGAAACGCAAGTTCAGGTTACTTTGAGCGCCTTACAAATCGAGCAAAAACAGTCACAATAACATTCCTTTATGTTAAACGCGTTCGCCTTTAATACTGATACAAACATAGAACATTTTTCTTTTATAAAGTTCGTTTGATTGCATGGCCTTATAGCTGATCATCGTTATCATTTTTAAACCTATTCATTGTATCAAAGTGGTAAATGCTTTCATGCACGTGAAGGAGAAATGGCATGATTAATGTGCTATGGCTGGTTATTAAAATCATATGCTTGCTTACGTTGTATCTGTTGGTGAATGTGTTCATCGCGATACTGAGATCTATATATATCAATGCATAAATTGATCACGACCCAACGTTCGTCGGCCTATTGATGCACATTGTATACGCCCCTCCTTGGCAACACGTGGACTCTTGTATGCCCTAGACATTGTGTCGTTTGGCCTTTAAATATCAGCCGTTGCCATGTACCCCTACACTATATGTACAGTATATAGTGTGGAAGGAGTAGCCACTGAGACGGGTCTGAAAGAAAAATCAGGTAAGGAGTCTACCAATTGTAATTTTTTTTACATCAATATAATTCAAGCACGATTTACATCAGTCCAATCGATACACACCTAATGTGCCTTGGATTACTTGGTAGCTTATATGCATTCTGACATTGTATGGCTTACATAACACTTTTAAATTTGACGATCACATCTTCTGAGGAGGAGCAGTCTGTTTACAAGGCCTAGCCATATAGACATGTTCTTCTTTCGTACATTCATATTGGATAAAACACACCGACACATCCCGATTCGATCTGTGGGGGGATTTGCTTGCCTGCATGTGGTCACTTTGTGTTACGCATAATATTATTTTTATCTAGATATTGACTTCTAAAGCCCGCTCAGCCGTCGTAATGGTGCTCCAAGTCGTGTTGATATTGGCGCTGGCTGTGCAAGGTACGTCGCGTCGTAGCGTATGAAGATACTCGGTATAATCAGATCTACGTTAGTGCATGCATGGCCTATACAAGTTGTTGTGTGTATCGCCAAACCGGAGAGCCGTCCGGTGTCATGATAGTGCATGGATTATGTCCCCAACTAAAATGGTCCCCCCGGACATTCCCGCTAGCGGATCCTGTCAGGGAGGGAGGGAGGGGGGGGGGGGGGGGGGGGACACACGTTCTGCTAATGGATTCTGTTCCCCCCTCCCCCCCCCCCCCCCCCCCCCCCCCCCCCCCCCCCCCCCCCCCCCATTCGTACATGCATTTAGCGCACTTGCAGGCATGCAGCTTCGTTTGGTCTGACCCTTTTCGTAATTCTGTATCCGCCCTGAATAGAACCTCTTTATAAATCTCCGCACTTTCCCTTATGCAGAAGACAGATTCGCGATCGCTGCAGGGGAAAGTATCCCCCGACCTTGAGACTTGAGAGTAAGGGTGGCAATTTCTGAGGAGGGGAAACAATATCTGCTAGCTGATCTGTCCGGGGGCCGGGACAAAATCGGCAGGGGGGGGGGGGGGGGGGGGGAGGGAATCTGCTCCGACGGCGGCAGTCCAATTAAAACAGCGACATCTCTGACGAAAGCATGACGAGCGCACCGCTCTAAGGAATTAGTAATACCCATGCAATCGTGCAGGCTCGTCACACACAAGCCCCTAGCTGGGCCAGAGTGAATATGCGGGACACCCCTACCATTTGGGCGCTCGCTAACACACTAGCTGCATTCGCATTTCAGATCTTATCAGCTGCAATAGTGGCATCTGTTGCAGTATTGACAACTGTGTAACTGCATGTTTGTGTTAGTGTTCATTACAATAGACATAAGATAACAACAGCTGTGGCTTTGCAATAAGCGAACTGCAATATCCAATTAAATAGAAACACATCCTGTATTGCCATACAATTTATCGTTTACTATTGCTCCCTCAGCAGCTTTCACTTCATCGGGCTTCCCTCCATACTTTGTCGCTGAACCTCATGACACGATAGTCTACAGCAGTAACCTCGTGTTGAATTGTATTGTCCAAGGTGACCCCTCCCCCGCTGTCACATGGTACAGAGGGGATCCCCCAGCCTTAGTCCCTGACGTCCATGTGGTCAATGGCTCTCTGGTCATACCCACTGTGGTGGAGGGAGTGGATGCTTCCAGAGGGGGCATCCCCTACCACTGCAGAGCTACCAGTGCTCAGTATGGAACCATCCGAAGCAGAACAGCCAAAATCTACTATGCATGTGAGTGCTTGGTTCATCACAAGAAACATCACTGCAAAACAAATCAGTGATTATCACTCAAATCTGTTAGAATAGGAGAATTCGAGTGCCTTTTAAATCACTTTTCTGTTATTTCAAATTTTATCTTTTTCTTTTTTTAAGTCTTTGATGGATTTCAAGGTGAAGGAGAAGTCACCTACAATGTCAGCATCTCTTCCATTGCAGTAGACAGGGACAGTGTGGCACTGTTCTGTAACCTGTCAGAGTCCAACCCTCCACCTTCAATACTCTGGGTGGATGACCTCAACCAAACCGTACCCAGCGATGGAACCAAGTTCCTCTATCTGGACAGTGGACGATACCTTGTTGTAATTGGCATTGATGCAGCGATTGCACAGAGGGTGTACCACTGTCGAGTCACCAATGCGTGGGGAAGGGTAGCAGTGGACAGCCCAACACATTACAGATTTAATGCATCCAGTACGTTGTATTTATGACCACCTTCAATGTAACACATGCATAATTATTCTTTCCCCCCACACAGATCCTTCAAGGTCTGGACTGGTTGTCTACAAGCCACTTCAAAATGTCACTGCTTATGATGGAGACACAAATGTGCAATTCTCGGTGGTAGCGGCCAGTAGAGATCCTATCTCTTTAGACTATGCCATCACATACAGATGCCCAGGGTCATCCCTACAGGAAGGGTCGCTGAGCAAACAGAGCACTGTTCTTGGTATACTGCCTGGCCCTGTTTCCACTAATGACAGTGGAACTGTTGTGAGATGTCGAATCTTCGGCAGCCCAGACGGAACTGTTTCATATACCGCAACACTAAATGTCCTATGTAGGTGACAGAATTCTGGTCTCCATTTGTTACTGTTGTTTCTATGACCACCAGCAAGGTCCAACCTGGTCATGGTATCTCATCCTAGAGACAGCATGGTCTACACTGAGGGCACTATTGTGAAGTTCACCTGCGAGGCCAGTGGAGTGGACCTGGTGATGAAGTGGTACAGGAATGGGGAGGAGGTGTCCCCTGGTCTACACATGGAGATCAGTGGGTTCACCATGACTATATATGGCCTGTTGGAGGGTGACTCTGGAATGTACCAGTGTATGGCATCCAATGGAACCAGCTCAGTCTTGAGGCAGTGGAGAGTTGTGGTGAGAAAACCAAGTAAGCACATCTATATGTGGCCAACTGGATTATATTTTATTTCTACACATTCAGAAATGGTTCCCATGTCTACTAACGATGCAGTACTGGTGATAAGGGAAGGAGAGAGTACCACCCTAACGGCACAGGTGATCTCATACCCTCCTCCTGACCATGTCCAGTGGTACATGAATGGTTCTCTGGTGAAGTCCAGCGATCTATACCTCATCTCCAATGTCTCTGTCTCTGATACCTCAACTGACCCCATCACCTACAATGCATCTCTTACCATCTCCTCTGTTGTCTTTGCCACCCAAGGGTTCTATCTTGCCTCTTTCTTTGGTGTGTCGGGCACTGCTAACACATCCGCCATCTTTGTCACACCTCCAGGTATGTATTATTGCCTCGCCTTCATTATGTATTTATTAAATTTTCTCCTCCCCAGTCTCACCACTTGTACTTGGTCTTAGTGGTCCACCTTGTCTGAAGGTCGGGGGCAGTGCCCAACTGGTGTGTGAGGTCTATGGATATCCCATTCCAACTGTTAGCTTCTTCAAGGACAATGCTTCAGTTAATGATGACGCGCACAAGAGTACCACTGCAAACATCCTGACCATCACCAATATCCAACCACGTGATGGGGGTGTGTACTCCTGCTCAGTTGATAATAGTAGCTCCACTGGTCATGAACTGGTGCCTTGCTGTAAGCTTCATTGCAAGCTTTTTAAAAAAGACGATCACATAAAATGCATCGCCTTTTTCAGCAGCTGAATTTGACAATATTTCTACCGCCACCATTGCTAATAACTCAAGCAGGATAACATGGCCTGCCTCTACGGCAATTATCAGTGAGTGGGAGTAGGTGGCTGTGCATGGATACCACACTTCCACATCTCTGAAAGTGTTCATACCACCCACATGCCTCTAATTACGGTGACCTTAGCTAGGCCTCACCAGCCATGGTCCAAACTCGGGTTTAGTTTACGTCCACCCTCCTCCCTGCAGGTGTTGTGGTGGTATCATTAGTGGTGGTGGTGGTGGCGGTTGCCATGGTAATTGTGGTTGTGGTCGTGATTTGCTCTTACCGCAGATCAAATTCTAAACATTGCTCAGGTAAAGCTACTGCATTGGTCTATTAAGCAGCCATGTAAATCTAGTTTACACCTTCAAAACAGCCGACATAGATGGTGATTACAAAGATGAAAATTCTTACAAGCTTAGCCATCTTGAGAGGTACTGTAATACATTTTGTGTCACTAATTCCTAACAAACTATCATTATTAGAACATAACATCCATATACACTTTATGTCCTAGAACGATAAGAATGGTCTAGTGTGATGCTTGGCATTGATACCACAGGAGCATCCCTACAGCACAGTGTGTATATATAATAACTAACAGAGCCACCATTTTCACCATTTCAGCAATGTGGAGCTCTTGGGATATAATCCGGATGGAGAGAGATTTGTTCCCACTGGAATATATGAGACAGTGTGTCTGCCATCCAACAAGGCTTGTGGGAAAACTACTGAACCAGACAACACCCCACAACATCCTCCCCATGACCAGCCCACAGCTGCCAAGATTACTACTACTGGAACGTACTCACTTCCTGACATGAGTAAGAAGAAGGTATGGTGGGCTGGGGAGGAATAGTGTGAGGAGTGATGCTCATTACAGTATACACCTTTACAGCAAGGACAAGATCCCTCCACCATAGTCCGTGTTAAGGCTCCAATGGGTGGACACTACACTGTTCCAGACAAGAAGAGGGTTAAAGGAACAGCTGGGACTGAAGTGAGTCATTTGATAACAATACTGGTGATCCTATACAATGGCCGCCTATGGGCCTATACAACCAGGCCCACTTCTGAAGTTCAACAGCTGAAAAGAAAACGTTGCCATGATTAATGCATGCATACATTATTTCCATTTGATAAAACTTCATATTCTTGATAGTCATGTATTATTACAATGCGCACAATTCTCAGAACATGTAACTATTGCTATCATTTTGGTGCCTTTAAAAAACACCCTAATCATTCATTTGTCCCCTTTTGTTATAGCCTGATGAAGATGGTGACATCTCTAAGGACCAGACCACTGTATCCTCTTCCTCCACCACCTCAGTGAATCATCACACCATAGCCCCACAGACTGGAGAGACGTATACCGTTCAAGTCATTGACAGTGATAGCAACACTGAGCATGAAATTAAACCGTAGAATTTGGACACACTGTTAGTTCTTTACATGTGTAAAACTCTCCCATTTATAAATTAATTGGATGTCTTGCCATAAATTCACCACCATTCATGGTCAGATATAACTGGCAAAAGAAACACTATTAATAGAGAGAGTTTATACTTTAATGTTCGTCACATCAGTATGATATGTCAATTTATTACTGAGGTCTCTTTTCCAACTGGTTCTCAATCATCACTGATCTTTAAGCCAACAGACATCAAATGAATTGTAATACTAAGATTATAACAGCATAACACTAAGAGGTAAGCCTTAACTTACCTGCCACAATTTCAAACTTAAGCTTGTTCCCAAACCTTTCTTCACACAGGATAAATGGGATCACATCATTAGCATCACTGGGAGTATCAGAAAGGCCAATTACTAGCCTGCCATCCCCCACTGATACAATGTTTCCTTCTTCCTCTATCCACTGCACATCTGATTCATTAGGGCTACAACCAATTACTCTATAACTTCGACCATCAGTGGCAGTAGAATCTTCACTTAAAGCTGAGACAATCATGAAGTTTCCAAATGGGTAGTCATTGTAGAGTCTGTACCAATAGTGTTGATTCCGTGTAGAAAGGCAATTTTCTTTTTTGCATTGAATGCAGACAAGCTCATCCATCGAGTTTATAGAAACCACGGAGTCAGTAGTAATGTGTTTAAATGTTATATATACATCTGTAATAAAGATAAGAGAAAACAATACTTTGTTTTGCATTAAACACAGATCAAGCACAATGAAACTGATATTATGTAATTGGTTTGGAGTGTACAATGGATTGCAGTATTCTTTTCCTTTCTGCCAACATAGAGAAATTGATGATGATCAAAATACATCATTTCGTCTTCCAATGTTGCTTTGGAGGCAATGGTACCATCTTCCATCATAACCCAATGTTCACCTTCGTTAATATCCACTAGTGATACTTGTGAACCTGTATAATCATCAACTTTCATGCATTCTAGAGCTTTGCCATACTCTATTGAAATAATCACAAAGCTTCCATCTTGCTCAACCTTTGGATAACAAATTAAATTGCACTCCCAGAACGCCATGGCCGGCCTTACCCTCATATACAATGTAGAATACCTGCTTGAATAGAAAGGTCACCAACTTAGAATGAGTGCTGAGGAGAAAATACATGTTAATCACAGAAGAAATTCAGACGCATATTTCATTTTAACAATGTTTGATCCATCCTTACACAAGTGATCCCTTAAAAGGCCATCTTTAAAAAGTTTGGGCTAGATACATAGGTCCATGATACTGTGCACATGCAAACTTTAAGCCTTGAAAGTTCTGTCACTACATTTAATATTATATTTTTTCACTGGACCTTTATTTCACCTGTATCCTTTTTCCCACCCTGCAATCATGTATTCAGATCATCTCTCCCAAATGAAATGTTCTTTTTAATAGCTAACCATGCACTCCATTGCTGATCTCCTTGTAAGGTAAAAAGGAATAACTTGTTTTTCCTAACATAATCAAGATTTCAAATGAGCACAATTAGCAAGGTATCCTTTACCTTGTAGGTAACTCTTCAGCACTGTTAGATGGAGCTGCAAGATGTTTATTATTGAGATGCTTCTTTCTGTACACAATGGCCACCATAATGGCTGCTAATATGATGACTGCCAATGAAGACACACCCCCTCCAACTCCAATTCCAATTGCAATGGTTACTGTAATGTAGATACATATTTAAATATAATATGCTAACAGAGGCTGATGCATGTACGATTCATAATTTGTTAGATGGCAAACAAATTAGAAGGATGCTAACGTAAGAATTTGATTAAACCAAATGTTCTCTATGTAGTATGCACATAGTCTATAAACTTCACACCTGCAGCATGTTAATATGTTTGATGGTATAAGATTTTTAAAATTGGTGTGGTCACTGTAATAACGTATGATGCACAACAGGCTGAACTCACCAAGCCACAAACTGTTGCACATTACTGTATAATAAGAACTCACAATGTAGCTTAACAGGATAAAAACAGGTCCTGTAATAGCCTCATAGTAATGATCAGCCAGCAATACAGGTATTAAACAATAGCAGAGGTGATTTCGCGCAATCTGATTGGTCAATTGCATATATCTAATTGCGGTAGAAACTTCAAAAGGGACTCAAAGTAACAGTGGGGGGGGGGGGGGGGGTGTACAGGAAGGGCGGCACATTGAAAATTCATGTACAGGGCGGCTCTGAACAGTGGGCTTGCAGATGGGCGGGGCTTTTGGGCAGTCGGTAGGTGACATATAAAGGTACTATTGGTGCATAGTAGCATAGTGTACCAACATTCCTGTGCAGCTATGTCAGTGATGCTAGTGATGAGAGTAAAACTAAAGCAGATATTCGTATCAAGCCAAATGAAGACCAGGTCATGTTGTCAGAGGAAGGAGTTACCAGTCTTATGCAGACAGTGTGTTGTGTGTGTATTTGTGTGTGCAGTGTGTCCATTTGGTAAGTTGTCTGTATTGAGCATAAATAAAAATAATGAATCTTTGAGGCTACACGTTTGTAGCGTGTTGTGATTCACAAAACCAGTATGGGTGAATAGACACCTTCCACCCCAAACTTGGCGGTGTAGCTACTGGTACCCTTTCAGGTTGAGCCCAAACTTGGATGTGTTAGCTACGGGTACCCTTTCAGGTTGACCCCAAACTTGAATGTGTAGCTACTGGTGACCTTGCAAGAATCCGAAGTCTTCTGTGCGAACGCTGAGCCGCTCTGCTCTCCTCAAGTGAAGCCACACCCACAGCAAAAGTTGGACAATGGCGGGCGACGATGCTCCGCGTGACATCACTACTGGCACAGAGGTACCGGGTGGTCCCTTTTGGACGTTGATCCATCTTACCAGGGTGGATGGGGCGCTATGGGGACGGGGGCGGTTTTACGGAAGGGGCAGCACATTGACAATTCTTTCATGTATGCGAAGTAGGAATTATAAGTAGTCTGCCGTACGATGATGATTTACCGGTAGACCTTCGTTTGTACATACATACTACTACAATATGATGTTTAAGCACCTTGCTCGACCAAAGGTTGCAAACAGGTTTATCACCGCTTCAATGTCAACATGGAACAGAGTACTGAATATGCATATGGGCAAGGCAGTTCAATCGTTCTTGTCCCATTGTCATCCTGCAGTAACTTTAGTGCGGAAAAGCTGAGTTCTGCACTTGCGCTAGTAACCGGTGTGCTGCCGCGATGTGCAATAAAACTGATATGTTAATTGGGAAAGAAATCGTTAACGCAGACGACTAATGTTTCAACAGCTGTGTCAGGTAACTCTGCATGTTTTTGTAGCCCACCTTTTCTTCCACACGTCATATTCTCCCTTTACAGCTTGCTCTGAAGTCAAAAATCGTCTGTACAGGGCAAGTGCTGGTTGCAAGCCACTAAATGAGCAAAATGAAATAAATTTTGGGATGAGCGACCACAGATGTGTTACGATTCTGCTATGCTTATTGAAACGAGAGCGCAACTACGAAAAGACATGATCTAGGAAAGGATAGTAAATACCTTGCTTGAAGTACTCCTGGTCAGAACATGACTCCACATTGACGCCATTTCACTGCCTCGCTGCCTTGCGGTTGTTTGAGATCAACACTTGCAAGTGATTCTGCAACTCAGCTAGCTCCCACATAGTCCGAAATGAAGTATCATTAGATCGCTTATCAAAAGTCCAGACATGCAATATTGCCTCATCCACTAAACTCATCTATTTGATGAAATCAATGCCAACTTTCTGCAGCTGCACCAAAAGTGGCTTTGTAACTGCCAGAACTTCGCGCATGGCAGATGTCGCAACAATGCATGAATTCTAGCCTTGAGATGCATGGAGTTTATAAAAATCATCTGCGCAGAAGTTGCAGTATCTTTGTCCAGGTCAAGATAAGCTGTGAGGCAAGTCACGAGAGGGCTGAATAGTTATACAAATGTAAGTACAGCATCATATCGTTTCACCCAAAGGGTTTCGCAAAGCTGAAGAAGGCGTTTTTTTTTCGCTGTCCGTCATTTGCTTAGTCACTATGGTTTCCATAAGAGTTGTACGCTTTGAAGAGTGACCATAGAAATTGGCTGCAGAAGAAAGAACCCTCATTGCATTGCGGACAGCCTGCTCACTTGAACCATGAGATAAGCACAAATTCAGGACATGGTTGCATGGAGCTATGGACATAAGTGCATGGCCAGTGGTTACTCCAAACAAACAACAGCATGTGCATGCACCATTGAACGCACCGCTCATTGCACCAGCGCTGTCATAACCTTGACCCACAAGATTTTCAAGGTCGAGGTCCCTCGTTCGCATTGTGAACCTAAGTCTCGACCGGTCAAGTCTGTTACTTCCGTAAAACATAGAAACTCTTCATGTAACTTGCCCTCTCCTATAAAGCGTAGAGATATGCTTAGTTGCTCCTTGCGTCCGTGTCTGTGGTTTCGTCAGCCAGCACACTAAAAAACCTCGCACATCTTACGCGCTGTACTATGACTGCACCATCTGCTGTCCAAAACAAGAAACAGCTCGTTTTGCGTGGTCTTTGAGAATTATGTTGCTGTATGTGAAGCTGACTTCAAGTGAGCCTCTAGTATTTTGTGTCCTGAATCGACCCGAAATGAAAGTAGTGCAAGAAAGTTTCCTTCATTGAAATTTGTATGAAACTGACCATCGGAGCCTACTTTCAATGGCCCATCATTGCGATCACCTCGAAGAGGGAGATTGTGTCTTCCACAAAATAGAATGGTTTTGCATTGAAATGCTCCTGAACATTGTGAACTGCCTCGTCGTTGCGGCTCTGATCAATGTGCTTCAAGATATCCACTCCAGACTTCATTTTGTGCCTAAACTCAGCAGCTTGGACAACAGCTGTCTTGTGGTACTCAGTGTTTTCGTGTGTGGACACGTACCCACCTTTACCAAACAGTCTGTGATATTTAGTCAATGGTTGGATTACCAGTGTTGACAGTCTTTGGTTATCAGACCCTTCCTGCCTCTCCACGTGGAGGTCCAAACAAAACACAAGGACGACAAACAGTCCTTGCATAGAGGGAAAAATGGGTACCTCTTAAGATGTCTCAAGTAACGCTTTTCCTCTTTGCCATAAAGGGTTCGAGTGAGTGTGGCATGACAAAATCAGCACTTGGTGCCCAGGCACTGTCTAACAACTCCATCTTCAGGTCATCACTAATAGCAGTACCAACATGCAATGTCAATTCCTGAAGATGTTGATGTTTAGACGAATTAATGGTAGATTAATCACGGGTATACTGTAGCTACTGGCGATCATGTCAATTGACTTCGTACTAGGGCCTGCAGTACACGCATTTGCCGAATTCAATTCAGTACCACCATTCTGATAGTCAATCACTACACGGACTCTCAACTTGCTCAATATCTGTAGGAGGGGCGACTAATTCATGGACTGGACCCGGCCCCCAGCTGTGATATTATTTATAAACCATTGCAATTGAAGGTAAAGAAGTGCCAGATGCCAGAAAAAATTCTGAAATTTTATTACAAATTTCACCACTACCAGCCAAATCCTTAACTTGACCTTCTTAGACTTTTGAAAAGAAGCTCCAGACTACTTCAGCCACTTTGACATTTGACCCCCCCCCCCCCCAACTGTCAGTGTGACCGTTGCTCAACGAGCCTTTCATTTGCGCATGTGCAACAGTTATAAACCACACCCACTCATATATTCATAGCCTTACCCCCCCCCCCCCCAATAAAAAATACCTTCCGCCGCCCCAGCAGACTGAGGCCGGTAACTGGGCGAATGTGTGTGCATGATAGTGCGTAGGGGGGAGGAGATGGGGGCGGCGGCGGCTATTGGTGCCAGAGGGGTGGCATTGCATTTGAATGTAGGGGTGGACTTGGGAGGGGTTAGGAGCTGTTCTCTCTCAAGAGAATGGCAGGTGTGTAGTCGCATATGCTAGTACTATGAAATAATTATATAATGCAACTGATACCAGTACATCAAAATATCACTCATCAATATATAAACACTCAGTTTAGATTATTAAACATAAACATTTCTGGGATGCAACTGGGTTTCACTGGGCTTCATGCTCTCATCTGAAATGTAACATAAAATATTAGATAAACTAATGAAGAATAAACTTTACCAATTGTGACAACATTTCAAAATACAACAAATTGAAGAACACAAGCTTTGAACAGTAAAACATGCAGAGTTTTCTAAGAGTACCAACATGCATGCGTGAATCTTAACGTGGCGTAGTGGGCCAAACAATAAAAAATGTGTTGATTGAAGTAACACCCCTTATTCAGTCTCATGGTAGAGATGGCCTATTGAATGTAGCTCAAGGCAATAAATTAGTGAAGAAAAAACACGGAGCTGTTTCAAAAAGCACTCAACATATTGTTCGGGGAAACAGAGATTAAAGGAAGATAAGATATATGTATGCATGTGACAATAGTTACAACTATAGGAATGGATGTAGATTTTTTGTACAATGCAGCGGTGGATCCAGGAAAAAGGGGTAAGGGGGGGGGGGGGGGGGGGGGGACACATGCCCCCCCCCCCCTTTCCATTTTAAAATTCATTACGTCACGGGCCGCTTATTAATAGTTGCACACTTGCACTGCCTATTGATACACGTACACATGAACTTGAACTTTACTACTGTACTATATCCTGGGCCCCCCGATATGCGATCATGTAAAGTTAATATTGCTAATAATATGCGCAATGGCGGCAAGATTCGAAGAGAATGTCTCAGAGTGTCTGAAATCGGAATCACTGGAATTGAACGCAGGCCCTCATCCTCCTAAACGTAGAAAAGAGGCAAAGACCACTAATTTATTCACCAGCAGGAATGCTGTAAGGGGGTGCCGGGGTAGGGGTAACAGCGCAAACCCAACCAGTGCAACAACTTTGAGTTTCAAGATTGGAATATAATAAAGTTGCAAAGCTTCTTGGGCGGAGCTCCAGACCCCGATGGGGGGAGCTTACAGCACTCAGCTGGGTGAGAGGGGTGCCCCCCTCCTGCACCCACCTCAGCCACACCCACCATCCGTGCCCCCCCCCCCCCCCCTAATACCTGGATCTGCGCTGAAATGTGCCCAACCTAAACAAAAATGAGGCATACTCTGGTACTTCATTGGTTCTTACACTTGTAACCATGATTGCTGACTGACCATCCATTGTAAAGTCTCGATTTGCCAAGACTTTATTTGCATAATGCAGCGCATTAATGGCATTACTTTGCCTTGTACAACCCAGTTTACATTTGTGTTTCTCTTTGACACGAAATGTTGATAACAGAGCTCACATTGTGGGAAAATGCTGCACATCTCTGTAATAGCTTCTGTCATGGTGCAACCATTTCCTCTTCATTTGCTCATCTTAGCAGGAATACTGGCATACCAAGAATGTGCCTTAGTAGTATGCCTCTCAGAATCCATAACATGAATCTGAACTTTGCATCCACTAAAATTGTCCCCTGCATTACCAAATGGATCTTGCTCATAAGAAGAACAGGGGACAGTGGTCACTTTCTTGATGAGAGGTGGTGCATATTGCCCTAAGTTGTGGAAAAATGAAACTGTAGGATTACTGGAATGATTATATGTAGCAGCTAAAATAGTTGAGATCCATTAAATAGGGGCTACTTTGGCAGTCATAATGGTTGGATCATACTTTGGTTTGACAAGAAGCACTGTGGTATTTCTGACACATTATGTACTTCGTGCAATTTGCAAGTTGTTTTGGTATTGATACTTTTCTTCCCCCTACTCCTTCACAAATGTAGGCCTCAACTCTTGATTGCTGGTGTGAGAAATGAGAATCACATAGGTCTTTACCAGCTGCTGCTTCATTGGGATAACAATGTGTCCCCTTCCATATTATGTCTTGCCTGCCTCATAAGGTACTCCTGCTGAACATCATGCACCACATGAGACACAATAAAAAAAATTCTCCAGTGTCTAAAACGAAGGACCACAATGCAGATTCATCCAGTGCTGATGCGTGCTTGAAAATAGAGGATCTCTAAATGAATACTAATGTGGATTCTGACTATTAAAATATGACTACTCTTATTTCTTAATACCAATCCATTAGCTTCATACCAGGATATACACCATGTTTAGATTTCAAATGTCGTGTGTGGATAATGCCAGTGATGTTGATTGTATCAGGAACTACGACCCGGGTCGTGAAATCATTTTAAAAGCTACCCGCATTAACTTGCGTACCAAGAAACGGATTGTTTAGCTCTTTGTTGCTATCGAACCAGAAGGGAAAGACAGTCCTTTTAATGTTTTGATCCAGTCTTCAAACTGTTTGCTTTAAGAGAACAAAAAAGCTCTGTTTGTTCTCGTCCCCAGCCCAATTCTTCTCGTCGTCTTTTAACTCTTCTTCTTCTCGGGTGAGTATAACTCGGGATAAGAATGGTTTTAAAGAGCGCAAGTTATACCAATCGCTTTAGAATCTCCTGGAAGGATATCTTCAAATATCAGATATATGAATAAAGCATAAAACTGATATACGTAATCATTACGAAATATGGAGTGCTATGTTAAACCGTTCCCATGGCGATATTTATGCGTATTATATTTAGAATTGTGCAGTGTTATAAACAGGTGGGATTTCACAACTTTTGGCTAACGATGTTGTTTTTCTTTCTTTTCAAAATGCCTTCACGTCAAAAAATAGGAGAGCTAAATAACGAGAGGAATACCTCCAAAGTCAAGACGACGAGATAGAGTTCTCCCGCGTTCCGTACAGTGATCCGAAACAAAAGCGGGCGTCTGCTCGTGACGGTAATTGAAGCGGAAGGGGGGTGGGGGCACTTGCCAGTAATAATAATCGACAATAAAATTAAAAAATGATAATAAATAAATAGAGGAAACAAGTAAAGAAAAACATTCTCTGACGAGAAAGTTGGTGGGATATTGGAATTGGAAGCAAGGTGGTGTAAAAGGAGGGAAACAAGGTTTTGAGAAAAGGGTAATGAGACAAAAATCCTATATTTAGCACTTCTTTTGGTTCTGTTACATTTACATGTGCTAAATATATAGGATTTTGTCTCATTACCCTTTTCTCAAAACCTTGTTCCCCTCCTTTTTACACCATCACTTGTAAGGAATTAGAAGTTGCATGCTTTGTATTACACCATAGTTGTATGTTGTAGTTAGTACATCACACAATAAACTTATACAAAACTGGATACTACTACGTTTGATTCAATTTTAATAATTTATAGCTTGAACAGGTCTAGAAATGACATATTTGAATCTAGAAATAGACATGTGCATAGCATAGATATGCTAGTTGCATCTGTAAATATGCTGAAGCTTTGGCTTCATCCACTTTGCAATCTCCAATAGATCGTCCATGCAGTAAAGTAACAAAGAAAACGAAAAAAACCCATTCTGAATAGGATGATGCACATATTTACAGAACAAATGATATATACTATAGGTTTGCAAACTTCCATGTACAATAACTTTTTTTACGCGTATTACAGAATTCAAATATTTCATGTCCGCAGTTGCTGGCCATGTTAAGTGTAAATATGCACACCGGCATACAAAGGCATGCATATTATTGATGTGTCCTACTGTATGTAGCTTGAAGCATTTGTTCGCAGTCATCACTGATCTGTAAACCAACAAACACCAAGTGAATTTTAAGCTAACAGGGTACAGTCCTGGATTTTAGAGAGAAAAAAATCATACTAGCTTGTAGCCTGAGAGCATCGTATCATTTTGACAGTTATTAGATGAGCAGTAAAAAAGGTACAAATATTCTAAGAATTAAACTTAATAATTGGCCTGTTGAAAACTGCAGTGCTTAAAAATCACCATATTTGGCGGAAAATGATTTGATGTTTCGAAATGGAGCAGTAGGTTTTGTGCCAAAGCTTATACTAACCATCATTTTAGAGTGGGTCATTCCACTATGACTTTGTATGGGAGCCTGCTTTACATCTTCAAATCATGATGCATTTACTCACATTTGTTCGTCTTTGGGTAAATGTTACTTTAACCGCTTATAAAGCTAATAACTTTAATGGTTTATGAAATATGCTGTCCTGAATAATTAATTTTTCCAGATAAATTTCAACTTGGCAGTCTCATAACTTTCCATTTTTTTTCTGATAGACATTATTGACATCAACTTGAAGCTAAAGTTAAGTGGAACTCATTTTTAATAATAATTTTTGGGTGTGGTGAAAGGGTTAAATTAATATTACGTTGACAGTGCTGATTTCAAAATTCGGATGACTTCCGGATTGATGATGTCGTTTTTTTTTTTAATACAAACAACAATGGAAAACTAATATCTCGTGTTTTCATTAGATAAACCCTGAGAACCACATTGGTTTGATGATGAGGCAGCCATGTTTTTTCTTACTTGGCTTACATTACTGAAGTGGTGCTAAGTGTATTACGTAACTATCACACCACAGCTATCAACAATGAGGTCTATGATGACGCAGCTTATTTAAAGTGAACCCGCCTTTTTTGCATTCTATTTAAAGAACGCACTTAGCCCCTGCATTGGAAGAACGCTCGACTTGCTACATGGACTGTCACAGATGGGATCGCTGCCGGTTCGCCACCAGCGATCGTTGCCGGTGCACCTAATTTACATGGTTCATGCATGCAGGCATGATCGCTGCCAGGTCACCTTCAAGAAGAAAGGTCTATTGTCTGAATTTACAGCAAAAAAAGTTTTTGCCATTCGTCTTTCAAGGTGCTCGTAACAAGCCGTGCTAGTGTTTCCGTGCGGTACATCGAACTTATCCAAATGCTATCAAGGTGGCATATCTTAAGGTGGATTCTCTCAGAATTATATAGGTATTTAGGGGCCGGAATGGAGATTCCATAGACTGGAACCAGAACTACCACTTATTTTGGACCACAAAATACATGGCAGACTCAAACTGTGCATACAGACGCGAATTAAAAGTTGGAGAATGCGAAAATTCAAGGCAGCGCTTGGTTTAATATGCATACTATCGAGGTGGCATATCTTAAACAATATAGTGGGCCTTACCAAAAAAATTTCCAAAAAAATATCGTTACGGGTACAACCAACTTAACACCAAGAAATAACAGCATGGCACTAAGAGGTAAGCAATATAGATGTAAATTTAAAAACTTACCTGCAACAATTTCAAACTTAAGCTTGTTCCAAGACCTTTCTTCACACAGGATAAATGGAGTCTCATCATTAGCATCACTGGGAGTATCAGAAAGGCCAATTACTAGCCTGCCATCCCCCACTGATACAATGTTTCCTTCTTCCTCTATCCACTGCACATCTGATTCATTAGGACTACAACCAATTACTCTATAACTTCGACCATCAGTGGCAGTAGAATCTTCACTTAAAGCTGAGACAATCATGAAGTTTCGGAATGGGTACTCATTGTAGAGTCTGTACCAATAGTGTTGATTATGCGTAGAAAGACAATTTTCAGTTTTGCATTGTATGCAGACAAGCTCATCCTTCGAGTTTATAGAAACCATGGAGTTGGTATTAATCTGTTTAATGTTATACATCTGTAATAAAGGTAGGAGAAAACATAATACTTTGTTTTGCATTAAACACAGATCAAGCACAATATTGTTTAGACAATAGCGGAAGTGATTCGCGCAATCTGATTGGTCAATTGCAGGTATCTAAACGCGGTAGAAACCTAGAGAGAGACTCTAAGTGCCAGTGGGGGGGATTCTAAGTGCCCCGGGCACTTAGAATCCCCCCCACTGGCACTTAGAATCCCTCCCGTTATCGTTATCGCGTTGAGCGATAATTTATTGGTTGCTACGTACGCGTTGCTATTGTCTAAATTGGTTAGACACTGAAATCGAGGGATCTAAGTGATTAAGAATCCCCTCGGGCCCTTAGTAGCGCCCTCGCTAGCGCTGGGGACGCTACAGCTCAGGGCCCTCGGGGATTCTAAATCACGTAGATCCCTCGGTTTCAGTGTCTAACCTATATTTAGACTATAGCGGAAGTGATTCGCGTAATATGATTGGTCAATTGCGGGTATCTAAATGCGGTAGAAACCTTGCCAGAGGGTGGCGGGTATTCTAAGTGCCAGAAGGCGGGTATTCTACCGTAGAATACCCGCCTTCTGGCACTTAGAATACCCGCCGCCCTCTGGCACTTAGAAGACACCGTATACGTTTATGACAGTGTTAAATTTTATAATTGTAATGCGATAAATAGGTGTATGTATAAATATATGCGCACACTAGAGTTTTTCAACGAATACATGTAATAAGCTTTATGCTTGTCCGTTCGTTCCAAATCCTGATGCAGTAGTTTGTGTAATCTCTGGTTTTCTTAGGTACACTAGAAACAATGCTATCTTCTATTTCTTTGTCTGTTTTCAGGTCTGCAAATGGTCGTGTATTCAAACGCAAGTTTGGGTTATCATGTTCTTCGTAGTCATCTAGAATCCAGTGTAACAGTTCACCGCTCAAAAAATCCATTTTGGAATCTATATTTCTGTTTTAGTGTTGCTAAGCTAACACGAGAAATTGCGCTTGCGCACGGAATAGATAATTGTAACGCGTAAAGCAATTAGTTGCTATGTAATTATAAACGTAAACATGCGCGTTGCTATAGTCTAAATTAGTTAGATACTGTCACCTTCGTGATCTACATGATTTAGAATACCCTCGGGCCTTTAGTAGCGCCCTCGCTACGCTCGGGACGCAACAGACCAGGGCCCTCGGGTATTCTAAATCACGTAGATCCTCGGTTCCAGTATCTAACTTATGTGTAATGTAATTATATTTTGCATGCATGAACACTCATCTATTAAAAACATGAACAACCCTGACCGTGGTTTGGAGTGTACAATGGATTGCCATATTCTTTTCCTTTCTGCCAACATAGAGAAATTGATGATGATCAAAATACATAATTTCGTCTTCCAATGAGGCAATGGTACCATCTTCCATCATAACCCAATGTTCACCTTCGTTGATATTCACTAGTATTACTTGTGAACCCACGTCATTATCAACTTTCATGCATCCTAAGGCTTTGCCATACTCTATTGAAATAATCACAAAGCTTCCATCTTGCTCAACCTTTCGCCACCATAGTTGCTTATTAGATGGTGGTGTTGATCTTTTGGAAATGATAACAAATTGCCAATTCTCCACTTCCATAACGCCATGGCCGGCCTTACCCTCACATACAATGTAGAATACCTGCATGAATAGAAAGGTCACCAACTTAGAATGAGTGCTGAGGAGAAAATACATATTAATCACAGAAGAAATTCAGACACATATTTCATTTTTAACAATGTTTGATCCATCCATACACAAGTGTTCTTATTTTCAGCTTTAAAAGGCCATCATTAAAAAGTTTGGGCTAGATATATAAGTCCGTGATACTGTGCACATGCAAACTTTAAGCCTTGAAAGTTCTGTCAATATTTTCACTGGACCATTATTTCACCTATATCCTTTTCCCCACCACTATTGCCTTGCAATCATGTATTCAGATCATCTCTCCCAAATGAAATGTTTTTTTTAAATAGCTAACCTCACTCCATTGCTGATCTCCTTGTAAAGTAAAAAGGGATAACTTGTTTTTCCTAACATAATCAAGATTTCAAATGAGCACAATTAGCAAGGTATCCTTTACCTTGTAGGTAACTCTTCAGCACTGTTAGATTGAACTGCAAGATGTTTATTATTGAGATGTTTCATTCTGTACACAATGGCCACCATTAATATGATGACTGCCAATAGTGACACACCACCTCCAACTCCAATTCCAATTGCAATGGTTACTGCTATGTAGATAAATAGCTTAATCTAATATGCTAACGAGGCAGATGCATGATTCATTATTTGTTAGACGGCAAACAAATTAGGAGGATGCTAACGTGACTTTTAAAAATTTGATTAAACCAAATGCTCTCTATGTAGTATGCACATAGTCTATAAACTTCACACCTGCAGCATTCTAATATGTTTGATGGTATAAGATTTTTAAAAATGGTGTGGTCACTGTAATAACGTATGATGCACAACAGGCTGAGCTCACCAAGCCACAAACTGTTGCACATTACAACTCACAATGTAGCTTAAAAACAGTCCTGTAATAGCCTCATAGTAATGATCAGCCAGCAATACAGGGTTTAAGACAATAGCGGAGGTGATTCACGCAATCTGATTGGTCAATTGCAGGTATCTAATTGCAGTAGAAACTTCAAAAGGGACTCGAAGTAACAGTGGGGGGGGGGGGGGGGGATTCTAAGTGCCACGGGCATTTAATATCCCCCTCCACCCACCGGCACTTATAGAATTCACCCGTCTGGCACTTAGAATACCTCCATTTTTAACATTCAATTGCTTCGTACATTTTATTATAAGTGTTAACTTGATATTATTACTAGTACATGTTGGTCCATACTTTATATTAAATGTAACATTTGCACAAGAGTGGAGATAATAAGTTCCAGGTACTGAGTTCAGTTGCATTGTATTTGAATTAAGATTAAGACTTTATGCAGCTGTTTTTGATTAAAGCGGAAAAGGCATGAATATAGATGAAGATTTAAACAGCAATAATGTGCAAATGGAGGCTGCTTTGGAATAATGCCTATTGTATTGTTTAAAAGTGTAGCGCATGCACTACGACAATTGTATCTGTATATAATATAATTTGCTAGCACGTATGTAGGATCCTTTTGCCACAACTGTAACGAACAGCCCCGGATTCAAGATTTGGCTATGGCGGATCGAAGGGTGGGGGGATGAGGGGGGGGGGGGGGGGGGTTACGGGAGGGGTGGCACATTGACAATTCATGTACAGAGGCGGCTCGGAACAGTGGGTTTGCAGATGGACGGGGCTTTCGGGCAGTCGGTAGGTGGGGCATATGAAGGTACTATTGGTGCATGTTAGCATAGTGTATCAACGTTCCTGTGCAGTGATGCTAGTGATGAGAGTGAAACTGAAGCAGATATTCGTACCAAGCTAAATGAAGTTGTCAGAGGAAGGAGTTACAAGTCTTATGCAGACAGTGTGTTGTGTGTAGCTTGGAGGTGTAGCTACTGGTACCCTTTCAGGTTGACCCCAAACTTGGATGTGTTAGCTACGGGTACCCTATCAGGTTGACCCCAAACTTGAATGTGTAGCTACTGGTGACCTTGCAAGAATCCAAAGTCTTCTGTGCGAACGCTGAGCTGCTCTGCTCCCCTCAAGTGAAGCCACACCACAGCAAAAGTTGAAGCGGATGTGGCAATGGCAGGCGATGATGCTCCGCGTGACATCACTACTGGCACAGAGGTACTGGGTGGTCCCTTTTGGACGTTGATCCATCTTCCCAGGGTGGATGTGGCGCTATGGGGACGGGGGCGGTTATACGGAAGGGGCAGCACATTGACAATTCTTTCATGTATGCAAAGTAGGAATTAAGTAGTCTGCTGTATGATGATGATTTTCTGGTAGACCTTTGTTTGTACATAGCTGATCATGAAATGGCTGAAATTATTAATTAAAAAAACCGATTGTAATTATATTGATAAATTGATAATCAAAAGGATTAGGAACGCATCAATGGCAAAGGTACGTACTACTACAATATGATGTTTAAGCACATTGCTTGACCAGAGGTTGCAAACAGGTTTATCACTGCTTCAATGTCAACAGGAACAGAGTACTGAATATGCATATGGGGCAAGACCGTACAATCGTTCTTGTCCCATTGTCATCCTACAGTAACTTTTAAGTCATTTTAGTGCGGAAAAGCTGCGTTCTGCACATGCCCTAGTAACCGGTAGTGCTGCCACGATGTGCAATAAAACTGATATGTTGGGAAAGAAATCGTTAACGCAGACGACCAATGTTTCAATGGCTGTGTCAGGTAACTCTGTTTTTGTAGCCCACCTTTTCTTCCACACGTCATATTCTCCCTTTACAGCTTGCTCTGGTGCCAAAAATCGTCTGTACATGGCAAGTGCTGGTTGCAAGTCACTAAATGAGCAAAATGAAATAAATTTTGGGATGAGCGACCACAGATGTGTTACGATTCTGCCATGCTTATTGACGCAAGAGCGCAACTCCGACAAGGCATGATCTAGGAAAGGATAGTAAATACCTCGCTTGAATTACTCCTGGTCAGAACATGACTCCACATTGATGCAATTTCGCTGCCTTGCTGCCTTGCTGCTTGATGCGGTTGTTTGAGATCAACACTTGCAAGTGATTCTGCAACCTCCCACATAGTCCGAAATGAAGTACGTATCATTAGATCGCTTATCTGAAGTCCAGACATGCTATTGCCTCATCCACTGAACTGATTAATTTGATGAAGTCAATGCCAACTTTCTGCAGCTGCATCAAAAGTGGCTTTGTAACTGCCAGAACTTCGTGCATGGCAGATGCCGCAACACTGTGAATTCTGGCCTCGAGATGGAGTTTTTAATCATCTGCGCAGAAGTTGCAGTATCTTTGTCCAGGTCAAGACAAGCTGTGAGGCAAGTCACGAGTGGGCTAGTGAGCCTCTACTATTTTGTCTCCTGAATCGACCCGAAATGAAAGTAGTGCACGAAAGTTTCCTTCATTGAAATCTGTTTTAAACTGACCACCGGAGCCTACTTTCAATGGCCCGTCATTGCGATCACCTCGAAGAGGGAGATTGTGTCTTAATAAAATGGTTTTGATTATTAATGCATTGTAATGCTCCAGAATATTGTCGTTGCGGCTCTGATCAATGTGCTTCTGGATATCCACTCCAGACTTCATTTTGTTCCTAAACTCAGCAGCTTGGACAACAGCTGGCTTGTGGTACTCAGTGTTTTCGTGTGTGGACACATACCCACCTTTACCAAACAGTCTGTGATATTTAGTCAATGGTTGGATTACCAGTGCTGACAATCTTTGGTTACCCCTTCCTGCCTCTCCACGTGGAGGTCCAAACAAAACACAAGGATGACAATACAGACCTTGCATAGAGGGTGAGTAAGAGAGAAATGGGTACCTCTTAAGATGTTTCAAGTAACGCTTTTCCTCTGCCATTAATGGTTCGAGTGAGTGTGGCATGAAAAAATCAGCACTTGGTGCCCAGGCACTGTCTAACAACTCCATCTTCAGGTCATCACTAATAGCAGAGCCAACGTGCAGTTCCTGAAGATGGTGGATATTTAGACGAATTAATGGTTGAGTAACCACGGCTACTACTGGCAATCATATCAATCAACTTCATACTAGGGCCTGCAGTATACGCATTTGCCGAATTTAATTCAGTAGCGCCATCCTGATAGTCAATCACTACACTCTCGTCAACTTGATGTTTAGAACTGGTGTAACAATAGCTCAAGGGACGCTCATCGATGATGGGTTGGGGAACAGGGAACCTAATAGCTACATCATAAGACAAGAGAGACTCTGTTGGGATGGAAATTTAGCTGGTACAGCAGAAGAAATAATAAGCAATGGAAGCTGAGGTGGTTCATGTAGACTCTCAATGTGCTCAATATCTGTAGGAGGAGCGACTAATTCAAGAACTGAACTCCCAGCTGTGATATTTAGCGTCCGATAAACCGTTGCAATTGAAGGTAAAGAAGTGCCAGATGCCAGAAAAAATTCTGAAATTTTGCTACATCCTTCACCACTAGCAGCCAAATCCTTGACCTTCTTAGACATCCAAAAGGAAGCTCCAGCCATGACTTTGACATTTGTACAAAATTAGATGTGATAATAGGCATACGTAATACAAATATACAAGTACCAAGATGTTAAGATCACGTACAGGCTGATCATGCTATCAAATAGGTCAGCTCGTCAGGCTGAGGCCGGCAACCGGGCGAGTGTGATTGCGTGATAGTGCGTGGGGAGCAGCGGCAATTGGTGCCAGAGGGGCGGCATTTCATTTGAATGTGGGGGCAGACTTGGAGGGGTTAGGAGCTGTTCTCTCTCAAGAGAATGACAGGTGTGTAGTCGCATATGTTAGTCATGTGCTCGCTAAGCAGGAACGGCAGTACTGTGATACCCGGCGGGAAATGCTAGCTTTGGTGTGGGCTACCCAATTACCTTTGGGGGAACCCAGTCAAAGTTCGCACAGACCACAGTGAACTCAAATGGCTGAAACACTGATTTCAAAGATCCACACAATCAGGTGGCAAGATGGCTTGAAATTCTGTCAGTACCCAGGCCTTAAGCATGGAAATGATGACTCCTTATCAAGACTACCTTGTAGGCAGTGTGGTGTAAGTCAAGGCCTTGTGGAAAATCAAGGCAGTCTTGAGACAGCACTTGTACACACTACTGAATCAGACCTGATGCTATGGCTTCGAAGTCTGACAATTACAGAGTGAGAAACTCTTCAGAACAATGATCCAGCCCTTACCCAGGTCAAGGTCTGGGTTGAGAATTATTCTTTTCCCGAGTCATTTCCAAAAGGGGGGGGGGGGGGGGGGGGTATTGGTTGCAGACCCTTTGGGCTCAACAAACGTATCTAGTAGTGCAAAAGGGGGTTTTGTATATTGCTTCTAGAATACATCACTATTTTTTTTTCAGCAGCATATATAATATGATGAATGGATCAATGCACCATTACATTCAACAATCACAGCCCTCAAAGACACTCATTTGCATTCACATCATAACTGTTAATGCATATACACAGAGATATGTTACTGACCTGTAGATGGCCATAGTGATGGTACAGCTGTATCACGTGATGCTATTCAGAGAAATAAACAATACATGATGCACATCTAGGACATTACACAAGCCTCAAGGTAGGCTTATTAACTTTTGATTCAGCTAAGTAACTCCAGCCTGGACTGATTGGACTTACTTATAACTATAAATATAACAACAGCGAGATACAACAATATACAGCATTAACTTTGCAAACTGCAAAGCATTCAGTGTTCAACCCAGCAGCAAAGTAAGTAATTATAAAGGATGCATGAAATGTCCTAAATCTTGGATGTCTGGAGATAATGTTTCATGGTGCTGCATGCTGCTGAATACTATAAATTGAAGTCTTTGCTAGGTTACACAGGTTGCTGCTAACGTAACGTGTGTTATATTGTGAATTGCAAGCAGTGTGCTAAATTAATAGAATTGTGGTGATGTATGTTCATCAGTTATGAAGTGGTCAACCAGAGATAATGTATTATCTCTGGGTCAACATACCAAACACCGTTTTACAAAGGTATTATTATTCCAAAGAGGGACCAAATCCATAGGCAACAGTAAATATGGAAGAATAGACATTATAAGCAATGCTCTTGTGCGATAAGTACCACGGAATAGTATTTTGATTCTAGCTATGAATTGACATGTCAATGAATCATGCTATGATTACTGGCAACCCAGGAGAAAAAATTGACGTTAAATCGAGTAATTAATATTCACATTCACGTACAAGCGTGATTTTTGCACTTGAAGCCCGCGAACTAATTTTTGTACTGGGAATGTAAATATTTTCTGAACGATGCTTGGCAAACCTACTGATCATTGGATTTTAATAGAAACTGGACAGCTTTGTGTATGCAAAATTTGACTCAAGTATAATGTACAGTCAGGAGATAAAGCGTTTTGAACAGCGCGCATTTTGGCGAGGATATGGCTGATTTCCATGCGTTTGGCTTGCAAAAAGCACCTGACATCCAATAAAATTAATTGGACAAGCAGTTATACAGAAATCTAGAGATAGAAATGTTGACGCTGCGCTGGGATCATTTAGTAAAGAAACACATTTCTCAGTATATTTTACAACAACTACTATGCTTCAAAATGAAATCTTTAAATCTCCCCAGACTTTTGGGCCAACACTAATAAAAAACCTTCACAGTTGGTCCTAGATCTAGGATGGTTAGGCATCTATGTTCCTGGAGATTAAAGGTTACGATTGTTTCCATATTCAGATAGCAATGTCCTGCTATTCTGACAAATGAGTATCAGTTCTTGCACAACAGATATAAATTTCGGACATCGACTTCTCAACACATAATGCACCCTCTAAAACATGACCTTCGATAATAAAATATCTATCTAATCACTGTGCAGCCCTCACCTGTTGTTGCATTCACCATGACCTCACCACTTCTCCCAGCACAGTTGATGGCTACCACCCTCACTAGGTAGTTGGTATTAGGTTGCAGCCCTGAAATATTCTGTCCAATGCTTCCATCAGATGTATTAATGGTGAGTATGCCTCCAGGCTCCACTGTGATGGTGTAGCTAGTGGGAAGGCTTCCTACAGTCCCAGGAGTGCATGACACAATAAATCCACTTTCAGTTATGTTGTTCACTTTCACTCCAGGTGCACTGGGAGGGGCTGTGAGATGTACATGACAATGAGCACACACCCACTACTTATACATGTAATTGTGTATATAGCCAGCACCAGAGATAATATATATTATCTTTGCCAGCACTAAGCACACCAAAGAATGAAATTGGAGGCTGTGAGAATAGTTTAATGCACAAGACAATGAGCTCACATTAACCAACTAGCCTCTACTGAACACACTGAAAAATACAAGCGCCAATTTTACAAGATAAATATAAATACACTTGTTCTAGAAAGGCATCTTCTAGTTTCGTGCAGGAGTGAATATTGCCCATCACTACCTCTTTCAGCGATCCGGCTGGGGTTAAAGAAACTACCCAACATTTACCAAGCAATGTGCAAGTACATCTCCTCTAGAGGCTGCTTAACCAATATAAATGATGCTAAATGCTACGTATACTCTACCAAGGTAGAACCTACCAGCTAAAGATACAGTTTGACAAGCATACACTCAACATTGATGGTACGTGTCACTAATGCAAATCGTATAACTAATGTGCTTTGCTACTGTGCATGATATTTAGAGTGCACTTATATGGCATTGCAACTCACATAGTACAAATATTGTGGCACTTCCAATGTAGTACTGATCAGTGGTATTACTACTGTCACATCTTATTGAAGATCCACTCAGTTCATATGAGATGTTCACAGTAAGAATTGATGTTGTACATCGAAGGTCACCAATAGGAGGAACGTTGGATGCTTCAAATAATCCTAATTGAGTAGACTGACTACCACAGCTACTCTGTGCTGCCTGAGGCAATAGTATGCTTGTGTTAGTTCTTGAGCCATAAAAAACCACTGTCCAACGCGTGAACGTGCCTGGAACATATATGTTGCACACGTACTGCACAGTGGTGTTTGTACATAATGGTACAGAACAACTCTGACCACCTGGGACATATCAGCTGCGCCAACGAAACTGAAAAAATCACAACTGTAATTATTTACAGTAATTTATGCACTGTGTACACAATATGAACATGTACAAATGTGAAGAGATACCTTGATGTACAGAAGTGCAATTGATATGGCAATTATGCTCAGACAAACTCACACACACACACACACACACACACACACACATATACATAAACACCCATACCACACACACACACACGCACATGCACACACGCACACCCATACCACACACACATGCACACACATACACACACACACACACACACACACACACACACAAATACAGACAAATACACATACATGTACAGTTAATCTACCTGGTGCAAAAATACCATACATGTGATTCAAAAGCACTTCTACATGTACTAACAGATTGTGTAAAATTAACACACTTGAAAACATATGTTGTACAGAACAACTTTAAAATGCTCAAAAATATAACTTTGCAGGCATACAGGGTAATGGCGCTGTTTATCAAACTCACATTGAACTGATCCTGCCAGCATCAAAATACACACCATCACCTACAAGAGTACAATAAATTATTCTCCTATAAAGTTCATTTACCAGTTAAAATTCTTAAACAATAGCATTATGTATACTTACTATACCTACAAAGAGGGAAGTGGTCCAATTATTGGTTAGGGTTAGGGTTAGTATGGCAGGCTGCCCTGCATTGCTCTTTTGCAGGTGTTTGGTTTTTTAAATTTATTTATAGGGAATGATATTAAGGAATTTTTTCCTCATGTTCTGCTTTGGACCTGCATGGTAGAAGGTGGAGGGGCTGGGGTTGTGTTTATTGGCCCTTTACATGCTTGTGCTGCATACAGTGTTGCCGTAAATTCTCTTTGCAGAATTAGGTAAGCAATGCCTGCTGTGGACACCTTCAATAACCCTCAAGACACTGTACTTATTGTGGATTCACCTATTTCACTCTTGTCATTCAAAATTGATACACCGCAATTTAGGACCCCATTATACTCATCGCTTGCTGTAAAGCCTGCCTACTCTTAGCGGGTACGCATCACAACCCCTACAAGCTGTGTCAGCCATTTGGGGCATCATTCCACATCAATAGGGCCCACTTTTTAAACACAAGATAATTTCGAAATCTCCTTATAGGTATGTACACTTTTGCTTCTTCATATATGTGTACCACAAACTAAACATTGACCACTGAATATTTAAATACCAACATGACCTTTCATATTTTGCATTGATTTACCTACTTCCTTGTGGGAATTTGCATCATTTTTGAATTAACTAAAGACTTGTATGACATTGAACTGATTAATGAACTTAAAATTATTCATAGGGATTTACAGGATTGGTCATTTTCGGTATTTAAAAAAATTATGTTTTGGAAGTAAATTATTTCCATAATGCGAAGGGTTGCTGGATTGTACCTGGATCACCTTATTTACCAAATCTTCTGGGTGTCGTTTTTGGATGGTCGGTTTCCGTTTTTGTAGATTACGGTGTTGTTGTAACCTAATCTCCCTATAAACCAGGCCACGCACTGTATGCAGAAAGCCGCCTACTCCTAAAAGTAATAACGATAAATCGGGCCCGTCATTGACGCCGCCGTGCACATTGTATAATTGTGCGAAACTTCACAGTAATTAGCTATTCGAACGGCCGCGCGGTGCGTGACGGTGCAGGGATGGATGGATGCCATTTACAAACCACACAACGATGACGCATTTGACCAGGCCAATTCAGGGGTGGATACAGGGGAGGGGTTGGGGGCTGCAAAACCCCCCCCCCCCCCCCCCCCCTTTCATATAAGGTACCTCCCCCTCTTCTGCTAAGCAGCCCCCCCCCCCCCCCCACACCCACCCACACATACTCTTTTCGTATCTCGGCCCTGAAGCGGATAGTACCCCCCCTACTTTTCGTATCGGGCCTGAAGCGGATAGCACACACACACACACACACACACACACACACACACACACACACACACACACACACACACACACACACACACACACACACACACACACACACACCCTTCCCTCCGCTTTTCGTTTCGCGGATCTAACCCCCCCCCACCCCCCCATCCCCCCACCCACCCCCCCCCCCCCCCCCCCCCCGTCTTTTTGGGGGGGAAAAATCCTGTATCCGCCCCTGCAATTGCTTCTGACATTACAAAGCAACTTACCTCCATTTTTCAGGATTGGAAGAGCATCACGTGATCATTAATGTCTAATGTACAAGGCGTCCTCCCGGTACGGTGGCCCGGTAGGTCGATGAGCTTCGAGCGGTTTAGTCAAGACACAAAAGTTGTTAAGCTCAGAGTTATGACGCAGTTAGCGTTGCGGCCGTAAGCCCAAAGCTATATGGGCATGTGATTTGTGCCAAAATTAATTCATTCCTTTGCGGGTGCGTCACACACCACAAACCGCACTGTGCGTGCTGCACGCGCAGTAATTAGCTGCGTGGGAGTACAAATTTTAATGGGCGTATCTCATTCCGTATATCTAATGCTCGAAATTGAACGAATTATTAATTGTTTACGTTATGTAGGATTTGAAGTGTGATGAATGCGATTAGCAAAACACCAGATTCCACTATTGCCGTTGCACCGTAGAATCAGTTGAACTTTAGCGAGCGTATTTGGATACAGCCAACAATTACCTACAATGTAATAAAACTGCCGACGCTTAGAAAGCTCAGACAACAGAGATAGCGCTCTCTCGTTCCCGCACTCGAACCTGAAAAAAAGTTTCTCCTTCTTCTACCGGATCTGATAAGATAAGATTTGCTCGGATTGCATTGCATCTTTGTCACGATTGAAGTATTAGCCGTTATGCGGAAGCACTAGAACCAACAAGTTAGAAACTTATTGTCGAGTTGGATTTGTTTTATTATGTTAGTAACGAGAGTTATGCTTGACACAAATTTCAATCTCTAGCAAACTTAGTTTTGTTAGTATAGCCCACAACAGATTTTATCGGCCTTTGGAAGACATAAAAGTAGGCGGGAACGTGTGGTTGAACACGTTCTATATAGTGCGCTACAGTTAATAATAATGAGTTATACTAATACAGTCTACCCTCGATACAGTCCGGTCTACAGGAGCCTCCAAGATAGCGGACTGTAGGACAAACGGATAGTAGCGATGCGAAGTTTAGCTTACGAAGGGTTGGTTGGCAAGAGAAAAATAGCGGACATTATCGCGGATGGACTGTATCGAAGCGGACACTATCGAGGGTAGACTGTATTCAATTTTTGTCACGGTTGTACGGTGTACCAAAAGCTTGACGTGTCTGGTTTGTTTCTTCAAAATGCCGTCACGTCGATCGCGAAGAGAAAAGAATCGTGCAAAGAAGATCGCAAAGTTAAATGATGACTGTTGTGTTGGCGAGTCGTAAGATATTGAGGAGCGTGACAGTTTTCAAAAAAAAAAAGAAGACTTGCGACAGGAAGCGCTACAAAGCCGATCCTGAGAGTAAGAAGGATAGCATGAAGGCCCAATACTGGCTTGATCCGGAAAGTAAGAAGGAGACCGCTAAGGCCCAATACTGGCTTGATCCGGAAAGTAAGAAGGATAGCGTGAAGGCCTACTATGATCAAAATCGAGAACTGATTTTAGCCTCTAAACAAGATCAATATCAGGCAATTCCAAATGCCAAGAGAGATATCTCAAGGATAAACAGCCGCAGGAAAAGAAATCCTATGAGGTAGGAGTGTTTGCAATGTGTTTGGGTGCAATATGTTCTACACGCAAGGGACCGATATATTGTATCGTGTGTGTGTGTTCTTGCGAGTCGTCTGCGAGTAGGAAAACGAATAGCGCCCACAATACATATGGGGCAGTGCAAGAGAAAATTGGGCTTTTGCATTTTTTTAATTTAACCGTTTTTGGATACAGGATAGCGCTGAATTTTAATTAGCCATACGTATCAATGGCAAGCAATACTTTATTTTAGTTGTCCTACATAAGCCCAAATTTCTATTGCACTGCCCCGTAACTCCATACCTTGTGCATGAATAATTCATGCTTTAAAAATTGACACAATCAGGCAATTGGCTGTAGTTGCTTTCACCGTTTCTTTGCTTTTCTGTACCATTTGTTGATGACAGCATAATATGTGTATGTGCCTGTCAATGGATACCATATATGGTGGCCCAGTATGTGTCTTTAAACCTTGCCATTACAGGATGTAGCATCTATGGCTGCTAAAACATGTTCCCTAGGTTCTCTGTGTAAACTTTGATATTAATATTTTATCCTACAGCTGTACAGTATATAAAACCACATGCCTGCCTCCTTCCTGTATGGATACCATATTTGGTGGGCCCAGTATGTGTCATAGCTTCTATGGCTGCTAAAACATGCAGGACCATGATGATCTCTAATTTTCAGTTGGAACCTATTACATGCACCTCTCTTAAGAGCTATCTATCTGCCTCGCTTTGCAGGACTAACTAACTTCCTGCATGATTCTATGTGTGGTGTCCCAGCATGTGGTCTTAAACTTTGACACATATACTGTGGCTGGAAACCTGAACATGGAACAATCCTTTCCTGGGTTCTCCAGTACATCATCTGGAACCAATTACAGCTCTTTTAAGAGCTATCACTCTGACTAAGAGATTTATGCTTTGCAGGATTATCAAATGGCAAATGGGGTTGCAGCTGTAACCTTGACTGCATGTAAATTAATGGATCTGTCTCCATAGGCTCTCACCCCGAAAAGAGGAATATGAGATCACACAATCATATGTTATACTTAACTCACAATCCAATTCCTTTGTTCTCTATACAAAACTGCTCTTAAAAATAGGCCTGCCTCCTTCCCATGTATGTGTTTATATGTCATGTAATATATTGCTGTCTACAGCTGCATGGCATGTGAACAAGTTTCTCTGTGTCTTGCAACTTTGCATCCATAAAACCACAAGCCTGCCCCTTCCTGCATTCCATACCATACATGGTGTGTGGTCTAAAACCTTGTCATAGCTTCTATATGGCTGCTAAAACTTGCAATGGATCCTCCATGATGTTCTCCTGTTTTCAGCTGGAACCAGTTGCCTATTACATGCAGATCTTTTTTAAAAGAGCTACAGTTTCAATTTGGATAAGCGATTTATGCTTTGCAGGACTAACTAACTTCCTGCGTGATTCCATGTATGGTCTCCCAGCATGTGGTCTTAACATCTCTATGGCTGCAAACCTGAACATCCCTGTGACATCATTGTAATTTATGCTTTACAAGATTTATCAAATGGCCAATTGGGATTGCAGCTGTGACCTTGGGGTACCATGTAAATTAATGGCTCTGTCTATACAGGCCCTCACCCCGAAAAGAGGCATATGAGTTCACACAATCATATGTTATACTAAACCCACAATCCAATCCTTATATCAGTTCTCTACAGGTCCAAAGTGCTTTTCAAAAATTGGCCTGCCTCCTTCCCATGCATGTGTTTACTTGAAATGTAATGTCTAGCTGTCTACAGCTGCAAGGCATGTGAAAAGGTTCCTCTGTGTCAACTTTTTATACAACTTGCAGCTGTAATAAAACCACAGCAAGCCTGCCTCCTTCCTGTGTGCATAACACATATGGTATAGCCCAGCATGTGGTCTTACATGTACTATGGGGTGCTATGAGAAAACATGCACATAGAGCAATGTCATCTGGTACAAGAGAGAAATCAATGTTGAGGAATAGTTATATATATTACAATTAGTACAATATTTTTACCCATGCATATAAGTCGATTTAAAGTGGCAGCAATCCTAGGCCTCTCTCTACATGTGATTGTGTGCAGTTTCACATAAGTCAGCAAATACTAGCCATTAACATTTTTGAAATGCAGGCCGTCTTAATTCAGCCCCACTCCCACCACTGCATATATAGGCCTAGCGCTCGGTAATCACGATACATTGAAGTTGAAGTATTGGATGGGGGGGGGGGGGGGGGGGGAAACTAAGTTTCGGTTTCTGCTTGGGCTACTATGTTTTCTTGTGCTAGAGAATTCTATTTTGTTATGAAAGGAAAGGCCGCCCGCCTTCCACCAACTCTGCGCTGCCATCTTCTGATTCCGGGCTTTATAATAGGCCTATTTTCCCGCCGCTAGCAGAAGGTTGTTACCGGGTTGTGGGACTTTTGGTGACGGGCACGGCTGGATTTGTCAAATGGGCTAAAAAAAATTAATCCTTCTGGTATCACGGAACAGAAATCATTCATTCTGTCTGCCATTGATGCCTGTTCCCTGCGAAAGGTGGCTCTGTGAATAAGATGAGGCTATATCAGTGCCAGGTGAGGGGCTTACTCTGACTCTGTGTGTGTCACAGAATCTTTATCTATTATGGTTTACATATAGTTTGTGCAACGGTGCCTCTAGTATGTAGAGAAGCTATAGCTGTGTTTCTGAGGCAGAAATTGCTCAAAACATTGAGGATTTGAAAATGTGGATTTAATCATGATTGGCCACGGACACTGGTACTTTATGTTGTATTTGATGTTGTGTTAACTGTCACAATTTCATGCAATAAAGCTAGTAAAATATCAAATAATATATCAATGTTGTATTTTTTTAAAAGGATTGGGAGTCTGAATTTGGTTCATGCTCTGCCTGTTAATAGTTGACATTAATTAAACACATAGGAACTATTCTAGTTCTCTTCAGTACAACTTTCTAAAATGTATGCATGTGTGTGTGCATGTGGATCTGGCCAAAGTGGGACTTAAGAGCAGCATACGTTACTCAGTCTCCTTAACATAGATCTATGACTGGCTCCCACCATTCATTAATATACAAGCTCATATACATATTATCACATCCCTTTAGAGCAACATGCAAACTGCTGAAAAGCTAGACTATTATTTGTGCGTGAATAAGTGCATTGTTGTAATATGCATGTATTTATTGCCACTATCTGGAACAAAACTGTACATAGTCCGTTGCAATTGCAAGCATGATAAGGTATAAGACGATTGATTATAGCATGAACTGGAAGCCGCAATAAATTCATGTTGTCATTATTAATGTTTGTATATGTACACACGGCTGTTTGTGACTAGGTATTGATACCCCAACGTATCGCGATTTGAGTAAAATAACGCGCATCGCGCCGGATATTTTAAAAGTATATATTCATTGAGCAATTATTCACTCATAAAGTCACACAGTTGGCGAATTATTTTGCACCGCTGCCAGAGTCTACATTGTAACATGTATACTGTTTACAAGTTAAGTTTACACTGATCACTTCAATTTGCAGGAAGAGATCTCGGATACACAGTGTTGCTGTCATACCAAGCAGAAAACAGACTTGGGTAGAGTGATGAGAAGATAGTTTCGCTGGTATCACTACTTCATATTTAAACTGAGTAACATTGTTTATGAACTGCACAATATTTATGACCTATGGCTGAGTTAGTGGTGGTTATGGCAAGTAGGTGTAAAGTTGTACCGACCTGTATCATACACCAGGAAATCGGGTATATAAGATAATTGAATAATAACTGTTGCATCATATGTTATGAAATGTTTAGATTGTTTCATGCATCCAGTTATGAAGTAGTGAAACAAGTAAATAAAAAACATTCTCTACATGAGAAAGTTGGTGGTATATAGGATTTGAAGGCAACAGTGGTGTAAAAAGCATGGAAACAAGGGTCTACTATTCAGCAAAAACTAAATAGTCCTATATTTAGCACACATTAAATTGTTTATGTGCTAAATATTGGACTATTTCGTTTTTGCTGAATATTAGACCCTTGTTTCCATGCTTTTTACACCACTATTGCCTTCAAATCCTATATGCCACCAACTTTCTCATGTAGAGCCGGAATGTTTTTTATTTACTTGTTCACTCATAAAGTCACACAGTTGAGGCTGCGTTGTTGTGGCAGCGACAAAAGAACCAACACATAAACCGTCCTATCATGCTGTAGGAGAGGGGGGGAGGGGGTTCTCGTATGTTGCCAAACTGGTATAAGGAAGTAATAACTATCTAGCGATCCTAGTCTCGACTGCACCTTCAGAAAAGGCTTTCTCCACGGCATGAATTATGTAAACCAGCAGAAAAAATATTTGATGGAGCCACTTGACAGAACGGCTAGGCATAATGACACCCCCCACCCCCCGATTTAAAAAAAAAAAAAGACTCCTGACGAAAAAAGGAACTTATATATAAGCGTCGCAATATATCGCAGCAGCCCTGTTTATACGTGCCATGCACAATATCACTCAGTATGGGGTTTTCTAACTGCTGAGCTGGTTACTAGTAGGTCCGCTAAAGTGACTTATATTTTTAATTTTTGCAACGGTTGTATATATTCTACAGGATGTACAGGGGACGAAATAGGTTACTAATGACAAGCGCGCCCTGAATGATACTGTTCACTGCGTGCTTGAAGTAGGTCATCTGAATATGAAGCAAATTTTAAGTGGCTCAAGTATCAAAGGAACTATACGGGATTATCTTTCCGCCCCCTTATGCATGCAGTTTTCCTCCTGTACTACACAATCTTTCTGCATCATCACGTATATACGATGTCACTGTACAGATTGCATGCGTGCTCTGCCCCCCAGGTTATATTTCTTCCGACGCCTATGATACGCAAAGAACCGGCGCTTTTTTAAAAACGGCGTGTCGTCGAGGAACAATACACCGAAGCACGAAGCACCTTTATGCGTACGCGACAGTGATTATATTCATTATGGCTCCAGGGGGGGGGGGGGTCCGGGTCTGGTTGACACTTGAAAGCTAAGTTTTCCCAATGAAAATACTTATTTTACTGCGATTTACGCATGCATCACAAAATGCCCTTCCTCGTTTTGTTAATAGACACAATAAAGATTATGTATGATCCTTAAAAAAAAATTATCGAATATATGTACACACACACACGCACACACACACCACCACCACCACCACCACCACCACATACACGCATACATGCAAACATTAAAAAAACTGGAGAAAAACTTGAGTTGTGACCAGGCTAGATTCTTGGATTAAGGACATCCAAACACCCAAACACCCCCCCCCCCCCCCCCCCATTCCACTCTAAAGCTTTGTCCATTGCTGACTCAAATTCAGTGTAAGTTTTGTGGGTTGTTGGCAGTGTAAGTTCCATTGAACAGGTTGAAGAGGTAGGAAATATCCCAGTGTCGTAAAACGTGAGAGTTGGTTTAACAGTAGATGTAGGTAAATGGTCATCACCGCTGAAGTATTGCAATAAGTTCTTAAGTTTGCCTCCTATGAATATATAATATGGTATGAATAAATATTACACAAAATACAATCATGATTTACCTTGACTCATGCTGATGTATTGTTGAAACCACAAATAGGTTAGTTCTTCTACTTGTCTGCTACTTTTTCTACTCGAAAATTTACCTTCAAATAATGAAGTTCTGAATCTGATCTAAAAGAATAAGATTAAAAAGTATGCTGCACAAGTTGCAAGTCACTTTAATCCTATATTAGCAACCATTTGATCCATTAATGCATGTCATTAGGTACATAATTACAGTAAGCAGTTTTACTGACATTGTATGCAGTTTATAAATAAAGACTAAACTAGTGTAGCTCTGCAATACGTGCTCCAAATCAAAAACCTTTAACACTATGAAATTAGCACCATCCGAGGACATATACATAACAAATTTTGTAATTATACACATGAATGTTCTTTTGCTCCTTGTCCACGTAGTCATTTATAAATTCAGGTAACTAACGCCTATTTCTCCAGTCAGCAATTTAAATGGAACAATCCCATCAAGGGTTGGATATAGAATACCCCTATTAAGTGTAAAAGTTGTGGATTTTTTAAATAGGAGAACATATTTTTATTCCTGCACTTGGGTGCGAAAATGAGAATGTTCTACAGCTACTATATCTCGGTAAGGACCCATGTATTCTCAAGGATGGATTACATCACCACTACGCTTATTGTAGCATATGGATTATAATGCATTTTGCTGCTCTGGCTACGCTATTAAAGCAAACATAGCGGTAATGTAATCTATTCGCTTCTGCTAACTGGTCCTGGGGTATTAACTAGCCTTGAGAGTACAGAGGTTTAGCATTCTCATTTTCATATCCAAGCAAGGAAAATAACATTTGATTTGTGTAAGCTATTAAAAAATTATAGCTTCGTATAAAAAAATCCACAACTTTTTACGCTTCATTGGGTGTATTCTATATCCAATCCCTTAACAGGAATGTTTAATTTAAATCGCTGATTGAACTAAAGAGAAGTACGTCTTGGTTACTCCACTTTATAGATGACTGTGGACAAAGAGCAAAAGAACATATCTTTATGTCCAACCTCAGGTTAAAGGTTTTAGATTTGCAATATGCATGTTTCAGAGAAATGCGATATATTATAGCTACATCAAAATTATAATCGCCAATGTAACAGTTATGTCTTTATTACAGTAGGGACTCACGTATCTGGAAAAGTGGCACCTCATTCATCTGGAAGTAAGAGAAACTGTTGGTGACCTATCGATCGCCACGTAATGCGATTCACTGATCGATACTACGTTCACTGCGGTCACGTCCGTTCACGATCAGTGAATGGCATTAAGTGGCGATCGATAGGTCACCAACAGTTTCTCTTACTTCCAGATGAATAATATTATTTTTCCAGATACAAGAGGTGCCACTTTTCCAGATACGTGAGTCCCTACTGTACTGATCATGGTTTGTGTTTTTAAAGTATGAATTTACATACCTGCACTGGGTTTAATGTAAATGTCTCTTGAAACATGTAGCATGACTGCAAATGGTGTTGTGCACGTTCAGTGCTCTTAGTCCTTCCACAAGCTGATCCAATTCAGCTTTGACATTTAAGATGACATTCTGCATTGCAAATGTTTGCATGATTGATTCCTTTTCCGCCATGTTTATTTCAGTGATATAAATCCCGCATTTATTCAATAGATTTACAAGCTTTTCAGCATCCATCAAACTGTTCAGATTCGCTATCTAAATGTACATAAAATGACCAACTATGAAAATTTGTATAGTAATTTTTTTAACAATAAGCTATATTGTACACAATACATAATATGCATAGATCCTCCCCCTCCCTCCTCCAAAATATATTACCCCTAAGGCACATACCTCGCTATATATTGTTTTCACATCAGAAGGTAGGTCCTCAGTTTTGAAAACAATTGTCGTCAGTTCACTACCACAAATGTATTTGTATATTGCAACAGACATTAAAAAATGGCGAAAGGAACGTTTTGATTCACTGGCAAGTATGCTATATTCCACGGAAGGATTACACACAATCACAACTGATACGTTCAAGATAGCCATAATTTTGCTATGTCAAACAATGAAGATGTGATGTCATAATGAACGCACGGGTGTTACGATCCATTGAATTGATGGACAAAAAGTCCTACGCCCCAAAATTTTGAAATGGCAATTACCTCACCTAGCAACGGTTGTAATGATTTGTACCCGTTGGAATTCGTTGTACAGTTTACAGAACACGTGATGACCCTTTAGACGAAGTATTGTTGAAGATGAACCTGTGCTCTACTGAATGAGGTATGTTTGGGCATCAAAGATGGTTTCGATCTGGAGAAGTGTCGTTCAAAAGCGGCCTACTTACGCGGAGGTAGGTTTTCAAAACTAGTTAGTCCGGGACGTGCGAACTTCCAGTTGAGAAACGACTTTTACAAAAGTATTGTACATAGATAGAGCTTTCGTTTTACGTTACTCTTTTTCTGAGACGCGACTTATATGTAACGTGCAAACATCGTCAAGTGGAATAGGGAACGCGCGTGTTGTGTTTTGTGTACGTGAATATAAATCCACTATACTATGAAGCAGCAGTGTGTTTTGGCGTACGTTTTGCTGTCTTTGTGGGTGGCTGAGCATGGGTTGAGTCAGGAGCAATACTTATGAAGTGATCTTTAACGATGCATTGTAACCTCTTTTCTTTGTTTCTGATTGAACTGCATGTAAGGGGTGTTCATATGCTAGTGATTTGAATTGCTAAGTATATTTTGTCCATCCTGGTCTCATTTCTTGCAACCTATATATAGGTTAGACACTGAAACCGAGGGATCTACATGATTTAGAATCCCCGAGGGCCCTGGGCTGTAGCGTCTCGAGCGGTAGCGAGGGCGCTACTAAGGGCCCGAGGGGATTCTAAATCACGTAGATCCCTCGGTTTCAGTGTCTAACCAATTTAGACAATAGCAACGCGTACGTAGCAACCAATAAATTATCGCGCAACGCGATAACAATAACGGGAGGGATTCTAAGTGCCAGCGGGATCGAGGGATTCTAAGTGCCCGGGGCACTTAGAACCCCCCCCCGCTGGCACTTAGAGTCCCTCTCAAGGTTTCTACCGCGTTTAGATACCTGCAATTGACCAATCAGATTGCGCAAATCAGTTCCGCTATTGTCTAATTAATGCTATTATGTCTGAAAGGTGAATACTACGTGTATATGTGTGTGTATGTGTGTGTGTGTGTGTGTGTGTGTGTGTGTGCGTGTGTGTGTGTGTGTGTGTGTGTGTGTGTTCACAAAGTGCATTGAAACGATGGGTGAATCAATTCAGCACCTTGCTCACCCAGCACGCCAAATCCTCACCCACTCAACTGTGTGCTCCTCTAATAGGTGCATTTTGGTTCATTGGGGAAATTGGTTCATAAAGGGAACTATAGCTTCATGTGAAAAACAATACTCATCCACTGTGACGTCATGTTGCCATTACCTAACTCTCAACATTTCTCATCTGTTACAAAACATTGGTCATCGATGGAGTGGCATGCTCCAAGTCTAGCAAATGTCCCTTCAGATTTGTCTGCAACCATGAGGAGAACAGGATTTGGCTGGGTCACATTTTTTATAGTCAACCACAAGACTTTCAGGTTAGTAGCTATATATATAATGATAACCATTACCGTATTTCCTTGATAACAAGCTGTGGCTACACAATTGTACCCGCATTTAAAAAATTTAACTGCTACTTTGACTTGGTACAGTTGGATGAACAGACCTGAGTTAAGTGCCAATCAGAACACGAGTAGAGCGAAAGGTGTGCCAACACTACTACACAACTGTAGCAATTAAAAGTACCGGTAATTTTTAAATGCAGGTACAGTTGTGTCCTGAATAGAAGGCACAACTTGTAATCAAGGAAATAGTATACGGTAGTTTGATCTTAATAAAGTATCTTTTCAGTACAATTGTCTGACCTTCAAGTCTTGTGAATGGGGTTGCACCCAAAGTATTGCTGGGGCTCCACTCCAATGTTTCTGAAGTGTTACATCATGACTTTTCACAAACGGACCATCATGCAATTTAAAGCCTTCTTTGGTGATCTTTTCAATAGTTTACAACTTACTGCTTGCTGTGCTTCAATTGTGGTTTGTTCTGACAGTTCCTGAAGACTTCAAACTTTTTAATTGGATTTACTCTATAGTTGGAATCTGCAAAAACATTTGGCTCTGGGCTTTCAGACAGCATTCTTTGAATTACAGATGCCGACTTGTACCTCAGTATCTATTTCACATGGAGGAGATAAAGTGTTGCAAACATGTGAGAGGTACTCTCCTGCTGAAATGTTTGATCTGTTTTACAGGAGTTGCATAGAAGCAGTACATCACTTAGGAGGGACAGGAACACGTCAGGAGCTGCATTTATGCTGGAAGCAGTTAAAGGTGAGTTGTCATAACAACAGGGACATGTGTTCTTTGCTGACAATGTCAGGCATGTTATGATACATCCTGCACAGACATGACTTCAGCATGGTAGCTCTACTGGTCTGCACAATGGCCGAGTGGACACTTAAGATAGTTATTTGAAATTGTTGGTGCAATTTCAATATGTGCAACTATTGACTATAGTGATTCACTTGATGTTTGGCTGTATGTTTTGTCACATTTTTTCTTCATGCCACCTTTCACCAGCACCTCAACCTGCTGGTAAACCTAAATGTGATTTTATAATTTGCTCTTCACTCACTTCACACGTGGACTTTCCCCACCGGTACATTAGACATTAAGCCTTAGTCTGGGGACCCGACTGATCAAACCATCAGTCGGGTCCCCAGACTAATTAAGCCTACGCTCACAGTCCGAATTACATATTTCAATCGGGTAATTCCAGTGGGCAGAAGTGTTGAGATCCTCGTACTATATATCCACTTCTGCTGCACATCTATTACATCTTGGCGGCGGCGGAAATTATATGAGGTGCTCAGTTTTAATGGGGGCCGCTAAAAAGCGGGATAATGTAATTCATGATGGGCGGATACAGGGCTCGTGTTGACAGTACAGTTCATGTATCCCATTTGCCAAGTTGCAAGGGGAGGGGGGCCAAAAACGTCGATGGATTAATATTCATCAGTTACTGTACAGTTAGCACATGGCAGCTGCAATAGTTAGTCGTTTGCAACATCCATACTTTGACGCTTCACGCTACTAAACTGGACATTGAAAGCACGTGACAGATATTACGATCGTCGATGTGTACACACTGTGGAAAATTGAAACAGTACCGTATAACGCATGCATGTATTCTCTTGTTATACACGTGCCACTGTGCAAAAAATAGGATATACGCTATTGTATATTTTGCGTATATTTCGAGTATACGCACGAATATACGCGTGCGTATACGCGAAATATCCCACTGGTATATTTTGCGTATAGAACCAATTTCGCACTGCGTATATTTCGAGTATCCTCAAATGTATCACGTGCGCTTATGGAGGATTCTCTAATTAATGTCTCCGGATACTACACTGTACCTACGTTGACCGTATACTGTATTGGGTACGCCACCCGATTATGTTCGTTGTATACTGGCTTGATTAGTATTAAAATTATTATCAATATTAAATAAAGCAATACAATCAATAGACAACGTTCAAGCTCTCCAGCCATCCAGGAAGGAGATACTCCAGTAGTGGCCCTCCAACCCGCCGTTGCCACGAGTTGCTCAGAAATCCATTGCAACCTCTTCTAACGAAACGCGCGGCAGTAGTTGAGCGTAGGCTTCAAACTGCTTCCCTGTACTGTCACCATAGTCCATATAGCTACAGCAAAATAGAGCATCCATACGATACAAATGCAAACAGAGGCCTACACTGACGGCGGGATTGCTTGACAAGCTCAGCTGAATCTGAAGTTTCCTTGTCTAGCTGCAGGGAATATACAGGGTTAAAACAAACGAAGCCATTACCTTATGCTCCAAAGCAATCCGCTACTTCTCTATCTCCGCTCTTCGTATAATTTGTCAATTCTGACAACAGACACTGATAAACAGCAAGTGTGAATGAAAACGCAATCTCTTACCCGCTCTGCCTTTGCTAGTTTTTATGACGTCTCTAAATTTGATCGAGAAAAAAAAGGTGATGATCACTGCTTACGCTTCGAGACTTCCAGCTGGATTCTCCTCAGTAGGAAAAAAAAAAGCCGATATAACGTTACTGTACCTGTACAGAAAGTGATGTCCTTTTCCCTCGAGTTGGTCTTACAGCATCGCTTTGAGACAGTTTTGGATCTGTAGTTTCGCAACCTCCTGCAGTAGTGTAACGGACCGTGCAAACAGCATCGCCATGCTGTCTAGGACCTAGGGTTTGGCGCGGTCTTCTTCGTCATCATCGTACTAGTATCGATATACATGTACATGTAGGTTCTGCTGTGACGACATGACTTCATCGTTTCTCGGGGACCTGTTAGAGGAGAGACTTGGGAATTAGCCACTAGTCCCTCAATTTACTTGAAGACCCACCTAAGATATTTCTTCTGGATGATAGGAACGTACGGTTATAGTTGCAGTAGATTTCCCGACGATGACGCCATATATGCATGCGGCTTTGAAGAGTCTACGCATGCGCGTTACATTCATTTGACAAGAAGCCTCGTACACACTGTATTTGTTCTGCTCAGAGTGGGGTTTCAAAAGCAACTTAGAAATGACTTATTTGATGTACACAAGACTGTATTACAATACCTGGTCTGGCCACTAACATGATTCTATTTGATGCACACCTACGAACATGACTCTATTAGATGCACACCAGGGACTGCCACTTTATTTGATGCAAATAAGCAAACCCGTCTGGCCGCTATCCTGATTCTATTTGAAGCCCACCAGGTCTGGTCGCTACCAAGATTCTATTAGATGCACACCAGGGATTGGCCACTACTAGAATTTAATGATTCAATTTGATGCAAACTGGGTCAGTTTGCTAACATGATTCTATTTGATGCACACCAGGGTCTGATCGATATCACAAACCTACCAGATGTACAACAGCGACTGGCCACTAGCGTGTCTTTACTTGATGCAGACGAGTTAATATGATTCCATTTGATACACACCAGGTCTGGCTGCTAACATGATTCTATATGATGCACAACAGGGACTGCTGCTCGCATTACTTGATATGCTAGTACGTGGCAATTCCTAATGTGAGGGTCATGGTAGCAGTGTGCATCAGACAGAATCATATCAGCGGCCAGACCTGGTGTGCATCAAATAAAGCTATTGGCCATTCTCTGGTGTGCAGCTGATAGGATTGTGGTATCAACCAGATCCTAGTGAGCATCAAATAGAAACATGGTAGCGACCAGACCAATGTGCATCAAATAGAATCAGGATACCCTGATTTCATAAAAAAAGATTCAATCTGATGCACATCAGGTCTGGCCGCTATCCTGATTCCATTTGATCACATGACCCTATTAGAAGCATGATGCATGGAAGAAGTGTACTGCGTCATTGCTATATAGTAATATATGGCCACACCCCTTTTAAGACTTCTATGTATGTACATTAACATGACATGTACATGTATGGAAACGTTCGGTTACACCCAGCTAGTCTCACAAGTGGAGATAGAATAGTACACAACATGTACATGTAAAGATGTAACAATACAACAAATGTAAGTTCACATCAGATCTTTCAGTTTCATTCAATTGATGTAAGGCTTGATCCTATCAGGGTGAAAATATATCATTTAAAGATATCACACCATGCAAACATACCATACATACAATTTGGATGAAGACTATTGAGAAGGATAGATTCTTAGTGCACTCAGCTACTAAATGGCAGTAATACTGGTGCCACCTCCAAGCGCCAAGCCTCTAGCTAAACATTTTCATTCTGAATGCTCCAAAATCACATTCGCCTCTTTCAAACCACATTCTAAGCATCTTCACCTACTCACACAGATATAAGCACGTACAGACAATTGTAAACATATGTGGATGCACATGCACATACTGGTATAAAATGCAGACACATGCATACACACATCTTGACAGAATTGTGCTTTCTTCTCCTAGTGACATGCAGACACAGATACACACACATGCGTACCCTATGTATGTAGCTGCACACATGCCAGTATCCTCCCAAAAGGTCCTTCAATACAACCATGTCATGGAGCAAAGGTGACCAGGAAGAGAAGGGAGAGTCTACAGAGCATGACCCGATGAATAGGTGCCAGGAGGTTCAGTCTAAAGAGTGTGGACGGATGAAAGGGGTGCCATGCAGTGAAAGGGTGACAGTGAACCCTGTATCGGGGTAGCACCAGAATATATAAAAGGAGTAGAAGCAGAGAGTGAATAAGCGGTGAAGACTTTAACTTGCGTAGATTACATGCGATGTGCGTGCATGTATTCTTAAAGATAAAGAGTTGCAGTTAATTGTATCGTTGGGGTGTGCGAGCTAAGCGGTGGCGAAGCGGGTCCATAACATTTTGGTGGCAGCGGTGGGATCTGTTCGTCTGACGGTTGTGAGATCAACTGCGCATAAAGCTGTATGACCAACCGGTCAGGACGTGCATACAAGACGATGGCGGAAGTTAACTGGCAAGAGATGTTGCAGGGTTTGGCGGAGGACAGAAAGAGACGCGATGAAGAGATAGAAGGCGTGCGAGTGCGGAGGGAAGCCGAAATTGTAGAAGAAAGGCGGCGCAGAGACGAAGAGAACGTCACAAGAGAGGCGGCAATGTCGAAAAGGTTAGAAGAAGAACGCCGAAGTCGAGGTGAAGAGAGAGAGGCAATGAGGAACCAAATGGAGCAACTGGCGAAGATGGTCGAACGGTCCGTCATCGCAGCAGGAGAGAGGACTCCTGCGGAGTTGGGAATCAAATTGGTTGCCCTGCGGGATAGCGACGACATCGAAGCGTATCTAGTGACCTTCGAACGTATAATGGCGGCACACAAGATCGACCGAGGTCGATGGCCCCATTATCTGGCTCCACAGCTGAGCGGAAGGGCGCAGTTAGCCTTTGTGGCATTATCGATCACGGACTCGTCGAACTATGATGCAATCAAAGCGGCGATCTTGATGCGTTACGATCTGAACGAGGAGGCGTACCGCAATTACTTTCGGAAAGCAGCACGGAAAGTAGGGGAGACATATCGCGAGTTCTGCGTACGATTGATGGATCTACTGGCCAAGTGGCTGCGGGAGTATAAGACCGTAGAGGATATTCAGCAAGAGTTCGGTATCGAACAACTAGTGAACAGTCTCACGATGGAGAAGCGGCTGTGGCTACTGGAGCGGAAGCCGAAGGGGTGTGTGAAGGCGGGAGAGTTGTTGGATACGTACGAACAGGCTAGACGAAAGGAAGGCGTCCCGGTTAAACAGAGGCAAGGTGGTGAAGTGGATACCTTGCAAGAAAGCGAAAAAGCTTCGAGAGATACACCTGTACTAAGGAAGCCAGAGCAGAGAAGCTCCGGTAGGGGTCCGAGGTGTTATTCATGCCATCAGTTTGGGCATATCTCGAGTAAGTGTCCCAGTCGAGGGAGCTACTATGGCGGACGTGGTCAGAAGTTCCGAAGGACAGAAAATGGAGATACCTTGGTTCCTGTGAGGAGCGGAAAGGTAGAGGGAACGGATGTCTCGGATATCGTTTTGGATACTGGAGCGGGGAGAACGCTAGTGCGGGCGTGTCTGGTACCAAGGAAGAGACTGTTGGGAAGGAACGTAATGGTGGAGTGCGTACACGGAGATAGAGTATCTTATCCGTTAGCCCGAGTCGAGGTCATTGTGGACGAGAAGCACTACTGGTTGGAGGCAGCAGCTGTTAAAAAGCTTCCAATGTCAGTGCTGTTGGGAAGAGATGTACCGGAGCTGGTGAAGATCGGTCCGACGGTTCAAGGTCCCAAGAAGAGTTTGGTGATGGCAACGACTACGCGGGCTCAGGCAAAGAAGCGGATGGAAGAAGATGAACGTACCGAACAAAAAGAGAAGCAGAGTGGGGCAAAGGCCACTCCTGTGGTGGAACAGGTGGATAGCGACGTTGCAATGGAAAGCAGAGTGCAGTTAAAGAATAGTTTGGACAACGCGGCAGTGCAACATAAAGCGGAAGGCTTGAAGGCACCAGAGAAGCCGGAGCACCTCGATGTTGAGGGGAAGAAGTTGTTCAATGTGGAAGAGATCCAGAGATTGCAGCGTGAAGACCCTACTTTGCAGCCGTTGTGGAAAGCGGCAAAAGGAGAGCGCACGAAGGTGAATGTGTGGTTCTATGAAGAGAACGGGATGCTGTATCGACATTGGCAGCCACTTGTAGAAGGAGAAGGCCTGGCAATTGAGCAATTGGTGTTGCCGGTTCTAGTTCGAAGAACGGTCATGACGGTGGCTCACGAAATCCCGTTGGCTGGACATATGGGAAAGAAACGGACGGTGCAGCGAGTACTACAGCGGTTTTACTGGCCGTCAGTTTATCGTGATGTGGCAGAGTGGTGCAGGTGCTGTGCGATATGCCAGAAGTGTTCCAAGGGGAGAAAGGGATACGCTCCCCTTATGCCCCTACCGATTATAGAAGAGCCGTTTGGAAGGATCGCGATGGACATTGTTGGACCTCTTCCGAGGAGCAGGTCGGGAAACAAGTATGTCCTAGTCGTCTGTGACTATGCGACGAGGTACCCAGAGGCTGTGGCATTAAAATCAATAGATGCGGAACATGTGGCCGAGGAACTGATTCCATTGTTCGCCAGAGTTGGGGTCCCGAGAGAGATTCTGACGGACCAAGGGTCGAATTTTACATCCAGATTACTGGAGGAGCTGTATCGACTCTTACATGTGAGGCCAATTAGGACCAGCCCATATCACCCTCAAACGGATGGGTTGGTCGAACGTTTCAATGGAACGCTGAAGGCCATGCTAAGAAAAGTTGTGACCGCCGAGGGTCAAGATTGGGATAAGTGGCTACCGTATGTGCTGTTCGCGTATCGAGAGGTACCTCAAGCATCCACAGGATTTTCACCGTTTGAACTGGTGTATGGAAGGCAAGTGAGAGGACCGCTCGATATTCTGAAGGAGACGTGGGAAGCACCTAGCCAAGGAAGTGACGAGAGCATAGTATCGTATGTATTGAGCGTGCAGGAGAGGTTGTCGAAAATGTCGGAACTCGTGAAGGAGAACCTGACGCAGGCTCAAGCTGAGCAGAAGCAGTGGTATGACCAAAACGCAAGGGAGCGTGAGTTCAAAGATGGAGACCAGGTGCTGGTATTACTACCGACAAGTACTAGCAAATTGATGGCGAGTTGGCAGGGTCCGTATGGTATTACCAAAAAGGTTACTCCAGTCACCTATGAAGTCAACATGCATGACAAGAGGAAAAAGAAGAGGATCTTCCATGTGAACATGTTGAAAGAGTGGAATATGCCAACAACAGTGTGCTTGTGGACGGAAGAAGTAAACGAGGAAGGCGAAGAGGAGATTCCGTTGTGGGAGAGTAACAAGGAGAATGGTGAGATGAAAGTAGGAAAGATGGTTGGAGCCGAACAACTGAGGCAGCTTCATGCTTTGCACAAAGATTTCGCTGATGTAATAAGAAATACACCAGGGAGGACGAATCTTGCGGTGCATACAATTGAGACTAACGGCCCACCAACAAGGTTACCGCCCTATAGGTTGCCATATTGCTATCGGGACTCAGTGAAGGAGGAGTTGGGAGAGATGCTGAAGCATGGGGTCATAGAGCGTTCCAACAGTCCTTGGGCGTCGCCTATGGTTCTTGTCAAGAAGAAGGATGGGTCCCTGCGGGTCTGTGTCGATTTCCGAAGGTTGAACGGAGTGACGCGACAGGATGCGTACCCTATGCCGCGGATTGATGAACTGATTGACAGACTTGGACGGGCGAAGGTGATAACAACTTTGGATTTGTCAAAAGGTTATTGGCAAGTGCCAGTTGCAGCTGAGGACCGAGTAAAGACTGCCTTTTCTTCTCCATATGGACTGTTCCAGTTTACAGTAATGCCTTTCGGATTGCAAGGAGCCCCAGCAACGTTCCAGAGAATGATGGATGAATTGTTGAGGGGAACAGAGGGCTACTCAGCGGCTTACCTGGACGATATAGTGATTTACAGCGATAATTGGAAGGATCACATGAAGCATTTGAGGGATGTGTTCCGGAGATTGAGAAAAGCGGCATTAACAGTGAAGTTGGATAAATGCAAGTTCGGGATGGTCCAATGCGTATATCTTGGACATATGGTGGGAAATGGAATTGTGAGGCCAGAAAACTCCAAACTGGAGGCTCTCAAGGAATTTCCGATTCCAAGGACAAAGACGGCAGTGAGGGAGTTTCTAGGCTTGGCGGGCTATTACAGGAGATTTATCCCGAATTTCGCGGAGACAGCAGCGCCTTTGTCAGATCTGACCAGGAAAACAGCCACAAAAGAGGTCCAGTGGAATAGTGAGTGTGGAAGGGCATTTGAGAAGTTGAAATCGTTGCTGTGCGGGGAGCCGGTATTGAAGTGCCCAGATTTTGAGAAAGCCTTTGTGTTGCAGACGGATGCTTCTGATCGAGGAGTGGGAGCTGTCTTAAGTCAAATGTATGATGGGGAGGATCATCCAGTGGCGTATTTCAGCCGGAAGCTGTTGCCTAGAGAAGAGAAATACTCAGTTGTGGAAAAGGAGTGCCTGGCGATACGGTTGGCAGTACAGATGTTCAGGGTGTACCTGTTAGGAAGACCATTTACTATCCAGACGGACCACAGATCATTGGAGTGGCTTGATCGACTAAAGGATACAAATAATAGACTGATGCGATGGAGTCTTGCGCTGCAGCCATTCCAGTTCACCGTGCAATATCGAAAAGGAAAGGCTAACGCCAATGCGGATGCTTTGTCCAGGGCGTTTAGGGCTGGAGCGACAGGTGTGTCGCTGGAGAAGGGTGGTGGAGTGTCATGGAGCAAAGGTGACCAGGAAGAGAAGGGAGAGTCTACAGAGCATGACCCGATGAATAGGTGCCAGGAGGTTCAGTCTAAAGAGTGTGGACGGATGAAAGGGGTGCCATGCAGTGAAAGGGTGACAGTGAACCCTGTATCGGGGTAGCACCAGAATATATAAAAGGAGTAGAAGCAGAGAGTGAATAAGCGGTGAAGACTTTAACTTGCGTAGATTACATGCGATGTGCGTGCATGTATTCTTAAAGATAAAGAGTTGCAGTTAATTGTATCGTTGGGGTGTGCGAGCTAAGCGGTGGCGAAGCGGGTCCATAACAAACCACTACATGTAAGAATGTTCACAGAACAATGAAAGCCCTACACAGCTAGGCACCAAAACATATTGCTGCCTGGGTCTATTTGGCACTGACTAAACATCACACAGTGAACTATAAAAACTTCAGAGTGACACCAAAGCAATCAAACTTCAGTGCTAACAGCCCACAGTTAGTCCACCAACCCTCCCCTTTGGCAGGAGTGCCCCAGTTATCAAGACTGTGGCTACATGCATCATGGCAGCCTCATCATGGGGTGTGGCAAAGCAGCCATCCCACCAACTGTGTGAGTGTATTACCCCTTGGCAACTTCTTCAAGTATGTGTATGTGTATGTGTGTGTATGTGTGTATGTGTGTATGTGTGTGCGCATGTGTGTGCATGCAAGGTGAGTGTTAAGATCATGTGATGTGGTTTAGTAGACATTATTAGGTGATTAGGGTAAGTAGGAATGCTAGCATTAAATACCAAACCATCTTCATCAGGCACCTGATGACAGTATGAGGTGAACACATGACAGTATGAGGTGAGCACATGACAGTATGAGGTGAGCACATGACAGCATGAGGTTAGCACATGATAACAACATGAGGTGAGCACATGACGACAGCATGAGGTGAGCACATGACAGCATGAGGTGAGCACATGATGACAGCATGAGGTTAGCACATGATGACAGCATGAGGTTAGCACATGATGACAGTATGAGGTGAGCACATGACAGCATGAGGTTAGCACATGATGACAACATGAGGGTAGCACATGTCAGCATGAGGTGAGCACATGATAACAACATGAGGTGAGCACATGATGACAGCATGAGGTTAGCACATGATGACAGCATGAGGTGAGCACATGACAGCATGAGGTGAGCACATGATGACAGCATGAGGTTAGCACATGATGACAGCATGAGGTTAGCACATGATGACAGTATGAGGTGAGCACATGACAGACAGCATGAGGTTAGCACATGATGACAACATGAGGGTAGCACATGTCAGCATGAGGTGAGCACATGATGGCAGCATGAGGTTAGCACATGATGACAGCATGAGGATAGCACATGATGACAGCATGAGGTGAGCACATGATGACAGTACGAGGTGAGCACATGACAGCATGAGGTTAGCACATGATGACAGTATGCGGTGAGATCATGACAGCATGAGGTGAGCACATGATGACAGTATGAGGTGAGCACATGACAGCATGAGGTTAGCACATAATGACAGTATGAGGTGAGCACATGACAGCATGAGGTTAGCACATAATGACAGTATGAGGTGAGCACATGACAGCATGAGGTTAGCACATGATGACAGCATGAGGTGAGCACATGATGTCAGCATGAGGTGAGCACATGACAGCATGAGGTGAGCACATGACGACAGCATGAGGTGAGCACATGACAGCATGAGGTGAGCACATGATGACAGCATGAGGAGAGCACATGATGACAGCATGAGGTGAGCACATGACAGCATGAGGTGAGCACATTATTATCAAGGAGGCCATTGTTCATGTGCATCAGACTGTCAAACGGCATACGCTTGTCTCACCAATAACTCAGAACACACATATACATGCAATGTACCCAGAGCACCGATCCTGCATGCTTGATGCACAGATTACATCATGACCAATGTAACAGGAACATTGAATCAGTGAATATACACACGTTGAACGTGTACACATATACATGCTCACATACACATGTATGCGCATACATGCACACAACAAACACACACGCACACACATGTACCAAATGCACACACATATCATACATGTTACTATTACATACACATGTATACACACACACACACACACAACACACACACAATCACACACATATGCAGCATGTAGCCTGACCCTGGGCGTGTATACTGAGCTGGTTGCCACAGTTACAATCAGCCCATTTCAAAAGGTGACTTTTAAAAATTGATTATAATAGTATGTATGACAACCATAAATTATTTATATACATGGTACAACCCAGAAATATTACAAAACTACATTGGCTTACCTTTCAGTGGTCACTCCATCCAACGCGACGTCTACACAACTTGGGGCTTTTTGGCTTCACACATATCATCACTGAAACTGTATACAAGTACCGGTAGACGAATCAAATTCAAATGTGCGTAATTCATAAACTAAGCTAGTATGTGTATACATACATTTTAGCCAGAACTCCGACCAACCAGATATACGCTTTCCTTCCGCGATTTCTTTATTTGACACTTCGGAACACGTATAGCCATCTTTCTTTTTAATTTTAAATTTAACAAGTAAATAAAAACATTCTCTAACGAGAGAGTTGTTGGTATATAGGATTGACCAATGGTGGTGTAAAAAGCACGGAAACAAGAGTGACAGAAATTTTACTGGAAAATTGAAATAGGCCTATATTTAGCCCATTACTCAAGCATGTGTGTAATATTGTGTGCTAAATATAGGCCTATTTCAATTTTCCAGTAAAATTTCTGTCACTCTTGTTTCCGTGCTTTTTACACCACCATTGGTCAATCCTATATACCAACAACTCTCTCGTTAGAGAATGTTTTTATTTACTTGTTTCATAGGTTTTTTTTCACCGTAGTCGATGAAATGTAGGAAGAGCATATAGAATTTGGACGATCCCCTTTATCTCTTAATGCAATAACAAATAACTTTTTATTTTTATTTTAATAATAATAATTTCATTAATATAACACATTACACACACAAACGGATCTAGCTCTATGACAGTGGGATAATTCTAGAGAGGATGGCTGTAGCATTGGCACGAACTAGATGGACATTAAGCCGGCCATAAATGTCATTCAGCACAACTGACTTGGACATGCATGTAGAGGTGGCGAGTCTAGAGGCAATTGATGAAATGATAGAAGAGGCCTCATCACCCCAAGCTCCATACGATAACTTTAATAATTATTATTATAATTATATGAATAATAATTTCATTACGTAACACAATTAAGTTTAATACTCAAGAAGGGGAGCACGGGCACATCTGAGGAGAATGGCTCTTGCATTCTGCCTCATCAGTGTGACACCCAGCAGGCAGTACATTTGGCTCAGTGCCTCAGTTTCACATATTCCCACTTGCATGGCTAGCCTCTTACTCAATCTGGAGTAGCATTCTGAATTAGTAGTGTTTATTGTTAAGTGCCCTCGCCCGCGCCCTCGTCACCTGCGGGGACGTCCTCCTCCCCGGCCTCCCTGCCATGCTGGGTTCTGCCAGGGTGGCAGTGGCCATGCAGGCCAGGGAGGGAGCACAGGCGGCGGTGGTACCGGCGGGAGCGCAGCTGGTGGTGGTGGCGGGATTATCCCTGCTCGTTCTGCCAGGAATGCCGGCAGGGGCAGCGCTGGTGGTGCCGGCGGGGGTAGCGCTGGTGGTGCCGACGGGGGCAGCGCTGGTGGTGCCGGCGGGGGCAGCGCTGGTGGTGCCGGCGGGGGTAGCGCTGGTGGTGCCGGCGGGGGTAGCGCTGGTGGTGCCGGTGGGGGTAGCGCTGCTGGTAGTGGTGGTGGGGGCAGTGCTGCTGGTGGTGGTAGGAGTGGCAGGGCTTCTAGAGGTGGCGGGGTGAAGGGGAGAGGAGTCGGAGGATGTATGTCATCCTCTTCCTCCTCCGACCCCTCTTGATTAAAAAAACCCGTAAGGTCTTCAGCTGCCATCTACATGTACGTGACAGAGACAGAGTATGATTTTAAAATTTTTTACCTTATTCTTTTTTCAAGCAAGTTTACACGTGAATCCACATAGAGTATATTATTAAATTCTTACCTCTTTTTGCAAAGTGCACTATAATTCAGCGGGTGCATGACTGACTTTTATACCTGCAAAGCCTTAACACGTGTACAGACTGTGCTATATTTCTATTGGTCCAATTCCATCATATTAACGGCATGTGCTCAAATTTTATTGGTCAAATTTGAAAAGGCTCCAATCTAAACATGGAGGTGTAGCCTACATGAAGTAAAGCTGGATAGTGTGGGAACTCAGGAAGCAAACTACATGACTGCATGTAGATCTGGGATAACATGGCACCTTGTAGATTGATAAGGATATGTTTTCAGGTGAGTAATATCTGTGGACAGGGTCTGCAGTATTATGAGTGTAGGCAGAATGTCTGATTTTTTCACTACATAAATGTGAGAGTAGAAGTACCTTATGGTAGCTATAACAAGTTGATTTGAAAAAGTACAAGACTATTGGCGGCATGTGGTAGCTCACTATCCCTAAGAATAGCTTTTTCAAGACCACCATTATACTCCATTAGTGCATGAGATTTGGGTTCATACAAGGAGTAGCTATATGGGAGAAGGATATGGTTGCAGTTATTTTCATTTCACCTATAGTTCTCAGCCCTTGCAACTGTAATGATATTCATACAGTTGCAACATATGTACATGGCTAGACAGATAAGGAAGCCTTCAAATAAGGAAGCCTTTTTATACATCAGATTAAAACAATAGACACTACTACTGTACACACAGTTGCATGCTTTACATGTGAAGTGAGTGGTTTTGTGCAGATCTGTGCTGTACATAGTTGTGCGGGCCCTACTACCGCGTTTGGTCAGGTAGTAGGGTGACAAGCCCGACCAAACACCGCCCGACTATGCTCTACAAATGTTGCATGCACAGCTTTTTAATGTTAATACAACATGCCATAACATACCTTTGGGTGGTAGAGGTAGTGCTGTGAACCCTGCGGTACCGAGTCCTCTCGGAAGCACATTTTGCCAATCGGACAGTGGGGTCATTCCAATACCGACTCCTTTTAGATGCTTTAATGGCAGCTGAATTGTCCTCGTATTACTGCCTGTTAGCAGCGCGGTTTCCCTCGAGGTCCTCTTCATATCGCCGCCTTTTAGCAGCATGGTTCTCCTCGAGGTCCTCTTCATATCGCCGCCTTTTAGCAGCACGGTTCTCCTCGAGGTCCTCTTCATATCGCCGCTTTTTAGCAGCACGGTTCTCCTCGAGGTTCTCTTCATATCGCCGCCTTTTAGCAGCACGGTTCTCCTCGAGGTCCTCTTCATATAGCCGCCTTTTAGCAGCACGGTTCTCCTCGAGGTCCTTATCATATCGCCACCTTTTAGCAGATCGCTTAGATTCAATATCTGCGTTGTAGCAGTCGCGTACAGAGGCCTTCTTCTTTTCGGGATCGACCTTGTAGCTGTCGCGTACAGAGGCCTTCTTCTTTTCGGGATCGACCTTGTAGCTGTCGCGTACAGAGGCCTTCTTCTTTTCGGGATCGGCCTTGTACCTGTCGCGTACAGAGGCCTTCTTCTTTTCGGGATCGGCCTTGTAGCTGTCGCGTACAGATCCCTTCTTCTTTTCGGGATCGGCCTTGTAGAGCGCTCGGGCTTTTGCTTTGTTCTCGTCTTGCTTTTGGAGGTATTCCGCTCGTTGCTTAGATCTCTTCTTTTGATTACGCGAAGGCATTTTTAGAAAAACAACTTCACTAGCCAAAGTAACAACTAAACTGCAAAGGAACACCAAATATTTTTTGTGCAGGTTAGAGTATTTATACTGCCTAAAATTATTTAAAAATATCTATTACATACATTATTAAATAGAACTTGATATGTGTCTATATGACATGTAAGGATAACGTGCCGGTAAATTTCGAAGCGATTGGTACTATTCCCGTCCTTCTAAACCGTTCCTAGCTCGAGTTATACCTTCCTAAGAAGAAGAAGAAGACGACGACGATGGAGAATTATTTTAGGACTGGGCACGAGAAACAGGAAATTGTTTGTTTCTCTATAACCACACCGTTTTATGACACGGAACAAACGTAGAACTGTAGATCGTTGTGCTCTCATTCCGCCGCGATAAAGAGATAAGCGATCCGTTTCTCCGTTGTCCCTCCAGACGCTAGTTAAGTTTTATTAATGACATTCATCAACCCTCAATCAATCCTATATTGAACCTGCTGCCGCAGGTTCAGATGGCCCATTATTAATGGCCAATAGCTCAATTAACAACGAATTACGCCCTCGCTATGATGCGGTATAAAATTAGCATCACATGTATACAGTTATACACAATGTGTATAACAGTTACTTGTATAACAATGATATACAGGCGGATATACAGGCGAGTATAACAACCCTTTTTACACTGCGGTTTTTTAATTAGTACATGGGGCAGTGCAAGAGAAAACTGGGCTTATGTGATTTTTAACATTTCTTCAATTCATCTTGCAGTATCTTTGCGACCTTTAAAGCTCTGTCCTTCAAACTTACTACATATATTACCGGACCATTTTACTACTGCATTTTGTTGTCGAATGTTTTTTATTTACTCCCTGGGGGGTCCTCATGATTAAACAACCAGAACAGTTAGATTTCAATGGATCTCGATGAAAGAATGCCTTTTCGCGTTCAAATTTGCACCACATTTACAACACTGCACCCGCTATTTTTTCCGCCTTTTCGTTTGAGATGTGATGAGCGGTTACAAAACAGCGGCGTTTGAAAGTTGTCATTCATTTGTCTTCCGATTGCTCCGCCATTGTGCCGTCATTGCTATTTTAACCCCGTGACTACGAGATACTGCCCATCAAGTGCCCCACCCTCCCTCGAATAGATAGCCCAGGCCATCCGGAGGTGGAGTGGACCTGACATTTTGCAAGTTGCTTGTCACGTGAGTATCACTTGGTTCACCGGTCTGCGTCTCCCACAGGAAAAAGAAATCCCAGCCTTGGGTTTTTAAAATCCATCCTGGAATTGAGCGTCTAGTATGGGAATATCGCAAAAACCTTCCTTGGATTTGGCGTCCAGGGTGGGTATAGCTTATAAACAATACTGGGTTTGTCGAACAAAAAGTTGAAGGAATGAATAAAAATGAGCTCAACACGGTTTTTGTTCGACAAACCCAGCATGGTTTTTAAGCTATACCCACCCTGGACGCCAAATCCCAGGATGGTTTTTGCGATATTCCCATGCTAGACGCTCAATTCCAGGATGACTTCTTGTTAAAAAACAAAAAACCCAAGGCTGGGATTTTCCCTGTGTCCATCAGTTGCGTAAACGAGTTGGGAGTTTACGGTGGCGCGTGGCGACATGAAAGCCTTGAATTGATCGAGCTACGTGATCCAAAGGCTAAGATAACGTGCGTAAGCTCAAACCCTTTTGCAATCACGTATTGTAGTTGAGCTTGTATGTTTTTTCATTTCTACGAGGGTGATTCGTTTTTTTTTTTTTTTTTTTTTTTTTCTCGGACACAGGCCACACGTGCTGTCGCTCGTGTATTTGTGACTGAGATATAATCGCTACACGTCATCCTACTTAAACTGACCGGTGCAGCGTTTGTGTTTACTGCAACTGCAGGGGCCGATACAGAACTTTCCAAAAGGGGGGGTTGAGACCCACGATACCAAAAGCAGGGTGTGTGTGTGTGGGGTGGTGGGGTGGTGGGGGGTGTCACCGTGTGTACTGTCCGCTTCAGGTCCGATACAAAAAGCGGGGGGGGGGGGGGGGGGGGGGGGGCTGCTTAGAAGAAGAGGGGGAGGTACCTTATATGAAAGGGGGGGTTGCAACCCCCAACCCCCCCCCCACCCCTGTATCCACCTCTGTGCAAGATATACATGAAAACGATTTGGAATGGTACGTTACCCTAGTAGTGTACACCCATGCCAGTTATAATCCGGTATTATGGAGACTGTTGCCTGTGAGCAGCAAAGTGATGACCAATCCGTTTACACCACTGATCAGTGATGGCATAACATACACTATGCCAGTATTATATGGCCACAATGGTGCTGTTGACAATACTCAGACCCCCAAAATTTATGCCTTCAACACATTGGAAATCTTGTACACACAATTGTCTGTATGATGTGTGTACATTGACTACGTAGTTTGTCACTACAAGTCACACACAAAATAACTGTGCAGACACACTCCCACACAAAAAATATCACAGTTCTTGGGGTAAGCAGTATGCAGTGTGTCCCTTCATATGGCTTGCTTGCATTCAGACTTCATACCACTCGGGTATACTTGCTCCTATTAGATGCACTTGTATGTGTTGGGTCCTCCTGTTCAGTCAAAGAACCTGTGTATGCATGTGAGAGCGTACACGTACATGTATGGATGTGAGTGTACCTGTGGTGCGCATATGTGTGCATGTGTGTATGTGTGTGTGTGCATGAATGTATGCGTGTGCATTTGTGTGTGCAAGTGTGTATGTGTGGGGGGGGGGGGGGATATTTTCTGTTTCTGCTGGTGGGGGACAGAATCTGCTAGTGTATTGTGTCCTCGGGGGACATGATTTGTAAGCCGGTTATGTGCAGATTCTACTAACAGATTTTGTCCAGGGGAACAATTTCAGTGCACAATGTTGTTGCATAGCTGATAGAATACAATGAGCCAATAGGTGTAGTGTTCTGACTGAAATTGGATTATGTAGTAGTCCATACAATTGTGGTTTGATACAAAACACCAATCCAACAGCCACTGGTGCTGCCATACAGGCCAAGCTTGTACCCATGTGTTTGTCAGTGGTTGATATGGGGATGGGGTAGATGTGACTTTGGAGCATACAGCATTCTATGGTTGCCTTTGTACATAAATTGTATGCTTGAGGTCAGCAACCTGCCCACAGTCAGCCCCCTTTCACTAATGCAACAGAACATCTTGACCTGGATACTAAAATCCAAACTAATGTGGCCTGTACAAGTAGCACTGTTGTAAGAGCTCTATGAAATCAAGTTTGGTAGCACCAGTGGCCAATGGATTGGTGCTTTGTATCAAACTTGGACTACTACATAATGCCACAGCACTACACACCATTCCCTGTTGGCTCATTGTATTTTTAATTACATGCACACATAAACAAAAGCAAACATACACACACATGCATGCATGCACATGTACACTCACATGCATACACAGGTTCTTTGAATGGATGGGAAAAAGGAGAACATTTTATGAAAGAGGGAGACATTTATTTCGCTTGTGGACATTTTGTCTGGGGATGGGATCTGCTATGATACCAGTATGAGCATGGCATGGGACTTAGAATTGGATGTCTCCCAGCAACAGTACAAGTTTTTGAGACTGGTTCCTTAACTCTTTACAGGGATAGAACAACAGGCTAAGGTTTTGTGGTCTGTCTAGTGTCCTGCATGTGAATGTAAGCGATGTGCCTTTACCATGAATGCGTGCATACCTGTGTGATTCTACTCGCTTAGGTGTGCTTAGCTTGTATAGATGTTGTGACCATCTATTAATGTAATGAGCCACAGTTGCAGACACAGGCAACATATACAAGTGCATCTAATAGGAGCAAGTATACCCGAGTGGTATGAAGTCTGAATGCAAGCAAACCATATGAAGGGACACACTGCATACTGCTTACCCCAAGAACTGTGATATTTTTGTGTGGGAGTGTGTGCGCACAGTTATTTTGTGTGTGACTTGTAGTGACGAACTACGCAGTCAATGTACACATCATACAGACAATTGTGTGTACAAGATTTCCAATGTGTTGAAGGCATAAATTTTGGGGGTCTGAGTATTGTCAACAGCACCATTGTGGCCATATAATACTGGCATAGTGTATGTTATGCCATCAGTGGTGTAAACGGATTGGTCATCGCTTTGCTGCTCACAGGCAACAGTCTCCATAATACCGGATTTTAAACTGGCATGGGTGTAAACTACTAGGATAACGTACTATTCCAAATCGTCTTCATGTATACATTGCAGTGAACACAAACGTTGAGCCGGTCGAGTTTAAGTAGGATGACGTGTAGCGATTATATCTCAGTCACAAATACACGAGCGACAGCACGTGTGGCCTGTGTCCGAGAAAAAAAAATCGAATTACCCTCGTAGAAATGAACAAACATACAAGCTCAACTACAACAGGGTTTGAGCTTACACACGTTGTCTTAGCCTTAGGATCACGTAGGCTCGATCAATTCGACGTTTTCATGTCGCCACGCGCCACCGTAAACTCCCAACTCGTTTACGCAACTGAAGGAGACGCAGACAGGTGTAACCTAGTGATGCTCACGTGACAAACAACTTGCAAAATGTCAGGTCCACCTCCGGATGGCCTGGGCTATCTATTCGAGGGAGGGTGGGGCACTTGATGGGCAGTATCTCGTAGTCACGGGGTTAAAATAGCAATGACGGCACAATGGCGGAGCAATCGGAAGACAAATGAATGACAACTTTCAAACGCCGATGTTTTGTAACCGCTCATCACATCTCAAACGAAAAGGCGGAAAAAATAGCGGGTGCAGTGTTGTAAATGTGGTGCAAATTTGAACGCGAAAAGGCATTCTTTCATCGAGATCCATTGAAATCTAACTGTTCTGGTTGTTTAATCATGAGGACCCCCCAGGGAGTAAATAAAAAACATTCGACAACAAAATACAGTAGTAAAATGGTCCGGTAATATATGTAGTAAGTTTGAAGGACAGAGCTTTAAAGGTCGCAAAGATACTGCAAGATGAATTGAAGAAATGTTAAAAATCACATAAGCCCAGTTTTCTCTTGCACTGCCCCACATACTACCATTATACACAGTTATACACAATTATATGCAATGTGTATAACAAATGCTGTATAACTACTTGTATAACAATGTTATACAGGCGAGTATAACAACCCTTTTTACACAGTGCAAGTGCCAAGACCACAAGGTGTCACTGCTATTTCACTGCTATTTCAGTGGTGATCATACTGTTGGCCTATTTGTCAGGAACCATATCAGCTAACCTCTGCAACTCTAGGTCCTTCTCACTGGGAATCTTGACCATTCTCCTGCTCCCTCACACACTTTAAAACAATGGCTGATATAAATGATGAGCTGCAAATATATGGTTGCATGGGCGGCCAATTCACCACCCTGCTGGGCTACCTGGTTACAAAGATTGCTCCCGGTCAAACATGGCCTCCCATGCTTCCTACCATCCTGTAGACACATTGACCCACTGGTATACAGCATACAATTACGCATTCGTTAACTTAGCTAAGTACCCACTGGTCAACAGTGACGCATGCGATAACACATAACCCTGGCATACACACCCCCATTCCTGTCCTCCTCACTTATCTTACCCACCTGTTAAGCCATGCCATGCATCATTAATATCTTACATACGTACCGACGCTTATAGTTCAAGTGGTAAACGTCCATAATGCTCTACGTTCGAATTCACATAGCAGGCATACTGCGGTTCAAATTATTCATATCAAAGTTATACATGTAAGTTATTTAGATTTGAATGCGTTGCATAATTCATTGCGGTGTGCGTATACGTGATATTTCGAGAATACGCACAATGAATAATTGTCACCTAGGGATTCTTGAAATATACCAGGTGGATATTCGAAATATACACTACCCTTGGTATATTGATGGTATACGCGAAATATACGCAAAAATATACGCTAGCGTATACTAGGTTTTTTGCACAGTGTGCGATACACTCTTGTACACATGTTATACACGCAAGGTGCATGGATACTATATACGCTGCATTTTGTATAACAATAGAATACACATGCAGTATAACGTATGTATAACATGAGTATGGTGTGCATTCGTGTATGTATAACAAGAGTACCCGGTGTATAACTATGAGTATTTTATTGCGGCTACATCTGACTCAGCAACATATCCCGCCCATATTTGTTTACACAATTTGTACTTGTCCGGACATTGCAAGGGTAACGTTTCGCTGATATTAGTTATTTCGTCCGGACTTTTGTATGAAAACCCATGTCGCATTTTTTCATCCACTTAATTCATATTCGCCAGGAATTTTTTTAAACACGTACATTGTACAACTGAAAACAATTTAAGCACAAATGTTCTATAAAAACTTCTATTCAGTATATGCACGTCCACCATCCACGGCAGAAGCCCATCAGGAGTAGGCAGTGACACTGTAGAGCCCAAAACACGCTGCTTCCTTGCTTGCTTCAATGAACTGTCCACTAGCTCTTCTGTTGAGATCCATCCATCAAGTCATTGAGCTCTAGTGATCTCCTACTTGGCCTCCTACGACAAATTGTGGCGGACCCTTCTCCATCTTCTTCTTCTGACATTAGGGTAGGATTTAATAAACTCCAAAACTCCTAGCTTTATACTGCCTCCGATAGGTCTCTCCCAAATCTGTGCAATATATAAAATACGTGCATGGGTAATACATGCGCGCATGAACGAAAATGCATGTACTTACTCATTGTTGCCTTGACCGAACAAGTCTTTTCTCCGTTTGGAGTTCCGTGCTCTCACGTCGAAGACTATTTCTGTATATGTTGCGACACCAACTATTCAGAAAAGCAATGAACATGGTCTCATTTCTTGCAACCTATTTAATGCTATTATGTCTGAAAGGTGAATACTGCGTGTATAAGTGTGTGTGTGTGTGTGTGTGTGTGTGTGTATGTGTGTGTGCATGTTTGTATATGTGTGCATTGAGAACCATGCAATCCAGAACACTATGCAATCTTAATAAGAAACCCAAGTTATAAAATAGCGCATTAAACTTTTAATGACCAATATCAATATTCAACTTATCAGGATAGAGTCACAAGCACATGTTAGTACACTTCTAGTAGGGATGAGAATTTCATTGTTACACCATTTCTCATTTGAACTATAGGGGATGGCTGATGTAAAAGGTCTATACTGATGGGGAGCAAAAGTAAGGGTATATGAAATAGCACATACATAGACACTTCAACTGACCTTGTCAATGGCTAGCGATGTCACAGGCTAATTCTTCATGCACTGTGCAAAGAAGACTTGACATCAGGGACAACTGGTATGATAGTCAGCTCTCAGGTAACCTTTAAGTTCAACTGCCATTCTGACAGCCACAAGGGGGGATAGTGAGATTTTGACATGGTGGTGATAAGGATTTCCCTGTTCAGTGCTTTCAGCTGTCAAAACGAATAAACATTACAAGATTGGTCTAGACATACATGCCCAACTTACATGTTTTTGTCAAGCCTTATATGGTCTTGCCATTAAGCCTAGCCAGACATAAGGATCAGAGGTGCGCACTAAGTGGAAAGGTACAAAGAGTTAGGTATTCTGATCAGAAATACACTGGGTGTTATGGGAAAGATAGTACAGTGCAAGGTCTTGCATGTGGTGAATGCATTGAAAAGGGAAGAAGGGAAGAAGGGTAATATTGCAAGTCCAGTCAGTATAAAATCCAAGGGAATGTGCACTTAAAATAAAAAGGTTCACTGCACAATGACCACACATCTACAGTGCAGCCAAAACCATCAATCTGTCTTAGTCACCCCCAGTGAAATATATTCTAGATACCGACTCACAGTCAACCCAAGGTCCATCTTACACTCTGGGTGTCAATGTATATGATGAAAAGTGTGAAGGGTTAAACAACTTGGCCGACACTATAAACCCTATGGGTGTGGTCTAGAATGTAAGAGTGTGAGGGGTTGGGTGTGGTCTAGAATGTAAGAGTGTGAGGGTTAAGAAACTTAGACGACAACATACACCCTCTGGATGTGGTCTAGAATGTAAGACTGTGAGGGGTTAAGCAGCTTGGCACACACAATAAGCCCTCTGGGCGTGTTCTAAAATGTAAGAGTACTAGTGTGAGGGGTTAAGCAAGTTGGACGACACAATACACCCTCTGGATGTGGTCTAGAATGTAAGAGTGTGAGGGGTTAAGCAGCTTGGCGGACACAATACACCCTCTGGGTGTGTTCTAAAATGTAAGAGTGTGAGGGGTTAAGCAAGTTGGACGACACAATACACCCTCTGGATATGGTCTAGAATGTAAGAGTGTGAGGGGTTAAGCAGCTTGGCGGACATAATAAGCCCTTAGGGTGTGGTCTAGAATGTAAGCGTGTGAGGGGTTAAGCAGCTTGGCGACACAATAGACTTGTATTGTGTCGCCAAGCTGCTTAACTCCTCACACTCTTACATTCTAGACCACATCCAGAGGGTGTCACAATAGACTTGTATTGTGTCGCCAAGCTGCTTAACTCCTCACACTCTTACATTCTAGACCACATCCAGAGGGTGTATGTTCTTGCCTAAGCTGCTTAACCCCTCACACTCTTACATTTTAGACCACATTCAGAGGGTGCACCCTCTGGATGTGGTCTAAAATGTAAGAGTGTGAGGGGTTAAGCAGCTCAGACGAAAACATACACCCTCTGGATGTGGTCTAGAATGTAAGAGTGTGAGGAGTTAAGCAGCTTGGCGGACACAATACACCCTCTGGAATGTAAGAGTGTGAGGGGTTCAGCAGCTTGGATGACACAATAAGCCCTCTGGGTGAGTTCTAGAATGTAAGAGTGTGAGGGGTTAAGCAGCTTGGCGGACATTAAAAGCCCTCTGGGTGCGTTCTAGAATGTAAGAGTGTGAGGGGTTAAGAAAGTTGGACGACACAATAAGCCCTTTGGGTGAGGTCTAGAATGTAAGAGTGTGAGGGGTTAAGCAGCTTGGACGAGACAATACACCCTCTGGATGTGGTCTAGAATGTAAGGACGACACAATAAGCCCTCTGGGTGTGGTCTAGAGTGTACGAGTATGAGGGTTAAGTAACTTGGATGATCGATACAATGAGCCCTCTGGGTGTGGTTTCAATTCAAGACCACACCTAGAGGGCTTATTGTGTCGGCCAAGTTGCATTGTAGGCCACACCCACAGAACTTATCGAGTTATCAAAGTTGCTTAACCCCTCACACTCTTTCATTGTAGACCGCTCCCCTAGGATCATTGTTTTTCTGCTTAACCCGGCCCCACGCTTTCATCAACACATACTGTAATTTGTTTGCTGATACTTAGAGCACATGCATTGGAGACCATCCACAGTCATTAAAGAGAACGGGAAGTGTGGAAGTAAGCGCGTGAAGGAGAGCAAAAGGCTATTTAAGATGTTAATTCTAACCATATATTCTTGCTCTTAACCCTCCCAGATGCAGGGTTTCCCACTAATTGTACGTTGGATCTTAACCAAAAACTAGGGCATTTATGCACTTTCCCTCCCAGATACAATCACTTACATGGCGGTGAGCAATATTACCTGTCTCGCGCACAAAATTAAGTGTTTTTGAGAATTCGGATACTATACGGTATGTGACAAACAAACGCCTCTCACACGCCATGCACGCACAATTACATGTGTAAGCCCGACAGTTATAATGACAATAGAACCAAATGGATCGTAATGCTATAGCTAGTAAGAAGGAAAAAACAAGTCAATTTCCATCAATCTCTCCATTCTGGTCGACAAAGGCAGTATGTGATACTAATTGCATATTGACAGACGTAATGAAAAAGATACTTTACAAAAAAAAAAAGAAGATAAGTCCAAACCTTGGCCATACAAGCTATACTTATTTTTCTCTGGTCACAAGTCAGAGCGTCAAAGTGAAGCAACGATTGAGATATGCAGAAAAGCATATTGAATTGCTTCACTTTGATGCTCTGAATTGGGACTAGAGAAAATAATTGTTGCTTAGCAATTTTGGGCCAAGCTCCAAAGGACCTGTACAACAAGCATGCATCATCAAATTTAAAAGGAATTTTTAAACTGGCAAAACTTTATTTCTGCACACCATGGTAGACAAATGTACCCCACATGCAGGAAGACACCCGGTACATTATTTAACACAATCATGCATAGGTATACAACATTCTAGATTACGCTTCTCAATTACAATTAGGTATTATGTACATGTGCAATACCTATACCTTGCATTTCTCAAATGCTACTTAAGGCAATAGGATCTTCCTTGAATTTTGTGTCTTTCTATTCCAAGATGTTTTACCAGTAGAGTGAAGACGCGGAGGTCATCGTCCTCATCATCTACAAAAATAAGAACTGGTTAGTGTGTGTAAACACAAATACACGTTCACACTGCAACTATGCTGATGGCCCATAAAGGCAAACAGTGGTCCATACATGTGAGCAAACACAACGACATGCAAAATTGTAAATTGCGTAACTTTGTGAACATCTCTAATTACTTCCAAAGTAACGCTGTACTTTCCTGTCAAAGATTCAGAGAATTTAAGGACAGCTGGAACAATTTTCCTCCACTTCTCCATAGCCTTCTTAATGAAGTCTTTATTCTCTGTGATCAGGTCCAGCTCAAACTCAAGCTGCAAAATAGAAGAAATTTGACCACACATTATGTACAGAATCCAGAATCCTTTGAACCAATGTCTTTCATGAAAGGATACTTCCTTACTAGTTTGTTTTCAACAACAGATGCGAATGTTGAATTTGGCTTGGGATCTATAGCAAACATTTGGGTTACTAAATCCCTCACAATCGTATTTAGTCTGGAAGTGTCTATTTGTAATAGCAGCTCTTCATCTGTCTCTTTTCGAAAACGTTGCATAATTGAAGGTCTCCAGGTGTCTGGAATCTGGAACATACTATAGACTGCTTCTTTAAAAGTGAAGAAGGCAATGATAAAGATACAGCATCGTCTGAAGCAGTTCCCGTTTGGCTCAGGAGTACCTGTGTCAATTAAACCATTTGCATGACTTGTTGAAGGGGAGGATGGCCTTGGCGGTGAGGTCACTGAGGTCTCCACACTAGAAAAAATCTGTACATCTAACATCAAACGCAATGGGTGCAATTAAACAATTACAAAGGCAAGAATATTATTAGTGGTTTGTTGCTATAAACAAGTATCTATGCCATACATTTGCTCTTGAAATCTAGGTCCCCCCTTCCGACGCTAACCTAGAAAAGTCAACTGCCAATTTAGTGGGCCTGAAAATGGATTAGCAATATAAAGGTGCCTGAAGCTCCTTCAAATATCTACTTTGCTCTTATACAAACTCTGACATTCCTATTAGAAATGGTCGCTTACACAGCTTCCTCATCTCATTGACCACATTCTTTGTACTTGTAAAGCAATAATTGTAATTAGAGCACACAATTTATTTACTATTCTATGTGTACTAGGGAATCAATAGCATGCAGCTCATATCAGTGTGACTTGAAGCTGATAATCACAAACAACTTCAGTAACAGTTACAACTATTTAAAGATACAATAAAGCAAGCACACTTGTGATTAATATGTTGACATGGATATAGTAAGCGTGAGTCATAGACTGACACTTGAAGTCACTAATAATGAGAAGGGAGATGCCCATGCGAATACTATTGAGAAGGTTGAAGTATTCCTTATTATGTAATAAGGGTGAGGTACATGTTAAGGGAGATTGCGTGCATAAAGATGGCTGAAGTGGTGGCAAAGAGACATGTTGAGTGGTACAGAATGTGTGCGGGTATTTTAACAATTAACCTCTTTATTATTGCACGTCCGGACTGAACCCATTGGCCAAGGTTTGAGGAGTAACTGGCACGCATGCGCGGTATGGTGTTTGGGGTGTTGATATGGCGCCACCCACTTGCACCGTGCCATATCCCGCCCAGAATTCACATCATCCATAAAGAAAAGGGAGTTTAAAAAAAAGAAAATCTTACTGGCAGCTAAACGTACTAATGCACACGCCCAAGCCTTGCACATGCGCACTATAACCAACCATTACATCCTTAATGACATGCAGCAAGCAGCTAGTTAACTCAGTTTAAGTACCTTAAACTATATTAAGAATGCAGGTGTGGCAGTTATTGGGTAGAGACTGACAAAATGTGGGTTGCCATGGTTGCCACACATAGAGCAGTGACATGTGGGTTACTATTGTTATTATACAGGCTTAGTTACCTCTCTGATATACATCACTGTGGATGCCATGGTTACGACACCTTGGAGCCGATGACTTTTGTGACTACCTCACCAACGCATCACTGGTTGCTATGGTCACACACATGGAGCTAATGACCTACACCACTGTGGATAGACTGATTTGACTACCTTTGCAGGCAATAAAACATGGTCTACCCTGCAAACACGTAGAACTGTGAGGTCTATGAAGACTACTATGATATAGTAAACAGTTGTGTATGTACTAAACAGTAATGTGTACTGTGCAATAACATTAACTTTGATCAAGTGGGTAATGTGCTCTGGAAGCTGCAATCAAGAACACGGGCTATACTTCAATTTCACATTCTCTTACTATAGCGTACTTCGTTATGTACTTGTGCATAAATTCCACGTAAATATTTAACGTCGTTGTAAACGCTTGATTCTACACTATGACAAAAACTACTTGGAAGGTAAACTAATAAGCTTAACTGAGCGGTACTTAGTAAGGTTAGTTGGTTTCGCTTGGGCGTATAACTCATTTCAAAACCAACCGATTACATCTTTCCAACCTTATATACGCGGATCGCGAGCCGTTTCTGGCTGCGTGCAAATGACGCGTTTATTAAATGCGGGATCTCACACTTTAGTCCCGTCTAAACTGACATTTACTAGTTGTACCATTTATCTAACACATACACGCTTACCGAGTGCTTCAACCGGTGCAGCTTCTTAATGACGACAATCCTTTGTCCCAGTGTTCTCAATTCCTGGTCATTAAGTTCCAGAAAAGATTGCCCATCTATATCCTCGTCTGCATAATCATATTTATAGCAAGCTCATAAAATAAAATTACACATCAAACATATCGAACAAGCCCCTTGGTAACTGTCTAAGCATGAATGTATACGTATTTGTACAGCAAAGTGGCTTTAACTACCTTCAAATGTGATGCAGACACTGCCGTCCATGCCATTATGCACCTATCAATGGTAACTGCAACCCCCCCCCCCCCCCCCCCCCCCCCCCCCTCCGGGACATATAGGGGATTAATGGGGGATTTGACCGGCTAATCAGATTATTGCGGTGCGTATTTGACTGTACACGGGGATTTGACCTCGACCGCGGAAAATGAATTTTAATCGTATAATGCACCTATCAATGGTAACTGCAACCCCCCCCCCCCCCCCCCCCCCAATCCGGGGATTTGGCATTTATTAAATCAAATGCCCCACTGTTGGGGACTAATAACTGGTCAAATGACCCCTCCTCGACCCAGTCCCGTTACATGTTTGATACCTTTTATAACCTACGGTTTCGTTCCTGCTATTCAAAACGAACGCGCGTTAGCTTTTGTAGGTATACAGCTGATATTGTGCCGTTATAAGAGTTGTAGTTATAATTGTACTAGTAGTTTGGTAAAGCGCATGTTCTTGTATCCGGTGAGGTACAGGGTAGGTATGATGTTGCGTACCTACCGTGAATGTACCAAGGTCGTCACAAGTTTTGAGCTGCAAAACACGCCGATAGGGGGAGGTCACAAGCTGTTATACGATTAAAATTCATTTTCCGCGGTCGAGGTCAAATCCCCGTGTACAGTCAAATGCGCACCGCAATAATCTGATTAGCCGGTCAAATCCCCCACTAATCCCCTATATGTCCCGGAGGGGGGGAGGGAGGGGGGGGGTTGCAGTTACCATTGATAGGTGCATAACAGCTTGTGACCTCCCCCTATCGGCGTGTTTTGCAGCTCAAAACTTGTGACGACCTTGGTACATTCACGGTAGGTACGCAACATCATACCTACCCTGTACCTCACCGGATACAAGAACATGCGCTTTACCAAACTACTAGTACAATTATAACTACAACTCTTATAGCGGCACAATATCAGCTGTATACCTACAAAAGCTAACGCGCGTTCGTTTTGAATAGCAGGAACGAAACCGTAGGTTATAAAAGGTATCAAACATGTAACGGGACTGGGTCGAGGAGGGGTCATTTGACCAGTTATTAGTCCCCAACAGTGGGGCATTTGATTTAATAAATGCCAAATCCCCCATATGTCCCGGATGGGGGAGGGGTGGGGGGGGGGGGGGGGGGGGGGGGGGGGTTGCAGTTACCATTGATAGGTGCATTATCTTCAAGGTAGGCAGATAACTCCTCCACAGTTTTTTTTCTCGAACTGTTTTTTCGTGATGGCGCTGCTAGCATCCATTACAAGTGATCGCACTACAAAACTGCTTCAAATAGACAGAACACCAAGGAAAGAGACAATGCCAGTCTACTACAGGACTCACTACCACGTGAGGTGGGCTTTATTTAAAAAATAATTTGTTGTTGAAACACTTATTAACAGTACTACCATTTTACTAATAAACTTTAAAATGAGTGCAATAGGATTCCTTAGCGTGCATGTACTTTGTTCTACAGTTTGTGGCCTACTCTCACGTTGCACATAAGCCGTCTTCGACTTGTTCACCAGGCGGATCCTATATTACTATACAATACATGTACATATTAACTGTAACAGGGAATTGTAATTACATGTTGTATCACTAGTAGTTGTTTTGATATATACCCCTTAAAATGTTCCTAATCAAAATGCATTGGTTCTACAAACCATTGTTAAAACTATATAAGTTTTTAGCAGTTCCAATCTATTTGAAAACTAGTCATTTCAACAGTACAAAAATTACGTCAATGTCACTAAAGTCTAGTTGAAACAAGCAAATTCAATGTAACAATGACATTATACAATAGATACAACTAGCAACTGTAGTTTTAACCAGTGATAGTTTTTAATGTTTTTTGAAAGTTAAATGCTCTACAATGTTCTTGTTTTTTCCACCTAGCATTTGTTATTTTTTTCTAGTGGCAGTGTTACACTTGTTATAAGCTTGTAAGTCATAACTTATTGCATACCAGCCATATACATTTTGGTGTATAACTCTGCGTATATAGTACAAATACACTCGGTGTATAACTGCCTTTTTCCGTGCTAGTTTTCTCGATAATCAGGATAATAGCCTCGCCCTTCACGCATAGAGCACATCATTTTCACAACTGTACCTTTTGAGAAAGAGGGATCGATGATTCTACAAAGGTTGGTTTCTCTTTCTCTGTTTAGGGACCGTCCATACATGATGTCACGCTTTTTGGTGATTTTAGGACCATAATACATATTTTGTCTGTTACAAAATTAAGAACCGTAACTTGCATATCCGCATACCCAGCTTAAAATAATGTCACGTTTCATTACACCGTACCCACACAAGAATGAAATTTCCACTGCAACAGAGATGGTTGGTCAACTATTACTGATGTACTATAACATAGCTTGCTAGCCTTAATTCTATTCACAGATGCAAGCAGTGCCGGATTTTAATTTGTAAATGACATGAGTGCTAATGGACAATAAAGCCGTGTCATATGGTATCATTGCTGCTTGTGTTTGAACTCCGTTCACTGTTCACTTGAAACCATATCTGTGATACAATCCAACTAAATCATTTTGTACGTTGAAATTTTTTTTGGAGCTCTTCTTGTGCTGTGGTTCTTTTAACTGTATTGGCCCTTGTTGCTGAATTGCTTGGCTATTTATAAATTCTGCAGCTGAGTATGAATGCTCTAAGAGTTTGCCGTTTAAAACGCTGCCACAAACAGCGCCAATTTTTTTCTCCACATACTGATCTTTAAGAATCCAACTAAAAAGATGCCAATTCAATGCCTTCTCTTACCCATGCATAGAAGACCCATATATACAGATGTACACTTTATATACATCTCAAACCAATTTATGGGATTGAGGCAACGAAAAGGGATATTCTTTCAAGTTTATTTCATATTCTAACAGACACCTATGTCCTCAACAACTTCTTTCTTAATACGCACTGGAAATTAATCTGTCCATCATGGAGTTATAGTGGCCTGAATTTTTAATTATGCATGCGTACATTGTTAATTGCTCGCATCAACTTTGATGCTCCATCCTAGTTTTATAATATGCGCTAGGTCCTTTTTCGCTACCTCGATCCCATATATGGGTCAGTTCACGAGATAATGGCCCGTCGCTATATTTTTTAAAGTTATAAAAATGACTCACGTTTGAATCGCTATAACTTCGGAACGGTAAACGCTATTGACTTCGTATTTTCAACACTTCATGCTACATTATTTCTGTCTGGTAAAATCGATTATGGGCTCTTGCATTAGCTTCGTGCCAGTGTTACAACGTCCGATACCCCTTGGGGTTCAAACCCGCCATATCTTTCGGCAGGAAAATTCGATTCACTCCTAGTTTGGTTTGTACGTAGAGGGATCCTGTACCTATTGATTTGTTCTGTTCGTTAATTTGTTAAATAACTATGTCTCCGCCCATCCATACACTATTATACAACAAGTACGGCGTTTTCGCTTCTTGCAAACGTCCGGTTCTGTTCCGCTTCTTGGCTTCTTCAACATAGCGAGCAGAAGCTAAAGATTCGTAATACATGGATTCAGCTGCCATCAGCCTGCGCAACACGGTACGTACTCTTTAAATTAGCGCATGCACGTAGAAATCGAACGTGTTGGCTCGGTGAAACTGCTTCATTTATGCGTGCACAACGCTGCAGAGCATGAAAGTGCACGGTGTCTAGGGCTAGCTTAATCTGAAACGCACCCTTCCTTTTTGACTTCTGCACACGCACAGATATATCAAACATGCACCCCCTTGTAGCTACATGTATTTATCAACATGTAGTACTCTCGATCATTGGCCTACTAAAACCTCTTTCTTGTTTAATTTGTGAACCAATTATATTTGGTTCTACAGAATAATATCCATACAAAATAAAATCCACACACACACGCACACACACATGCACACACTCACATTCATACACAACCTCAGATCAGAGCAATTGGTGTAATTTAAGTCAGAATGCTCCCTCATGCTTAGTTTCCAATTGGTGGTGTACATGGCATAGTTGATTGTTTGCCCAAAAGGGGTCAGGCGACTGTGGGTTTGCTGTCCCCCTACCCTGAGTGTGACTGGAACCAAGGTTACCATTTGGTTAGCCCACACCTTGACACGTACTGGTCAAGGTAAGGTGGTTAGGCCAGGGTAGAAGCCAAAAGGGTGCTACCTGCCATTGATGTATAAACAATAACACCTGTAGCAATGCATTTATAAGTACAGCCATGGTAAGCAACGCAGCTGGCATTTGGCTGGAGTGATTGCAGCCCACCCCTACTATCCTTTATACATACATGTGTGACCTGCAACCATACCAGGTGTCAATATTTTGGGGACAGTGTGTTAGATGGGGTATGACCAAAAGTGAGGGAATGAGTTAAATGGAGGGTTAAATGGAGGCGAAGCTTTCACAGACATCTAGGCTCAGGGTAGAATGAAAGTGAGGTTTTCCCAGAAGATACTCCAGGCTAGAATTTAGCTGGGAATTTAGTGTTGTTGCCATGTGCACTTATACACACACATGCACACTCACACAAGCACACACACACACACACACAAACATGTACACACACACACACACACACACACACCATGGGCAGTCAGTCATTCACGCATCAACATCAATGCTTTGCTATTGCAATTTATTTTATTTCCTAATTGTCGACCCACATACAAAACATTAAACTGTTTTTAGCCGTCATCCTATTCATCACATGCTTCTCTTTTGTATTTCTACTGGAGCCGTACCTTTTTCTAAATTGTCTTGTGTATCAATGTGCACGTTTATGCATGCACACACATACACACCACACACAAGCACTAGCATACACTTGCAACTGCAGTCACATGTTTATTGTTTGTGTAAATTTGTGTTTCCTTGCTCTGGCAATTACCAACAGGTCTTCTTGTTGCCTTTTGCACTTTTAAACATATGCATGCACATGCACACACACACACACACATGGACACAAACCCACATGCACATGCACGCACATTCATGTACACACACAGAAGTCATGCTTCAATCACAAACATGTGCATATGTACACATAAGAATGGCTTTGGCAGTCATCCATCACACACACACATGCACATACGCATACACAGAACTGGCCTCTGCTTTGTAAAATTATTATCTAATTTCCCGGTTGTCTCTTGTTTGCTATGAGCACACTTACTAGATGTGAGCCTGCACTACAAGAATGCACACTTATGCACACAGGCATGCATGCACAAACACATGCACACTCACACAAACAAACAAACAAACAAACAAATAAACAAACAAACACGCACACTCGCACAAACAAACAAACACACACATACACAAGTGCAAACCACTCACTCTGCATTCTGCTTGGTACACTCACACTTGTGCCTTCACCATTAGAGCCTGTTGGTCCTTAATTCACCTCATATGCAATTTTGATTTTTTTTTCTTCTGCTGCTCCTGTTTGGCTTCCACTGATGTACCCATGGCCTCCACTAGATGGTCATGTCCCATCACCTACACTAGATGCTCATGTCCCATGATTCTAAGTACTAACTTGTCAGGTTGAGTAGCGCCAGCAGCTAGGTAGGTGCACAACCATGCACCATCACCCTTAGCCGTTGAGGTTTTCAATATACAAGACATGTATCCAGGCTAAGAAGAATGTCTGATGCTATGGAGAGATAGTTTCTGACCTGGCTTTCTGTGATTCCATTAATTACCCTTCACCCTGACCCATCCATGTCAGTGTGGACTCATCTCATGCCATACCCCCACCATCATGATAAGCCTGCTAACCAAAATAGGCTCAGTGACTTAAGCTCACCTCAGTGTATTGCTAGAAGCTTTGGTAAGGCTCATGGCTCTAGACCTGTCCACCACCTATCCAAACCCCTAACAGCATGGGCCACAAAGATCGAAAATATGCCTGTTTTATGACACCAATTATTATAATCTGGGGTGAGTGTTTCCACTTGTTGCTGAGTTCTATGGACAGCTATAGACTGGCCTCTGCTTCACCTCCTTACACATAGCTAATGGATTTCCTGATGTCATTTAGAGATTGATTGTGTATGTGCTTGTGTGTGTGTGTGCCTATGTGTGTTTTGTATGTGTTGTTTGTGTACATGTGAGTGAGTGTGTGTGTGTGTGTGTTTGTGTGTGAGAGCCTGTGTGGTGTGATTGAAACATGTACTCTGGAAAAGGCCTTGGGTTGGAAGCCTTGCATGTCTGGCAGTGAATATCATTGCTACCCTATCACCACTGATAGTGGTTGGACTGGGCCTCTGTAAAGTTTGTATTGGATTGAGAGGTAATAGTATTCACATCCAACTGCTCCCATGTACCCATGAGTTCTAGCAATACACTGTGCACACACACACACACACACACACACACACACACACACACACATACACACATACACACTCATGCACATACACACACTTCAAGTAGAGGTCATGTGACTCTAATGGGGATGTGACTGTCTGATGGTGACACTGATGGGTATAGCTATCTCAGGTGAGTGGTTTGCTTCTAATGACAAACTTTCATGTCTGCACATTCAAGTGTATGTGATGCAAGGTTTGCTGTTTAAGTTCCCACCCCAATGGTAGGGGTCAAGTGACTGATGGGTATGAGTGGTTTGCTTCACATTCACATTCAAAATGTGGAATTCAGCCCTAAATTCAGCCCTAAATTCTGTCACAATTCAGAGCAGCATGTCACCACGACAGTCCACATTGCAGGGTGAAGGGAGTGAACCACCCCCAAGATGAGAGTGTGACCGGAAGTGGGCGTTACCGCCACGTGAGTCATAGTGTCTCTGTTAAAATGTGAAATTGAGCCTAAATTCTGTCACAATTCAGAGCAGCATGTCACTACGACAGTCCACATTGTGTGTGTGTGTGTGTGTGTGTGTGTGTGTGTGCACAGTGTATTGCTAGAACTCATGGGTACATGGGAGCAGTTTGTACCAGTTTGTACCAAGAAGAATGCAGAGTGAGTGGTTTGCACTTGTGTATGTGTGTGTTTGTTTGTTTGTGCGAGTGTGCGTGTTTGTTTGTTTATTTGTTTGTTTGTTTGTTTGTTTGTGTGAGTGTGCATGTGTTTGTGCATGCATGCCTGTGTGCATAAGTGTGCATTCTTGTAGTGCAGGCTCACATCTAGTAAGTGTGCTCATAGCAAACAAGAGACAACCGGGAAATTAGATAATAATTTTACAAAGCAGAGGCCAGTTCTGTGTATGCGTATGTGCATGTGTGTGTGTGATGGATGACTGCCAAAGCCATTCTTATGTGTACATATGCACATGTTTGTGATTGAAGCATGACTCCTGTGTGTGTACATGAATGTGCGTGCATGTGCATGTGGGTTTGTGTCCATGTGTGTGTGTGTGTGTGCATGTGCATGCATATGTTTAAAAGTGCAAAAGGCAACAAGAAGACCTGTTGGTAATTGCCAGAGCAAGGAAACACAAATTTACACAAACAATAAACATGTGACTGCAGTTGCAAGTGTATGCTAGTGCTTGTGTGTGGTGTGTATGTGTGTGCATGCATAAACGTGCACATTGATACACAAGACAATTTAGAAAAAGGTACGGCTCCAGTAGAAATACAAAAGAGAAGCATGTGATGAATAGGATGACGGCTAAAAACAGTTTAATGTTTTGTATGTGGGTCGACAATTAGGAAATAAAATAAATTGCAATAGCAAAGCATTGATGTTGATGCGTGAATGACTGACTGCCCATGGTGTGTGTGTGTGTGTGTGTGTGTACATGTTTGTGTGTGTGTGTGTGTGTGCTTGTGTGAGTGTGCATGTGTGTGTATAAGTGCACATGGCAACAACACTAAATTCCCAGCTAAATTCTAGCCTGGAGTATCTTCTGGGAAAACCTCACTTTCATTCTACCCTGAGCCTAGATGTCTGTGAAAGCTTCGCCTCCATTTAACCCTCCATTTAACTCATTCCCTCACTTTTGGTCATACCCCATCTAACACACTGTCCCCAAAATATTGACACCTGGTATGGTTGCAGGTCACACATGTATGTATAAAGGATAGTAGGGGTGGGCTGCAATCACTCCAGCCAAATGCCAGCTGCGTTGCTTACCATGGCTGTACTTATAAATGCATTGCTACAGGTGTTATTGTTTATACATCAATGGCAGGTAGCACCCTTTTGGCTTCTACCCTGGCCTAACCACCTTACCTTGACCAGTACGTGTCAAGGTGTGGGCTAACCAAATGGTAACCTTGGTTCCAGTCACACTCAGGGTAGGGGGACAGCAAACCCACAGTCGCCTGACCCCTTTTGGGCAAACAATCAACTATGCCATGTACACCACCAATTGGAAACTAAGCATGAGGGAGCATTCTGACTTAAATTACACCAATTGCTCTGATCTGAGGTTGTGTATGAATGTGAGTGTGTGCATGTGTGTGTGCGTGTGTGTGTGGATTTTATTTTGTATGGATATTATTCTGTAGAACCAAATATAATTGGTTCACAAATTAAACAAGAAAGAGGTTTTAGTAGGCCAATGATCGAGAGTACTACATGTTGATAAATACATGTAGCTACAAGGGGGTGCATGTTTGATATATCTGTGCGTGTGCAGAAGTCAAAAAGGAAGGGTGCGTTTCAGATTAAGCTAGCCCTAGACACCGTGCACTTTCATGCTCTGCAGCGTTGTGCACGCATAAATGAAGCAGTTTCACCGAGCCAACACGTTCGATTTCTACGTGCATGCGCTAATTTAAAGAGTACGTACCGTGTTGCGCAGGCTGATGGCAGCTGAATCCATGTATTACGAATCTTTAGCTTCTGCTCGCTATGTTGAAGAAGCCAAGAAGCGGAACAGAACCGGACGTTTGCAAGAAGCGAAAACGCCGTACTTGTTGTATAATAGTGTATGGATGGGCGGAGACATAGTTATTTAACAAATTAACGAACAGAACAAATCAATAGGTACAGGATCCCTCTACGTACAAACCAAACTAGGAGTGAATCGAATTTTCCTGCCGAAAGATATGGCGGGTTTGAACCCCAAGGGGTATCGGACGTTGTAACACTGGCATGAAGCTAATGCAAGAGCCCATAATCGATTTTACCAGACAGAAATAATGTAGCATGAAGTGTTGAAAATACGAAGTCAATAGCGTTTACCGTTCCGAAGTTATAGCGATTCAAACGTGAGTCATTTTTATAACTTTAAAAAATATAGCGACGGGCCATTATCTCGTGAACTGACCCATATAAATATAATTATATAATAATTATAATTATAATTATATATATATTATATTATATAGGAGCTAGTGTCGAGTAAAATCACCCTTGGGATAGTTTCTATGACAAGCAAAAGAAAAGTAACTCTTGCATTGAAATGCATGGCTAATTATAAATTCAGTGTCTTATAACGTTATGAAGGATAGGATCATTTGATAGGAGTTCACGGAAAATCAAAAAATTTGAAAACTTGAAAAACTACCCAGAAGGGTAGAGTTATAGGAATGAATGCAGGAATGCAGGAATTAAGGGAGGGCTGGGTCCGACCAAAGTGATTTAGAGGGGCGCGCGCCCGCACGTTTTTTGCATATCCAAAAATGCGCGGTCAAAGGGCAATTGTTGCATTCGCGTATAGACCTTATTCACGCGCCATTTTGAATTAATTATTGTGTGACAAAATGTGACAATTATTAATAGTTAACTGGCGGATCCGAATGGCGCTGTCGATATAAGATACCTATTTTGGTTATGATGAAGGTAGTTTACAATATATACACACAACAAACCTGAAATAGTGACTGGAACACCGAACAGGGTAAACTGAAATATCAGAGCTCCTAATGAATGCCATCGCTCTCATTTTGGTCGGAGTCCAAGTTGAAATTTCCGGAATTCTAAATTGAATAACTCTGCATCAGAACGTGATACAAAAGTGCTGGAAGGTGAAGGTGACTTTAGGACCTTTCTAAAATGATATTGTATTCTTCTTTGTGAATATATAAGTTTGCCCTATTCCATCCACCCAAAAATGGAATTATGCCTGTTCGCTAAGGGCAGGTAGGGCTAAACTTTATTTTGGCGCACTCTACGCACCGTAAATAACCATGCTGTTTTAAACCTTATATTTTAACTGCTTCTACCGACCACCAGAGGGAAAACAAGCCATTGCATAGCGTACAGCCTCGATCGAAACACAGAGCGACTCGTTGCACAGAGATCTTACATAATTCTTCACCTTTGAAGGTTTTAAGCAAGCTATGATGATTTGAAACCCATCAGTACTCTCGCTAACCTCGTAAAACAGTCAGTCGTAAAGAAATCACAAGCGAATCACATGACAATAATTATTCAAAATGGCGCGTGAATAAGGTCTATAACTTCCCATAGAATATGAACGGCTGTTTATAACTTGATTGTTAATTAATATTACATTAGTAAGTGGGAGAGTACATTTTTTATCAGTATAAGGTGATAAGTATATTTAACTCCTTCAACAATTCAGGAACCCTTTGCTGCTGGCAGAACACACAAGTTGAATGCCACGAATTCAATAGTGAAAAACTAATTGTTCGGAGAACACTATAAGGTGTGTGCATGCATGTGTATGTGTGTGTGTGTGTGTGTGTGTGTGTGTGTGTGTGTGTGTGTGTGTGTGTTTGCTTACAAGTGTGTGTACAAGTTTGTGTGTTATAGTGTCCAGGTTAGGCCTATGTAGGTACATGCATGTAGGTGGTGATGAACACTTAAACAGGGTGAAAATGAGTATAACTATTAAGAAGACATTGAAGTTGACTAAAACCATCTAAAAAACCCTGCACATATCTAGAAATGCGAGGTCAAAGGGAATTGACAATTGTTGTGGCTTGTACATCCGCGTATACTTCTGGATAACTCCCATAGAAAATGTACTGCTGTTTATAAACTTGATTATTAATTAATAACTTAATAGGATACAACTTTTGTGGCTATGGATATTGCTTCAGATACATAAGATCTTGATTTAGCTGAACAAAAACAACCACTTTGTATTGAAAATTTTCAAGCTTGATGGGAAAACAGCATTTTCCATAGAGATGGAAAATCAAAACTTTTTAGCAGCTAATTCTACAGCTCATAATTCTTAAATCAGTTTTGATTTGATTTGTTCCCACTGGAATATATGAGACAGTGTGTCTGCCATCCAACAAGGCTTGTAGGAAAACTACTGAACCAGACAATGCCCCACAACATCCTCCCCATGACTAGCCTCGTCCCCAGGCCGTCAATTAAAGTTTAGGAAAAAAGACGGCCTGGTAGCTATTGCCACTATGTTAGTATGCATGCGCTGGCCATTACCTGAAAAACACATAATCATATACTTAGCTTGTAAACCTTTCCGTAAACCGTTCCGCGCGAAGCAAGTTTGTTTTTGCAAGGTATGCAAATGAACCTGGACAAACCATCCTCAGAAGCGCCACTGGGACATCGGCAACCTTGCTGAGCCTGTTTGCAAGATCTGATGCTAAAGATTCCCTTGAAAAAAGTGAGACATAATGTGTACGAGACAAAACACTGTCACAAATCCTACAAGACTTTGACATTGTATACGTATACGCATACGATGTCAACGGTTTACAAGCAAAGTATACGATTACGTGTTTTTCAGGTAATGGCCAGCACATGCACACTAACTTAGTGGCAATAGCTACCAGGCCGTCTTTTTCCCTAAACTTTAATTGACAGTCTGGGGACAAGGCTACCCCATGACCAGCCCACAGCTGCCAAGATTACTAATACTGGAACGTACTCACTTCCTGACATTAGTAAGAAGAAGGTATGGTAGGCTGGGGAGGAATAGTGTAAGGAGAGGTGTCCATTACAGTATACACCTTCACAACAGGGACAAGATCCCTTGACCATAGTCCGTGTTAAGGCTCCAATGGGTGGATGCTACACTGTTCCAGACAAGAAGAGGGTTAAAGGAAATGCTGGGACTGAAGTGAGTCATTTGATAAAAAATACGCAGGGGTTAGTGGTCCTATACAAAGGCCGCTTATGGGTTTATACAACTTACTTATGCAACCATGCACACGTACGAAGTTCAACAAGTTCAACAAGTACACATCATGCAGAAGTAGTGGAATGTCCTATATCAATGCATACTTTCCATTTGATAAAACTTAATGATTCATATTTTAGATAGTCATTAATTTGTATTATATTATTACAATGCGCACATGCAACTATTGCTGCCATTTGAGTTCTTCTTAAAAATAACACCCTAATCATTCATTTGTCCCCTTTTTTTTCTAGCCTGATGAAGATGGTGACATCTCTAAGGACCAGACCACTGTATCCTCTTCCTCCACCACCTCAGTGAATCATCACACCATAGCCCCACAGACTGGAGAGACATATACCGTTCAAGTCATTGACAGTGATAGCAGCACTAAGCATGAAATTAAACTGTAGAATTTCGACGCGCTGTTAGTTCTTTACATGTGTAAAATTTGTAAATAAAATGGATGTCTTGCAATGCAGAATTTCCAATGGAACTGTGTCATGTGTGTCCTGACAGAAACAATTCATTTAGTTTAGAAAGCGTTTTCCTGGGTGCAGGTTTTGTCCCAAAGGGTTTTCATGCACCTAAGGTTTTTTCCTGCTCCATGTGTTGTGTCTTTTGATGTTGCTGTAGATGTTTTATGTGGTTGTGTATATTTGTGTGACGCCACGTGCACAATGGACTTGTTGGCAGGTAGGTGGGAATGTCACGTGCTGCAGGGGCATGGGAAGTGAGTGTAGGTGACATGCTGCTAGGTAGTGGAATATAATGGCATTGTTAACACCTCCATCTGAAGCCATGACCTAAGGTTTCATAGCTAGTCTCAGCCCAAACCCAATTATACTATGTAATTGGGTCTGAAGATGAGCTTAGCTGCCCTTCTTCAAGACAACTTGTTTTGCAAATGCACAAGATACAAAAAAAAAGCAAGTAAACAAAAATTTCTCTTTGAGAAATAGAGTGGGATGTAGGATTGGCATTGGTGGTGTAATGAAACAAGACACATGGATTGGTACCAGAATACAAAAAGACGGTCCTACATTTAGCAAATTGAAATTCAAAGTGCATGGCTCTTGGCTAAATGTGAGACCGTCTTGTTGTATTCTGGTACCAATCCATAATGTGTCTTGTTTCATTGCTTTATACACCACCAATGCCAATCCTACATTCCACTCTATTTCTCAAAGAGAAATTTTTTCATCTCCTTGTCAATATATATGCACCGTACAAACACTCAGTTTAGACCGTTCACCCTATAAATATCTGGGAAGTCCTCTGCTCTAGCTTTACTGGGCTTCTTCATTTCTTCATGCTCTCATCTGAAATGTAACATGAAATATTAGATTAACTAATCAAGGATAAGGACTTAACCATATATTGACCAATTAGTCAAAATACATTTTGATGAAGAAATTTTTAAATAACGAACTGAACTTCCCTCACACACTGGATGCATCACTGTGCAAAAAACATAGTATACGATAGCGTATATTTTTGCGTATATTTTGCGTATACCATCAATATACCAAGGGTAGTGTATATTACAAATATCCACCTGGTTTATTTTAAGAATCCACAGGTAACAATAATTCATTGCGCGTATTCTCGAAGTATTAAGAATACGCAAACCACTATGAATTTGCAAATTAGATAACTTACGTAAAAATAGAAATGACTTTGATATGACTCTTCAGATTATAAGTTTGAACCTCTCGATCAAGAATGTATGGCTGTATGTTTCCAATATGATTTCGAACGTAGAGCATTATGGACATACAGTAGTGGTCAATAAAAACTTTATGGATCGGATTCGTAGTCGGTATTAAAGGAATTGGTAGTTGCCAGCATGGGAACGCCTCTATAGACTTGGATCAAGAGGCAAATATCAAGAATCGTATGAATCGTATGAAGACTCGTAGCGCGAGTCGTAGGCAGTATGCTCGATATCCACGTAGATATGAATTATCAAATTTAAAACATTAACATTAAATTTCTTAATAACTCTCTAACTATTTTGATAGTTTAAATTCGAATACCTATACCTTCAACTAAAAATTTACAAGGTATGTGATCAGTTAAAATAGGATAGTTTTGATGCCAGAATTGTAAGCTGTAGTGGGACCACATGCGTAATATTCGGACAATGCAGGATCGTACATAGACAGCCACTTGAAAGTGGCTGGGGTGTCGACATCGTTCTGTTTGGGACTCGACTTATAGCGAGCAGTGGATTCACAACTGGGCCAATGGAGGGGGGGCGCTTCAGGTCCGAGTTATGGCAGCCTAGTACCTCACCCAGGAGCCGTCCATTTCTATATATAACTTGTAGTGGATAGTAGTCGTCGGGAGGGGGTCGTTCGACCGACCCGACCCAACAACCCCCCCTCCCCCATCTCCTGGCTAGGTTTGGTGTATATGCTTCAAATTGGTCGAGTTGTCACCCCAATTGTCTCCTAAGAGTCATTTGACTCTGATGGGTGTGGCTATCTAAAGTGAGTGGTTTGCTTTTAATAATGCAATTTTCAACCTTTCATGTCTATCTGTGTAGATATGTGACACATGGTTTGGTGTATAAATTGGTCAGAGTTGTCACCCGGTCAAGTAGAGGTCATGTGACTCTAATGGGGATGTGACTGTCTGATGGTGACACTGATGGGTATAGCTATCTCAGGTGAGTGGTTTGCTTCTAATGACAAACTTTCATGTCTGCACATTCAAGTGTATGTGATGCAAGGTTTGCTGTTTAAGCTCCCACCCCAATGGGTAGGGGTCAAGTGACTGATGGGTATGAGTGGTTTGCTTCACATTCACATTCAAAATGTGGAATTCAGCCCTAAATTCTGTCACAATTCAGAGCAGCATGTCACCACGACAGTCCACACTGCAGGGTGAAGGGAGTGAACCACCCCCAAGATGAGAGTGTGACCGGAAGTGGGCGTTACCGCCACGTGAGTCATAGTGTCTCTGTTAAAATGTGAAATTGAGCCTAAATTCTGTCACAATTCAGAGCAGCATGTCACTACGACAGTCCACATTGCAGGGTGAAGGGAGTGAACCACCCCCGAGATGAGACTGTGACCGGAAGTGGGCGTTACCGCCACGTGAGTCATAGTGTCTCTGTTAAAATGTGAAATTGAGCTCTAAATTCTGTCACAATTCAGAGCTGCATGTTACCACAACAGTCCACATTGCAGGGTGAAGGGAGTGAACCACCCCCAAGATGAGAGTGTGACCGGAAGTGGGCGTTACCGCCACGTGAGTCATAGTGTCTCTGTTAAAATGTGAAATTGAGCTCTAAATTCTGTCACAATTCAGAGCTGCATGTTACCACAACAGTCCACATTGCAGGGTGAAGGGAGTGAACCACCCCCAAGATGAGAGTGTGACCGGAAGTGGGCGTTACCGCCACGTGAGTCATAGTGTCTCTGTTAAAATGTGAAATTGAGCCTAAATTCTGTCACAATTCAGAGCAGCATGTCACTACGACAGTCCACATTGCAGGGTGAAGGGAGTGAACCACCCCTGAGATGAGACTGTGACCGGAAGTGGGCGTTACCGCCACGTGAGTCATAGTGTCTCTGTTAAAATGTGAAATTGAGCTCTAAATTCTGCCACAATTCAGAGCAGCATGTCACCACGACAGTCTAGTCTCGTCCCCAGTCCCTACACTTCACGTGTTAGGGTCTGGGTTTTTGAGTCGCTAGCGCTTGTACCATCTGGAATGTAAACAAACAATTATCGCTTGACCACATCCGATATTTATTAAAGCTATGGCGACGGTATGGACCCCGTATCAGTCAAAGGCGACACGCAAATCACAATTGAAGACCTTGTCTTTCCACGAAGGTGGTCGTAAATGTACGGTAACAGAGCATAACATATTATCCTGTTGGCAAAATAACAAAACAATCACGGCCATTTACAAAGCTACATATAGCTTCAGGACTTCTGCTTGTCCTTCAATGTCTCCACTTTCAGTTCTGTCATCACGAAACGCATAGCTTGTTCGACCGTATCCATACTTACAAGTAGTGTGTGGGTCTGGGTCGAGCAATGTTTATGTACATACGCCATAAATAAAGTGCGCACGAATTCCAGCGTTTGGTACACTTCCGCCCCATACGAAACACCAGACCTATATGAGCGTGTTTATACATTATGCGATAAACATTGCGTCATATTGGTCTGGGGCCGAGACTAACGACAGTCCACATTGCAGGGTGAAGAGAGTGACCCACCCCCAAGATGAGACTGTGACCGGAAGTGGGCGTTACCGCCACGTGAGTCATAGTGTCTCTGTTAAAATGTGAAATTGAGCTCTAAATTCTGTCACAATTCAGAGCAGCATGTCACCATGACAGTCCACATTGCAGGGTGAAGAGAGTGACCCACCCCCAAGATGAGAGTGTGACCGGAAGTGGGCGTTACCGCCACGTGAGTCATAGTGTCTCTGTTAAAATGTGAAATTGAGCTCTAAATTCAGAGCAGCATGTCACCACGACAGTCCACATTGCAGGGTGAAGGGAGTGACCCACCCCCAAGATGAGACTGTGACCGGAAGTGGGCGTTACCGCCACGTGAGTCATAGTGTCCCTGTTAAAATGTGAAATTGAGCCTAAATTCTGTCACAATTTAGAGCAGCATGTCACCACGACAGTCCACATTGCAGGGTGAAGGGAGTGACCCACCCCCAAGATGAGACTGTGACCGGAAGTGGGCGTTACCGCCACGTGAGTCATAGTGTCTCTGTTAAAATGTGAAATTGAGCTCTAAATTCTGTCACAATTCAGAGCAGCATGTCACCACGACAGTCCACATTGCAGTGTGAAGAGTGACCCACCCCCAAGATGAGAGTGTGACCGGAAGTGGGCGTTACCGCCACGTGAGTCATAGTGTCTCTGTTAAAATGTGAAATTGAGCTCTAAATTCTGTCACAATTCAGAGCAGCATGTCATCACGACAGTCCACATTGCAAGGTGAAGGGAGTGACCCACACCCAAGATGAGACTGTGACCGGAAGTGGGCGTTACCGCCACGTGAGTCATAGTGTCTCTGTTTAAATGTGGAATTGAGCCCTAAATTCTGTCTCAATTCAGGACATCATGGCTGGCTACTTTAAAGGGCAAGGAAGCTTTGACATCACCACTACTATTGACACCAAACCATCATCATTGTACATCAGCACATGCGTGTATATATGTACATGTTAATTAACACATGTGTAACTTTAGTATCGTGGTCATTACCATCACATGGTTCATGGACATTACGATGAGATTGTTACGACCTTCAACACTTAGAACAGCCTAATATAAAGATGTGAACACCTCAGTATAAACCTACAGTCCCTGAGAAAGACCAAAATGAGAGTTAATGGAACATCAATTATAAATATTAACATCCCAACCAATCATGTTTCAATGGCTATACGATGTAATGGGTATGTGTAAACATAGGGGAAACAGTTCAGAATGGCTTTCTACATGGGTCATGATCATCACATGCAAAAGGAAAAGGGGCTCGCGATCAGGTACCCAGGATTAACACCTGAATGCCTGTTTAATATCCCAACAAAGCATGTTTCAATGCGTATACCATGTGATTAGTATGCATAAACATAGAAGCAGCAGTTCTGAATGACTTTCTACTTGGGTCATGATTATCACAGCTCTCTCACATAGCACATATCGGATTGAATCATGTATAAAAATTAAGAACGCGCGTGCATTCATTTCGCATATCCAATTATGAATTAATGCCGGCACAGTTAGAACAACACCTCAAGGTTTGCATCCTATATGATGTAGTTGTAAGATTCATAAACATAAAATAACAATATTAATAGTAATAATATGCAATGCATGCACATTAATGTTTTGTTCAGTGCATGATTAATACCTATTAGCGGCTGATCATGTACAAGTACAGATGCATACAACATACACTTGTGGCTCTAGAACATGTGACGGTGCATAGAAAGCATTTTGAGGAGCTATGCATCTGATCGAACTTATATAGACGGCTGTATTTGTTATTATGCCACGCCCCCACCTTGTGCCATAGATTATATACATATATCATCATGGGAAAGCTGAGCTGCTCAATGTGGTTACGTGACACTGGAATACCCTTCACAACTTCAACCGGCTACCGAGCGTCTTACCAATCAGAACACAAATAGCACGATGCATGCTAATCTCATACTACAAAATAGTCTAGCAAACCCAGCTACGCGTTTCTTCAGAAGTGGATTACCGTGAATATTAGTGCACTTCACAAGCCCCACACATACGTGATACCATAGATAGTAAAACTATCTAGTGAATTGAAAGTTTGAAACGACATTTGTCATACATGTAGACTACGTTTATAAACATATTAAATTAATTACAAGTATACTAGTAATTTGGTGCCAAACTACCACGCGGAGTGGGCGATCGAGGTCGCAGGGATATCAGGCAGCTGCCAGCACACCAGAAAGAACTGGATGACGGACGTCAGGTTAGTCCAAAAGTATATAGAGATGTTCATAGTTCGTAAACCATTTTGTTTATGCCAAGACATTTTGACGATGCCTCACCCGGCAAATTGCCAGGACAGCGCAGCGTCCGCGGACTTGGATTTCAGGTAAGTTCACCGGTCATGGAATAGCAAGTCGTCGCTGATATACTAAGACACATCGATGAAGCTGTATTGCATCGCAAGGAGATGGTGGAAGCCCCACTGAAATATAGGTAAGGCATATTTCAGAATTCTAGCAGTCAGAAGGGAGATCAGCACTTCAGTTCGGCTTGATGAAAGGTAAGCGATTGTGCGCTTTTTTCTAGCGCAATCACGACCTTGTATCGCGGCAGAGTTCGATGAAGACCTTCACGCCATTGTCGCTACAGTTAAAGGTAGAGCCTTCATAATCCTATTTTTCACCCTGCCACCATATCCTCCTTTTACTAGGTGGTACAAGCGAACTAAGGGTAATTGAAGACTATTAAGCTCAACAGCATACGTCCTACCTATGTCTTGTTATGCTCTTTTCCTGCTGTAGCCTTTGGTAAAAAGGTTTGTTATGCAGACAGAAGAAAGGCTATTGTGGCGTAGTTGTGGGAGAAAAGGTGCCAAATGCTAAAGGAAGAAGAGAAGCAGTTATGGGGGACATCAAGCCTACAATGATGTCAGAAGAGGAGAGCGACGACCAGAACGCTCAAACTCTACAACGTCGCCGTCCGTTGTGGCGTTCTGACATGCTAAATGACTTGATTGATGACTTGGATGAACGAATAAAAGGAACCAGCAACTCGAGGCTCCATCCATAGAAGCAGAGAGTTGAAGGACCGCTCTTAGACGCATCCAGTCCACCAACTGCCCAACCCTGGATGATTCGAGAGAAAGCTTGAACGTTATAACGCATTTTATGTTTTCTTTTATCGATTTTATTCATAATTTTATTATAAATTTGATCATGAGTACACAAATAGAAACAAGCTAGTATACAGTGAACAGATTCGGAGACGTTTCCAAATATGTGCTGAGTACGGAAGCGGACATGGTGCACGGAGACATATGTTAACAAACCCATAATAAGCGCACGTGATAGTATCGAGGTATATGCAAAATATACGACATGAGATTCTGGTTCTATCCGCAAAATATACCAATGTGTATTCTTTGCGTATAGCATGTGTATATTCATATGTATATTTAGCATATACGCAGAGTATACACTATCGTATATCCAACTTGTAGCACAGTGCATACAGTGCGTTCTTAGTATGCAAATATAAACACACACTTAGCATTCTCTATATGCGATCTCACACAAAATGCATAACTACTGCATCGTTGCAACTTAACCATAGATCGACCGATGTTAACTACGGTTAACGAATTGCTAACTGTAGTTAACTTTTTAAAAACTGCTTTGAACTGTACCAATTAGTAGCAGCGTGAAAAAGTGGTTTTTGTACTCAGTATACAGTACATCATAGATCAAACGCAAAGTATTTATTTGAGGTCTGTTAAAGCCAAATTTTCCTCACGGATGGAAATAGTGTAAGCGTTCATGGCTTAGATGGATGCACAAAAACAAGTGTTAACGTAAGCTAACTTCCATGAACTGGTAGAATACGAATGGTAAAACCACTTGCGGTTGATGTACACCCCTATTGCTAATAGGATGGACAATGGCGCCTAAAGCTAAAATGTTGAAAAGTGGCGATTCCGTCACTGCATTGGCACACAAAAGTCGTAGGGATGCGCGCCGCTTCTGCATGTTAAGGGATAAACTCGAAGACAAAGCGTGTAAGTGGAAATATAACTGGCAGTAATGGCAGAGGTTGTTTGCGAAAATGGGTCGTAATCTTCCCTGTTTTCAACAAAAGTAAAGAGTTTTCGTCACGTTCGCTGGCAATAGAGGAGGTTCCGGTGCATACTAGTAATGGAATCGCATCTGCTGTGAATGATGTGGCTGGCAGCAATTCAGTGAACAAGGAAGTTATGATATAGCATACTTTATATGAGATTCATTCACTTCAGTACTTAGCGCTATTAACCTGGGTAAACAGAGTGCTATTAACCTGGGTAAACAGGGCTAATGTTAACTACGTACAACACCCAAGTTAACACATCATGGTCGATCTATGGTTAAGTCACAATACTGTTAAATTGGTAAACTTAAAATCTTCTATTAACTAGGTTACTTTAAAAATACTAAAAAATACTAATTATGATAATTACTGATCTGTAAACCAAAAGACATCAAGTGAATTGTAATAATAGCATGGCACAGCCTTACTTACATGCAATAAACTTAAGCTTGTTCCAAGACCTGTCTTCACACAGGATAAATGGACTCTCCTCATTAGGATCACTGGGAGTATCAGAAAGTCCAATTACTAGCCTGCCATCCCCCACTGATACAATGTTCTCCCCTTCCTCTATCCACTGCACATCTGATTCATTAGGGCTACAACCAATTACTCTATAACTTCGACCATCAGTGACAGTAGAATCTACACTTAAAGCTGCCGAGACAATCATGAAGTTTCGGAATGGGTAGTCATTGTAGAGTCTGTACCAATTATGTGTAGAAAGGCAATTTTCTTTTATGCATGGTCTGCAGACAAGCTCATCCTTCGAGTTTATAGAAACCACAGAGTTGGTAGAAATGTGTTTAATGCTATACATCTGTAATAAAGAGAAAACTCTGATATTCAATGAAACTGATAGTATGAAATTGAAAAGCAAAGTACCTTAACTTTTAACATTGATACCCCTTTTCAGTAAGTGAAGTCATGCATGCAATATACCTGTAGTGTGCATACAAGTAATCACATACCTATATGATAATCCTGCCCCTAGCAACAAAAATTTAATTGTTCCATCTATTGCATTTATTTTTGCATGCATGAAGACGCATCAACATGAAACAACCCTGACCATGGTTTGAAGTGTATAATGGATTGCCAGCTTCTCATCCATTCTGCCAACGTAAAGATGTTGATGATCACCAAAATACACAATTTCATCTTTCAATGTTGCTTTGGAGGCAATGGTACCATTTTCCATCATTACCCAATGTTCACCTTTGTTGATATCCACTAGTGATACTTGTGAACCTATCTTATCATCAACTTTTATGCATCCTAATGCTTTGTCACACTGTATTGAAATAATCACAAAGCTTCCATCTTGCTCAACCTTTCGCCACCATAGTTGCTTATTAGATGGTGGTGTTGATCTTTTGGAATGGATAACAAATTCCAGATTCTCCGCTTCCAGAACGTCATGGCCGGCCTTACCCTCACATACAATGTAGAATACCTGCATGAATAGAAAGGCCACCCACTTTGAATGAGAAAATACATATTAATCACAAGAAATTCAGACGCATAAATCATTAATGATCCATCCTTATACAAGTGATCCCTCCAATAAACATCCTTATACAAGTGATCCCTCCAATAAACTATTTTCAGCTTCGAAGGACCATCATTTAAGTTTGGGCTAGATACAGTATATATTGTGCACATGCATACTTTACGCCTTGAAATCCTATCACTGCATTTAATATTGTAGTCTGATATACATTTTCACTGTCCCCACTATTGCCTTGCAATCATGCATCTAGATCATCTCTCCCAAATGAAATTTTCTTTTTAATAGCTAACCTCACTCCATTGCTGATGATCTCCTTGTAAAGTAAAAAGGGATAATTTGTTTTTCCTAACATAATCAAGATATCAAATGAGTACAATTAGCAAGGTATCCTTTACCTTGTAGGTAACTCTTCAGCACCGTTAGATTGAACTGAATAATGGTTATGTTTCTTTCTGTACACAATGACTACCATAATGGCTGCTAAAATGATGACTGCCACACCACCTCCAACTCCAATTCCAATTGCAATGGTTACTGCAATGTAGATACAGATTTAAATAGCTTAATCTTAATCTAATATGCTAATAGAGGCAGATGCATGATTCATAGAAAGATCAGGATTTATTGGATGGCAAACAAATTAGGAGGATGCTAACGTGACTTTTAAAAATTTGATTAAACCAAATGCTCTCTATGTAGTATGCACATAGTCCAAACTTCACACCTGCAGCATTCTAATATGTTTGATGGCATGGTCAGTACAATTGCACAACAGGCTGAGCACACCAAGCCACAAGCAGTTGCACATTACTTTAAAATAAGAACTCACAACATAGCTGAACAAGATAAAAAACAGCTCCTGTAATATAGCCAGGGGCGGATCCAGGATTTTTGAAAGGGGGGGGGGGGGGGGCTTATTATAAAAAAGTTGTATTCTAAATCTGTGCATGGGGCACTAATTAAATACCATTTCGGTTCAAGTAGGAACGATGCTTCACTTTGTGCGCATAAGTTAATACAGGTATAGCATTATAAAAATACATGCAGTGAGCGCGTATATACATGTAGTTAATTAGTCGTAATTATTTTCGTTACTTATCCGAAAGGGGGGGGCTACAGCCCCCATAGCCCCCCCCCCCCCCCCGGATCCGCCTCTGTATAGCCTCATAGTAATGATCAGCCAGCAATACAGGGTTTTAGACAATAGCGAAAGTGATTGGCACAATCTGATTGGTCAATTGCAGGTATCTAAACGTGGTAGGTACCTCAAAAAGGGACTCTAAGTATCAGTGGGGTGGGGGGGATTCTAAGTGCCACGGGCACTTTTAAAATCCCCCACCCACCGGCACTTATAGAATTCGCCCTTCTGGCATTTCATATTCAATTGCTTCGTACATTTTATTATCATAAGTGTTAATAACCAGACACAACCAACTCAGGGACTGCATTGCTGACTTCTGCCACAAGGCATGCCTTTCCCCACAAATTAAGAAAGGAAGTGGCATTCTTCCTAAAGACCAATCAAGACCAGCAGACATTCTAGTGCCAAACTGGTCCCTCTCACGCCCAGCTGCATTTGACATAAAGGTCATCAATCCATTTAATTTGCAATTCACACAAGAAGCGGCTCAAACCTGTGGTCATGCAGCTGAGGTGGGAGAAGAGGCCAAGCACTCAAGAAATGTTGAGGCATGTGCCCTTAGAGGATGGTCATGCATCCCTTTGGTTGTGGAGGTGTTTGGGGGATGGGGCAATGAAGCTATCAATGTACTTTCAACCATATCCAAAAAGGTAGCCACGCAACTATGTCGACCTCTAAAAGAGGTTATATCAAACATCTACAGTCACCTCCAGCCTCACCCTTATGAGGCAGAATGCCAGGGCAATTTTGGCCAGATGTGTCTCACCAAACACCTGCTGTGATTTTTAGTTATTTGTAGTGCTTATGTTTTAAATTCATGTATCGGAACCTACGTGAGTAGGTTCCATATAGGAATCCTGCAATATCATGAATGTCATTATAAAAACGTCACTCACGTCTAGCGGGACATTTAAGAATCGCGTCACTTCGCTCTTAGTGGCAATCGAGCGATATCAAAAAGGAGAACATCTCTGCGCTGTATCCGTGTCATAAGACGGTGTACTTCTAGAGAACAAAAATACTCGTCCCCATCGTCCGTACCCAGTCCCACTTAAAATTTCTCCTCCGTCAGCTTCTTCTTCTTATTCTTCTTCCTTTGGGATAGTATAACTCACGACAGGAACGTTTGTAAAGCACGCCAAGTGTACCAATCGCTTCAGGATGTGTCCGCAGGTTATCTTCGGGTGTCTGTTAGACGCCTAACCGATCGGGCAATTAAATAAAGCGAGTAGTTCCTTATTTGGTGTTGATCTACAAATAGCACATTACATCAGCCATCACAATGGTCATGACGCACCGGTATAAATTACCCAGCGTTATCAAATTCGATGGTTTTAATTTTTAATACCATGCAATCTCAAGGACAATTCAAGCATCTAAATGTGGAAAGATCCATGCAGATGCTGCCAGATCTGCCAAACGTGTGCATGTCAAGCGCGAACCGAAAGGACTAACAAAATGACCACCTAAAGGTACGTTACAGCATCGATAAATGTTGGATCCATAAACTATGAGCATGCACGGTATATTGCTAAAATGGAAGGAATAGTTTCTGTAGTTACAGCGGGAGATACTGCGTCTCTCTCCGCTTTATAGTATAGTATGCACTGCCAAAGTTGCTTACGTCAATTTGATAATGTATTGCGGTGCATGGTTTATCTGATAATAGCGTGAGATCAGTTTACTTAGGGTACATTTATCCTATGTATTATATGGCTTCGCTTTTGCCACCCGTTCTCAATGGAGGTAGGCTGGGGACTAGTATAATGGTACACCTCATCAAAATTGCAGATTCAAACATAAATATGTCATGATCACACAAGTTGACGTTTTTGCTACCTGGGTATATATGTTTCAAGAACTAAATACAGTACCAAATCCACCAGAAAAATTTAGGAAATTAAAATAAAAACATTCTCTATACGAGAAGGTTGGTGGTATATAGGAATCAAAGGTGATGGTGGTATAAAAAGCAAGGGAACAAGGTTTCTGATTGAAAAGGAAAAATGAAATAGACCTATATTAGCAAGCACATTTATATGACAACATGTTGCTAATATAGGTCTATTTCATTTTTCCTTTTCAATCAGAAACCTTGTTCCCTTGCTTTTTACACCACCATCACCTTTGATTCCTACATGTATATACCACCAACCTTCTCGTATAGAGAATGTTTTTATTACTTGTTCTATATAAGTTATACGTATATTTTAACACGATATTATTACTAGTACATGTTGGTCCATACTGTATATTAAAAGTTACATTTGCACAAAAGTGGAGAGTTCAGTTGCATTAAGACTTTATGCCGCTGTTTTTGATTCAAGTGGAAAAGACACAGTGGGGTCATTCTATATCGATTCAGCATGTGTAGACTATTACCCCATGTAGATTAATGTATTACATTAACTCTTAACTATCAATTGTTCATAAGTTAACCACATATGTGCACGCATTGCAACAGTTGAGATAATTATTTTACCGTGCATACAGAACGTCATGGCTAACATGTTTAAGGAACTTTATAATAGAGCACAATGGAAAATGTGCTTTTTGTGCATAATAATTGCGACCATTAAAAAATAAACACTTTTATTTTGGTTATTTTTGGATTATAGTCAAAGCCTATCTGTTGGCTTGTTGTGTTTTCATTTGTAAGATGGAAACTACATCGCATCGAAGCACTCGTGTTTTAGCCTTGAAGAAACCTTCCTAAAGTGATGATTGGTGACTAAACAAACTTATAATTGGGCACAAATAATATCTGAGCCATGCAGATTGTTGTGCGATTGTTGAAAGCTAGATTCGTGCGTCATTCAATGAATGGGGGGCAGGTGCCTAAATCATATTAGGCACGAACCAAGCGGGAAACCATGCACGTACTTTGCACAGCAAACATTAGCAATGAAAATGGCGTGGTTATTAAGCCTTAATGCTTAATGTTCGCAACAAGAGTTTTAATGGTACATATAACAGACAATGGCGGTGTGGCTGGGGGAAGGGGGAGGGGGGGGGAGGGGAATTGCCCCCTACCCCCCCCCCCCCCCCCCCCCCCAGCAACCCTAAAAACAGGGGCGCCGAAATGTACGCCACTGATAACAGTCATGTAGTAAATACTGGTTCCTAAAATGCAGACATCACCCTCCCTCAATATAACAATTGATTTACAGTAACATACAGTGAACACTGCAAAACGGCCCATAATTAGAATACGAACAAATAGAAATCGTACGGGTGAATAAGGGTCAAAGACCACTCGCCTTCTTGGCTTCAATGCGTACCAGCAGTTATTGTTTTCCCGCTGAGGCAGTTTTTCAGCGATCCGCATAAAATAAATGCATTCTCTAGTTTGTACCTTGTCATATCATTACAGAGCGTAACTTTTTTTCCACGCATAGGCACACGTATGGTAAGCTCTTTTTGAACCAGAGTTAGGAGACGAAATTTTGACCCCTCTGTAATACAAAAACCACCATTTCAATATTACATGAGATCCATTGGGAGTCAAGGCTGAATATTGCATGCTTACTTAAGTAAGCACCTGATCAATCGAGCTGAGATAAATCCGTTTTTAGTATTGTTGGCACTGAAACAAAATCCAAGAGGCGTGTTTGCCATGTGACATTTCCATATTCATACGTGCTTGTTGACAAGTGTTTAGCCAATTTATAATAGCACGCAGTTAAACAATCAAGTAAACATTCAGAGGCACACCCAAAAAAATTTATGGTCAAGTATCATGATTGCCACTATACTAAGACCACATTATGCACAAATTCATGGTGCATGAGTTCCCTTTTAATTAGTTGAACTCAATATGGTGCTGTGACGGCTGATTTTTCCTATCCTGAAATGGTCCCAGGACTGTTTCAGGCAGCCTATTTTGGTCCGGCAGACTGAAACAGGCTCTGCCTGGAACAGTCCTCAGACCATTTTACTTATTTTGGTCCTACTATGCTCATTTTGGTCCTATACTGCCGGACAGCCTGAAACAGTCCCAGGACCAAAACAGGCTGCCTACACAGCACGTTGGTTCTTATTTTAGTCCAGTAGACTAAACAGTTCATAGCTTTTGCTTAATAGTCCAAGAATAAACATACCAGGTTTTAAATGGTTAAAGTAATCAGTCTTATAAAGAATTAAGTTCAGATTGATAGCTATTCGGTACATCTGCACATGAACTTTCATTAAAACTGAGTCATGTACTCACACGCCCACTTACATATGTTACGCACACACATGGCCATAGTTCTTCAAATACTGCATGCACACACCCACACGTACACACATACACAAGGATCCCCCCATACACACACGCACGCCTCCAGCGGACAATCCCTCCCCCCACTCTCACACAGACAACACACCAGCAGTGGATGCACTTTGTTTACGCAACCAATACTGATACGAAGGAACAGAATATGCATATATGCAATTGCATCTCTGGCTGGAAGACCCATGATCTAAGCTTATAGACACATGTAATATGAAGTTTGCAATTCAGTAAAAGCAATCGTATGTACTTTTCTTAGTATGGTTCTTGATATAGAGCTCGAGAATGCTTTGATCTCCCTATTCAGCTCCAGACAATCGTTTTCTGGATCGGAATCGCTGGACGTAGATGGGACCAAACAGTGACATGAAGGAATTGAGCACCCATTTCGGTCCAGCCGGACCATTTCAGGCTGCATGTTTTCGTCCGGCCAGACCAAAATCAGACACAGACCGAAATATTATTGACAGTACCTCACTGCAATAAATTTTGCTTGCATGTGCAATCTGTTAGAGAGTATTTGTGCATCAATCCTCATCTATTATGGTTTTTCCATCTCACAGAACATTCCATTGGCAAATCAAAAATCAATCTAACAACTGTGTTGTAAAGTTTTTTTGAAGTTTCAGGAATTTAACTATACATTATTATTATCACTATCACTTCACTTCATTGTCACATTTGGATTACACAGTGCCTAATACTATACCCTCTTCCATCCCACACAAGTACAGTCACCTTTGTGGGTAGTTCTTCAAGTTTTAGAACGAAAAAAAAAAGTTTCTATCAAATGACTATTACAAGGTACATGCAAAAGTTACTTTTCTTATTGAAAAGGTGTCACAAGGATGATTATGCTGGACACAGTCCTATATGTCTTAAACTGGTAATGCATTGTTACTGACCTGTAGACGACTGCAATGATGGTATGACATCACGGATCGATACTATTTAGAGGATTAAAATGGTACACAAATGATTTCAATTATGCATATGTACACAAAAGTACATGTATTACACATAGCACGCTATTTGCTCCTTAATGTCTACTGTCCCCACCCAGGGGTACAATTGTAAACCCGTGGGCGCATAAATTACTCACTGTTCTGTCTTTCAATGGATCTGGTTACCCTATTGACATGTAATACAAGTCCTTTTAGGATCAGGTCGAGATAACTAAGCCTTAAAAAACTTCCTGGATACGCCACTAGTTAGCAACTTTTTTTAATGTGCTGAGGCGCTCGCTTTGGCATTCTATCGGCAGTATCCTTGCCTGAATCACTGTTCTCTTCACAAGAGTAGCACAAGAAAAAAATAACAGGAAACCATAATTGAGAATTTAAACATACTTTGTAAAATCATTGCAAAATGATTACGAAATGATTCTTCCTGCTTAATTTGCACACACGATGCAAGCGATAAATACTATTGGTGCACACGATCGACGAATATTAAAGACGGTGCCCATACATTATGTTGGGCTAGTATTAAAGGTTACTGGACATTTGACTGATTTGCCCGGACAAATATCCCATCATTATAATCTGCAATGTTAGGGTACTAAGAAAAAAGTAGGTGGGATTTACCTGTACACTAAGTTGCAGCTAGCAACCAGGTATAGAAGGCCAAGCTTTATTGCGGCCATGAAAAGGACTTGATCTCCTGTGACACTTTGATCATACCATTGGTCAACTGAAAAAAAATTTACCTATCGCATATATCGAGACATGCAGTGGCTACATTAATACATGTGCTACTGGTAATATTATCTCAGTAGCCAGTATAGTCATTTAAAAAGTCAGCTGTAAGCTCTTGATTGTCTTTAAAACGGCTATCCATCATTCGTGTCAAAACGTTTCACATAGCAATGATGTAGGCCTACTTGTACCGCACGAAAAAGTAATGGATAGGTCCACTGCTTGCGCAACTTGTTTAAAGAGATTGGTTATTTGAAAGGGACTGCAATGTTAAATACATAGTTATCTTGGCTCAATCCTAAAAGGACTTGTACTAAATGTCTGTATCACTTAATTAAACTAGATCCCCTAAAAGACCAACTGGTAAGAAACAACTTTTGTACATCTAGGTGAACTATTTTACTCACTCAGGACAATAGACATTTAACTGATCACTTTCAGGACAACAACAAAAAAATCACCAACTCTGTACCACCAAAACATTTTATCCCAAGTTGCTTATTGGTTACATCCTTTGAATTGTGACATGTCACTCATTACTGAAAGCTTAATCATAAATCGTTCGTTCATTGTAAAAGGCACCGTTGTTTAACCAGTTTAACACACTGATAAGGAATCGAGTTTCATTTGTAACTTCAGTCTTGTCGTTCATGCATGCCTTAACATGGGTTTTTACTGCCCTCTGACCTTTGGAGACGTACATGCACACAACAGCCAATCCCTTTTCCATCACAATAGTCAAAAGTATGCGTAATGTACGTGACTAAGAGAGGTTTTTGTTGGCATGACTATAAAAACAAACCAGTAGTCAAAATTTCATTGTGGTCGAACATAGTATTGCAATTTTCAAACAGGATGCAAGTGTAATTGCAGTTATTACGTCCCTCCGTGCACTGTATAAAAAGACTGAGCAATATAGTAAACGGGTTTAACAATCTATGATTAAGAAGTTTGGAAACTTTATGTTCACTAGATCTAGTAACATTAACATTAACTTCTGCACAATGGAAATTATGGAAATCCACCATAAATAAATCTGTACAACAACCTTGTATCCTATTCATGCAGCCTCAACTCCCCCCAGGGTATATTAAACACAACAGAACAATTAGCTGCAATAATGCTGACCACAACCAGGTTTTATACAACGACAGGGAACAACATCACTGCCAGCAGCCTGCTCTGTAAACAGATCCTATGCCAGCAGCCCTCACCTGTTGTGGCATTCACCAAGACCTCCCCACTTCTCCCAGCACAGTTGACAGCTATCACCCTCACTAGGTAGTTGGTGTTAGGTTGCAGCCCTGAAATACTCTGTCCAATACTTCCATCAGATGTATTAATGGTGAGTATGCCTCCAGGCTCCACGGTGATGGTGTAGCTAGTGGGAAGGCTTCCTACAGTCCCAGGAGTGCAGGAAACAACAAATCCACTTTCAGTTATTTCATTGACTTCCACTTCAGGTGCACTGGGAGGTGCTGTAGATGTACATGACAATGAGCACACACTCACTACAGTCTGACCTCTTTAAGAGCGCACTCGTTACAAGCGCATTCCCTTGTTAGATGTATTGAAAATTATATTCACGGTTAATGTGGGTACTACACGTTATCTATGTCTACAATGGGCAATCTATCCCTAAGTATGGTAAGAGTGCAGGGAACAAACGTGGCGCTCTTAACGAGGTCCGTCTGTACTTATACAAGTAATTGTGTACATAGCCAGCACCAGAGACAATATATATTATCTCTGCCAGCACTAAGCACACCAAAGAATGAAATACATAAGCAAATGCTGAGAGCAGCACAAACATAGGCACACAATGCATGCCCAGTCTAATGACACCATTGTTATAGAGCTTCAGCATGTTGAAGGGGAGGCCACAATTACTACACTGCATGCCCCCCTTTGTACATTCCTGGTGTTTACAGATACGTGCACTGTCCAGCTGGGTAGTAGGCTGTAGACATGGCTGCAAGCCAAGATAGCTGGGCTGAAGGTACATTCTAATCAGAAATGGCCATTGAGGTTATAAGAATAAGATAAAAGTTTTGTTCAGTATATTACATCACAATCAAACCTCCAAATAACAAACACTTTAGTGGCACGCTTTATTTCTGTGGGGAGGTTTAATGTTGCATTGGCTTTGCATAAGTGATAAATGTATGTTATCATTGTTGGTATCGTATACAGGAGGTTCCATAGAATATGCAATTAACAAAACATAACCTCTAGAGGCTGAAGGGTCAATGCAAAAGATGTACTGACAAGAGGGATGTTGGTATTATATTTATACATGAACCTCGATCCAACAAATTAAAATAATACAGATGTACTGGGTCAGGGCACATGCTTATATATAAGCACACCACTAAAAGAACTAACAGGGACTTACCTTTAAGAGATATGGTGTAGTTGTACTGTAAGATGTTGCTGCTGTAGCAGGAGACATTTGTACCATTCAGTTGAGGTGTGGCCACAACAGACAGCACAGAGGAGGTGCATGCCTGTGCAGAGGGAGAGAACAGACTGGTTGCAACAAACGGTCCACACGTGTCGTTTTTGTTGCCACAGTTAGTTCCAGCAGATTGACTTAGCACAATATTGTCAGTGGCACAGTATCCTGGAGGGAGGACCCAGATGATGGTCAGACCAACACTGGAGGTGGTACAGGTGACCTTCAGAGTAGTATTTGGACATGTCTGCGTTGATACTGTAAAGGAGGAAACACATTAACATACACGCGTGTACTATAAGCAATAAAACATTTCACAACATAAAATGCACCAAACATACCTCCATTGAAGATCAAGGAGCTGTACAGTAGCAGAAATGTGGATGGCCTGAGAGAATATAAGTATATGAAATCATTACATCCAGGTTAAATATGCATCCATTGGTTACACTGACACCTAGCTGACCCTAAGTATGCTATGCTTCCTGCAGTGCTTACTGATGTTTTGCCAATGTATTCATTTGTGTTGCACACCTAAGCCCTTCTATAGTATTATTCATAGCAGATAATTATCCATTGATAGTTGTGAATAAATCATTTCAAAACTCTCTTCCCCTGGTTACTTTTACTAAAGTTACATGTCCATTTCAAAAACAACATCATAACTACGGAATGCTCACAGTTCATGAAGAACGTACATGTAAGCTAGCTTCCTTGCTTGCTTGCTTGATTCATGCTCAATATTATACAAACACTTATAATTTCTGAGGTAGCCCTAAACTAATATAACTTGGTATTATAAGAAGCCAGTCTGTCTTTATCAAGGTGGTTACCAAGAGGAGGGCCCGGCCAGGCCTATAAGGAGGAGTGGTCACTAATCCTTATGCATCACTGGTACGTACATGAACACATCACTGGTACGTATATGACCACATCACTGGTGCGTACATGAACACATCACTGGTACGTACATGAACACATCACTGGTACGTACATGAACACATCACTGGTACGTACATGAACACATCACTGGTACATACATGAACATACCACTAGTACATACATGAATACCACTGGTATGTGCATTACCACATCATGAACACACCACTGGTACATACATGAACATATCACTGATGCATACATGAACACATCACCTGATGTGTACATGAACACATCACCTGATGTGTACATGAACACATCACTGATGTGTACATGAACACATCACTGGTACGTACATGAACACATCACTGGTGCGTACATGAACACATCACTGGTACGTACATGAACACATCACTGGTGCGTACATGAACACATCACTGGTGCGTACATGAACACATCACTGGTACGTACATGAACACATCACCTCATGTGTACATGAACACATCACTGGTACGTACATGAACACATCACCTCATGTGTACATGAACACATCACTGGTACATACATGAACATACCACTAGTACATACATGAATACCACTGGTATGTGCATTACCACATCATGAACACACCACTGGTACATACATGAACATATCACTGATGCATACATGAACACATCACCTGATGTGTACATGAACACATCACCTGATGTGTACATGAACACATCACTGATGTGTACATGAACACATCACTGGTACGTACATGAACACATCACTGGTGCGTACATGAACACATCACTGGTACGTACATGAACACATCACTGGTGCGTACATGAACACATCACTGGTGCGTACATGAACACATCACTGGTACGTACATGAACACATCACCTCATGTGTACATGAACACATCACTGGTACATACATGAACATACCACTAGTACATACTTGAGCACCACCAGTATGTGCATTACCACATCATGAACACACACACTGGTAAGTACATGAACACACCATGAACACACCATTGGTACATACATGAACACACCACTGGTACATACATGAACACACCACTGGTACATACATGAACACAACACACTAGTAACTATGGCTGAAAGAGGCTTCAACCATGAATTTTGTTGTGTCCCTTGAGATGCAAGGCATTGTTCATAACACCTGACTGTGGCAATAGGGACATGATGTTCTACCAACTGGGTTATGGGAAATAGTCTGTTTGCATGCCTTCCAATTGACATATTGTCCGACTCAAAAAGAATAACTGCCTAACAACTATGATTGAAGAACGGCACTGTGTACTCAATGAGCGTATTGTTTAGGTTGAAAGCTTTGTGACAAGTAAACTGTCTTTTGATGATGTGACTGGTTTCTATATACGTTGTACGACCCCCCTTTCGTTTGTTTAATTATGTACTCATAGCCGCGCGGGTGGGGACGTGGGCCCCCTGTCGGTGATTAGCGTAGCAGTGGTCGGCATGCGCATAGGTAGTGTTCGCCACCCGATGTGTTACTATTTAAAGGAAACGTAGTTGCATTAGAAAACATAATAGACAACTTCACGATCTGATTATTTTGTACTCCGGATGTGATGTCACCTAGACACTACGAAGAAGTCCGTTGTTGTCTCGAGCTTTTATTGGGCCCCACAACGATGTAACTATATGAGGCCCAGTAAAAGCTAGAGACAACAAAGAGACAACAACGGACTTCTTCGTAGTGACTAGGTGACATCACATCCGGAGTACAAAATAATCAGATCGTGAAGTTGTCTATTGCATTAAACTATACTTACTGCTTCCTAAAACCAGAGATAATATATATAAAAAACCCTGTACGTGTTCTTCCGCCCCTTTTGACACTCTAAAAGGTGCGATTAAACACTTCTGACCTTACGACCATGCTGTATGTAAAGAGAGAGAAAAGAACAGCGCAGTACGCGTGACTAGTAGCGTGGGCACAGGCAGGGAAAAGTTCTTGCTCAAGGACTTTTCCAAGATCTTGCACAGGATACAACGAATATGGCAGCCCCACCAGGATTATCTTGGGCCTTTTTAGGCAGGATCACCTTGTGTTGACTTACTGTGTGTTGCGCAAAATCGTTCTGCTGGGCCATGATACCATTGTATTGTTCTCTTCTCCTCCCCCCCACTCCCCACCCCTACCCCCCCAAGGGTAGCCCTAGCTCTCCCTGTTAGCGCCCTTCGTAGTAGGCCTGCCCCCCCCCCCCCCCCCCCCCCCCCCCCCCCCCCCTTCCCTCTAAGTTAGCGCTGAAGCCGCCGCCTATGCCCAGCAGACGCTTGTAAAGGAGGAATCTAATATCAGACCATCGGATTCTTCTCTGCTCTACTCTACTTACATGTACACTCACCGGAAACGATCCTGTCTGTTCCACATCGCTGGCTATTCCATTTAATGACCGTACACGGCAGTGCATGCGGCTGGAAACTAGGTCTATAATTAGATCATTTACCGTATTAATACATCATTCTAGCCTATAGCGCTCGCGCTCGTTTCGGACGCCCGCCGCTTGAGAATGTTAAATTTAAATGCGCAATTCTATAGTTGGGCTGTTTAAATGCTGCAGTACACTTTCCCCATTATCAAGATATTTCAACGGCCCTGGAATTTCATTTTTCCCTGCATGGTCATGAGAACATACTGTTGGGTTCTCAGTGCAGTATAGTGCACGCGCTAGCACATTTAACATGAAATAAATTTAACATCCCTCAAGCGGCGAGCGTCCGAAACGAGCACTTATTGATATAGATCACGTTATGAACGTAAGCAATCTCTATGCAACGTGTTATATGCTGTGAGCTGGAACTGTACCCACAGGGTAGATGTGTACCTGTGCCAACCAAGGACTCAAGGTCACGTGCGGATCCTGAACACTGGACTAGCTTGGACCCTGAACACTGGACCAGCTGGGGTTACAAGCTGTTCCGTGTACCCACAGGGTAGGTGAGTACCTGTGCCAACCAGGGACCCAAAGTCATGCGTAGATTCTGAAAACTGGGGTGTGTGACCACAAGTACAACTAATAAGTTACTTTCAAGCTCCCCTGTGGAGATGGGTGCCATTCTTGTGAGTTGCAAAGCACACAGAGGCAGACTCTGAGGTGTTTCATGTACCCACAGGGTAGGTGTGTACCTGTGCCAACCAGAGACCCAACGTCACACGCGGATTTTGTACACTGGGGTGTGTGACCACAACTAATAAGTTCTTTCAAGCTGACCTGTGAAGATCGTTTGAGTTGCAAAGCACACAGAGGCAGACTCGGAGGTGTTTCGTGTACCCACAGGGTAGGTGTGTACCTGTGCCAACCAGAGACCCATATGCAAGCGTAGCGGTGATGTAATCCACCCGCAGCTACGATGCATTGGAACCGGGCACGAGACTAGCTGTGGACAGGCTTGACCCACATACGTTTCTTCCTCTGGCAATAAATCACACTATTGCAAAAGGTCTCAGTGTCCACCCAGGACACTCTGGGCTTGGTGAGGTGCTCAAATTACTAGTAAGGGAATGTGTTAAGGCCTTAAGAGAGTGAGAGCTATAAGCTTCTGAAGCTGTTTCAAGTTACACAATAAGAAAAATAAACCAAGGTCATGATGGCCTTGGATGTGGGCCTGCCAGCAATGCAAGCACCCATATCCTAAGCTTGCACAGTGATAACAGGAGAAATAAATCTGTATAAGAATTATGCTGGTGTTGAATGAGAAAGTGGTGCATGGTCAGAATTCGCCACATATAAACGCCTCCCCCCCCCCCCCCCCCCCCCCTCGCTCAGAAAAAAAGTGATAGTGAAATAGTGAGATTGTAGTTATCTATAGACACTGCTATGTCCATAATGTCCATAGATAGTATAAAATACACATGAATGGTATAGATGGATGTAGTGGCATTTTGATGACTAGTAGTGTACAAAGACAGAATGGTTTTATACTATCTATGTCTGTGATTGGAATAGATAGGAAGAGCACTTTTACAAGCATGTAGGTAGAGAGACCATGCTGGCATGTCTGTGATACGAATAAAATAGGCAGCTATGCCTGATCAGTAGTAAAAATAGGAAGAGTGCTTGTAAAGGTAGATGGTTTGTGTACAATTGCATGGAATAAATAGAAAAGAGTGCTACACAGGCATGCCTAAATAGACAGACTAGAGTGGTATTAATGGGCAGAGTGGTTATAATGCCATGTCTGTGATTAGTATAAGTGCTCAGCAGTGTACCACGAGTGGTACAAATAGGGTTGTTACACTGGTGTGTCCATGATTGGAATAAACAGACAGAAAGCTGTTAAAATAATCATATGCATGTTGTAGCAAGTTCAAGCAAACTAGGACACAAAGCCAGTGTTGTCAATGATGATGGTACTGGTTTTATTTGAGAAAAACTCAGGTGGAACTGTCCTCAGGTGGAGCCGTCCTCAGGTGGAGCCGTCCTCAGGTGGAGCCGTCCTCAGGTGGAGCTATTCTTTTGATATGGTACGATATCTAGGGAGGGACACTTCAACTCATACCTACAGCGACATTTTTATAACTGTACATACTGGTAACACCAGGACATATAAAACTTTTGAATGAGGATCTCATTTAAAAAGTCACAAAACGAGCAAGAGTTGGATATTCAGGCTCTAGTGCATTGTCCTCTGCTTTTAATTATTATTTTTTACCACTGTGGTTGATTTCAAAGCATATAGCTATGTCTTAAATGTATGTGCGCAAAGCCAATTATTCATGATTTGGGTATTTTGGTTTTATATCAGTTGACAGGAAACGCGGCACCACTTCGGTACTACTTGATTCTGAAGTGGACTTATAAGGGTGGAAAAAAGTTACAAAGCCCTGACTGAGAGGATATGTCGTGCCAATTTGGAACCTTCGTATGCGCGTAATAATAAAAAACAGCTCACTAGCAGATGCTCCAGCATGCGTAGAGCTGAAGGATAGTTGTAGCAATATTTAGTCCCTTTTTTAAATGCACACGCCGTGCTATGGCTGCAGAAATGTTTTTTAATGAGTGTTCTAAGCTACGGTATAACCGTATTGGATGAAACGTAAACGTCATATTGTGTTCTAATTATATATTGAATGCCCATGCGAAACAACCGTGTCGGAAACTGTTCCACATCTCATCCCGCGCCCTTCCTCCAACACACTACCATATTCAATCGCCGGTATCATTCTTATAATAGTATTTTCGAGATGTTCAGCGCAAACCACTGTAAAGCCAAGCCCAAGGTTCTATCTTTAACAGTGCCAATACTTAGTCTTGATATATTAGCTATTGTGCTTAGGAAAGTCAGTTTGAAATGGTTTTTATGTGAAGGATTTTAAACCTTACACCCCTTAGATGCACAATTGCATCATGCTATCATTCCCACGAACAGATTGCAAAGAATTTGTGGGGTTGACAAGAGGAGGACAACAACTTTACAAAGACTGGCCTCACTCCTGAACAAAAAAATTAGAATTTTATAAAATACAACTTACGACAGTAAACTGCTTTTGCTATAATATAGTTGTGGTTTGGTATTTATGAAAACAGTTAAGTGTACTTTTTCATTTTTTAAAGCACATCGAGGACTGAACACACTCTATGTACATACACAGCCCTCATAATCATTAGAGGACATATTAAACTTAATTTAAAAAACTGTCTGCACATGAACACACCAAAGCAATGCTTATCGAAAACCTAGAGCAGGAGCTGGAGATCTACCTATAATCAGGAACGGGAGTTGTAAAGGGCAAGAAATGATAACTAGTCATATACCCCTTATACTATTATGAGAATTTATATGGCGGTCTAGTGCTTGAAATCTTCAGAATGCAACTAACAAGTGCTGAGACCAGTGCTAGGGAAATATGTATTTGTTTGATTCAATCCATTGATAGGCAAATTAATGAATCACCAGATCATGCTCTGTGATACAATTTTTCATTGAAAAAAAAGGTGGAGAAATGGAATTTACAAGTACATGCATGTAAATGTAAATATTTATCCGGAGTAGTACAGTACTCATTTCACACGTGGGTTCAGTTATATTGATTAGAAATGCAAGGATGAGACCAAATGAGGACTTCGTTTATCACATGCTGCATAAAGCAATCACCGGGTATGCCTATCGTTATGCATCAATGCAAAAACATGTTAATTATACATCATCATAGATGATCAATGTTTGCACTGCACAGGTATGTACATGTATATGGCATATTATAATGTCTGTGTAAACTGAAATCTGTAATTGCACTGAGTGTAGGTTTCAAACAATCAGATAAACACTAGTATTGTGTTGACCAAATTTCCCCATGTTCAGACTGTTCCTGTGGAAAATTTGAATCAAGTATAACCTCATTGTGCACATAATCTCATGTCAGTTATATGTAATTAGAATGGCATACCTCACGAATAAATAAATCAATGCAGCTACATACACAGACATAATTGCTTCTAGAATGCTGCCTAGTAATTTCACTCAGAAGACATTATAGTCTAGAAGAACACACCATACACATTCCATTTATTTGCATGGCAACACCTCAACCTCCCTCTAGCACTGGGCTGTCAATTTTACCTTTAGCTCATAAATACAATTGTACTAAAATGGACACATTTCCCAAATGGTCATTTCTAATCAATCAAACTATAATACTTGAATAACCTGAAAAACTCTCTGCATGAAAATCATGCTTACACAGAGATGGATTGTTGAAATATTAATATAAATTGCATTTCTAATAACTTCATACCTTATCTTGAAACTTAAAAGACTTGCCATGATTTTTCACCTCTGAGGCATCTACATGTCCACAGTACAAAAAATTTTCCTCATTTACATACACAACCTTAGATGTTCCCTTGATACGAATAAGATGGTCTTCTCGCATCTCCCAATGTTCACCATGATCATTATCACTGAATACCACTTGTGATGATGTATTGTTCACTTTCAGAGCTTTACCGTTGTGCGCTGAAATAATTGCAAAGCTTCCATCTGATAATTTCTTGCAGTACCAAAGTTGCTGTTGTTTTGATTCTCTTTCCTCAAGAACAACACATTGTTGAACCTCACTATCTTGAACATTCTCCTGCACTCCCAATACTTTACCAAGGTTTTTCACCTCTTTACATTCAATAACAATCTGCCAAAGGAATGAATCGAATGTGCAATTTAAAAGCTAATTAGATTTGAGATTGAGTTGCAATTAAGCATGTGTATACTTTTTTTGAAGCAGATAAATATATATATCCATGCTCATTATCCCTCATTTCAGTCATGAAATGCAAAATAATGAGCCATTGCTCACTGTTACAATAGTTGGTGTAACAAATAATGCACCCCTCACCCCTCAATGCATGGTGGAAATAAAACTGAAACGACTGAGCAGAATATTATATGCACTGCAGAATAAAGTTAATTACTATTGGGGAAAGCACTCAGGTCATGTTGCCTATTTTATCCAGCAGGTACATTTTGAGGATTGGGCTCATTTTTTAAATTAGGCCATAACGATACAAAGAAAGTTGGACATCCCGGAGTTGGTGGAAAGTTTCAAACTCAACCCAGGATAAAGGTTGTAGGTTCATAGCGAGAGCCTCGTTTGATATGAAACAGGCTGAAGTATGGCCCTAAACAATGAATCATATCTTCTCTCAGGCCACACCACTATTATTTATTTAGGCAAAATCTACCCAGCAATTGCATTGGTAAATTTCATTGGAGATGCAAAACAGTCTGCAGACAGGCCCACCCCAACTTGGTGCATTTACCCTCGTTGGCAGGGTGCTTCCTAAGCACAGTTTGATAGTATTTTTATATTGCGCCATGTACATCAGCTACCAGCCTATCACCTATGCCATATCTTTATAATCATTGACATAGATAAATAATCATACAAGTAATAGATAAATAATCATACAAGTAACTAAAAAACTATAAGACATAGATAAATAATCATACAAGTAACTAAAAACATTCTCTATGAGAAATTTGGTGGTATATAGGATTTGAAGGCAATTGCTGGTGTAAAAAGCAAGGAAACAAGGTCTTATCAGAACGGAAAATGTAATAGTCCTATATTTAGCACGCAAACAACACATGCCCTAGAAATGTGCTAAATATAGGACTATTACATTTTCCCTTCTGATAAGTCCTTGTTTCCTTGCTTTGTACACCACCAATTGCCTTCAAATCCTATATACCACCAACTTTCTCGTAGAGAATGTTTTTATTTACTTGTTTCCTTGATTTTTGTTCATACCCAAATCACTGAAATCACTGTGATATTATGTATCGCTGTAGGATGCCCGTGCCGATTCTAAAACATCGTCTAGAACTTGAAGGTATTTCGCACGTCGTTTCGCTCGTTACTTTTCCTGACTTGAAGGCATTTTGAGAAAAACAACTTCACTAACAAAATAGGTTACACCAAACGACGATTGAAGCACCAAAGCGTTTACTAGTACTCTTAGTTGTTTATATTTGTAGATATCTAAAATTACGTCTTACAAGTTATCTAGTTATGCGTCTTACATAGACCGTATAGACGATTGTTTACCAAATATAACATGAACTATTTTATATGAAAGCGGCTCTCCCAGCGTATTCTGAAGCTATTGATGAAATTTCCATTGTTTAAAAGTGTTCATATCCCGACGAAACTGTTCATTTTTGACTTCTGGTTCGATTGCTATAATTATAACAAGCTAATGGATCCGATCGTCGGGAGTCTTGTTAGAGACGGTCGCGTATTTTTTTTAATGAGTCCATAGTCGGGGTCAAATCCTATACATGTATGGAAGTTTCAATTCATAGAACTAACCTTTTTGTTATCCGATTCTGCCGGTGCCCTAATGTGTGCAATTGACGTTTCAATAATACAAACTTACGAGAAACAACACCACTTACCTCGTTTCATTTTGCGATGTAATCTTTCTGCAGCTCATGATAGATACTACACTGGTTGCTAGTATGATAATGACCAAAACCCCACCAACTCCAGCTCCAATGCCTATTGCAACTGGATTCAAATGATAAAAAGCAGTTAATGTTTATTTAACGATTGTATTTGGGAGAATTCAATTCATATGATTGACCCAAAGATTGAGCATGAACCATAAAAGCTCAACTAACATAAACTGCAAAGGCATGTTTATAGTATGGCTACATCTTTGAATTACTATGCTTAGAAGGTGAAGTATTCAACTTATTCAGAAGCAGCTGGAATGCTAACCACAATTAAGTTATGCAACAAGACTGCATTGCATGTTACTTTGGGGGGATAGCAGATGGTTAAAATCCCTTACTGGGAGTATAAATCAGAGTGGACTTCATGAAATAAGACGAAAGTCAACTCTTAAACATATCTGAAGTATCACATAATAATCTATTCCATTTATGCTCTATTAATTATATTCTACTATACTGTTCAGTACCAATTAATTTTCTACTTGAAATCATTACATTTGGCCCAATTTCCTTTCATATGCATGCCTGTGCTGTTAGTACCATATTAATGAACATACATAGTGTGGATAGATTGAGATGGCACTGGTTTGTGATCACATTTGCAATTATCTCATTCACAGGAATAAAAGTACAACCAATCAATCAGGTTTTCGGACTCTGTACACCTTTATTTGGGTGTGGCCTGTTTCCGTATGACCACTGGAAGTTAGTGCGATTCCCATGCACCTATCTCACACTATGCAGTCAATTCTTTATACATAATATCTAGCTTGTTTGTGTGGTGGGCAAAGGCCCCACAGGAAACCATCATTTAACCATCTCCGTGCAGATAATTGCAATTACTTTTTCACACATGGATATGCATACACATGCACACAATGACATACACACACAACATACTTATGCCTGTCCTATACAAATTTTAAATAGTCATGATTTTCAAATTTCTACACTAGATCCATTACTTTGAAAATTACTCTGCGCAAGCACATTCTGTATATAGCCGGGACTAATTCCAGCCATCACTACATATCACATGGTACATACACTAACTCATGACTAACCTTTGATAGATGAAACACGAGCTGGTGTGCTCACTGCTAGAGAGTAACATATTATGCCCTGAATTTAAAATGTGATACAAACTCTATATGGGGTCGAGGCAGCGAAAAGGGACCTACGTATTATAAAAATTTCCAGGAAGGAGCATCAAAGTCCATGCGTGCAATAAAAATGTACGCGTAATTAAAAATTCAGAATCCTGTAACTCCATGATGGACAGGCTAATTTCTAGTGCGTAAGAAAGAAGTTGTAGAGGACATAGGTGTCTCTTTGAATATGAAATAATTTGAAAACTTGAAAAAATATGTGCTAGGTCCCTTTTCGCTGCCTCGATCCCGTATACATTTCTAGTAAACTTAGTGAGTATGTGAACATTAATTGCTGGTATCTGGTATCTGATAATCACTATGCTAATTGTTTGATTAGCAGTGGTATGTACACTACAATTTCTACTATCATAAAATCAAACTGTGATTACAACAGTGGCATATCTTTATATGTAACAGTTATTCAATGTACATAGATCTTCAACTGAACACCATTGCCTCCTTTGAAATACCATGTAATTAGCATGTGGCATTAAAAACATGCAAACCTGATATTTCAATGCTATTTAGTTTGCAGCAGCAACAAGTAATAATATGAACTGGCCATGGAGGCTGCAATCACTACAACTCTGATTTGTACAGCAATGGTCCCCTTCCCTGCATCCAATGCTGCTATACTATCTAACAGTTGAGGCCATGGCAATCTCTAGGTGTAATATCCTGCTATATACTTGTCCATGTATCCCACCATTCTGATTACACTGTTGAATTTTCAAGCAATATCTTTTGGCAATGTGCATAAGAGACCAAACAACTGCATCACAAAATGCTGATCGCGATTCTTGTCCACATATACGGATTCAGCCCTCACCTGTTGTTGCATTCACCATGACCTCACCACTTCTCCCAGCACAGTTGACGGCTATCACCCTCACTAGGTAGTTGGTGTTAGCTTGAAGCCCTGAAATACTCTGTCCAATGCTTCCATCAGATGTATTAATGGTGAGTATGCCTACAGGCTCCACGGTGATGGTGTAGCTAGTGGGAAGGCTTCCTACAGTCCCAGGAGTGCAGGATACAAGAAATCCACTTTCAGTTATGTTGTTCACTTTCACTTCAGGTGCACTGGGAGGAACTGTAAGAGTATATAGCTGTAAAGGGTTTGCCTCTTAAGCAATGCAAACAGAAAACAATGTACAACTGTATGCCAGAGAAACAAAGTATTCCGTGAATGGGGATGAAATTGTCCTTTATTCATAGGCATTTGTGTTGAGTACACACACACACACACACACATACACACACACACACACACTGTGCAGGATATGTTGCATAAGGTGAAGTCGGATTTTCTAGCCCTTACCAATGTCATTGGGGATTGACTTTGACTTTTATTACATACCCACGCACACATGCATGAAAACACAAAGCAAAGCAGGAAGAGTGATTAGAAACATCATTTTAAGGGTAAACCCCCTCTGTTCATTCACAGGACACTTTCTTCAACCACATGATGAGTAGGAATGCATGTAATGTAGCCTTTTATACTCACAGCAGCACACGTAAGGAATACAAAATAAATGGATCATTAAACTGACTGCTAGGTACTGTAAATGTACCTGTAAGAGATATGGTGTAGTTGTACTGCAAGTTGTTTTTACTGTAGCAGGAGACATTTGTACCATTCAGTTGAGGTGTGGCCACAACAGACAGCACAGAGGAGGTGCATGCCTGTGCAGAGGGAGAGAACAGACTGGTTGCAACAAACGGTCCACACGTGTCGTTTTTGTTGCCACAGTTAGTTCCAGCAGACCGGCTTAGCACAATATTGTCAGTGGCACAGTATCCTGGAGGGAGGGCCCAGATGATGGTCAGACCAACACTCGGGGTGGTACAGGTGACCTTCAGAGTAGCATTTGGACATGTCTGTGCTGATACTACAAGGGAGGAAACACAACTCAATTCAGTGGGACCTTGCACAGTGTCCTGATAATCAATATGTCTGCAGTTAAAATGTGCAGCAAGGTAATGTAGGAAGCATTGTAATGGCTACTAAGCATCTGTATAACTGAGGTCATATGCATCTGCTCAATGGGGCAAGGAGGTGCACTGACTAATTGATACTGAAAGAGCTACTCAACCATTTGAATTGTGTAGCTGTATGAGCATGTATGCATTATTTAATAGTGAACTCCCCCCCCCCCCATCCCCCGGATTTTAATTTTAGCTTGATATCATTATGTTTAGAAGCTAGGGCCCCCCTGTAGGGTAAGTCTCAACTGCCCCCCCCCCCCCCCCCCCCTCTGACCAGATTGTGAGGGGTTTGTTTATTCGGGTTCTGGATTAGAGACAAAGACGTTCCACTCTACTCATCTACAGTAGAAATGGCTTGTGCCAGATTAGACTATAGAGGTTCCATGCACTGTGCTAAATGTCTGCTTTCACAGAAACTACTGATGCAAGTTTTAAAATACATATTATTTCATAGGAATATTAAATAAAAAGGCATCATGCACCACCGCATACATGAATGAATACATCTATGCCCCAACTATAGACACTAAACTACAGTCCTAGCTAACTCCCTCCCCAAGGTGACCCTGGCCACTGGGCTCAGATGGCCATATCTCTGCAGCCATTTTTGCTTTAGAGCTGAATAAGAGGCTAGTCGGGAGACTGTACACTGAGCCTCTTTGCCCCAGTTGCCATACGTACGGCCAGTGGGATACAAGACCATCCCAACTCCTGGCACTTGTCATTAGCAGCATGCTTACTAGCCTCAGCTGCAAAGGCTACTGCCCCTAGCTTCAGTTATGGTGGCAGAGGAAAGAACTTACATCAAAGGCAGCTGGTTTTCCTCTGTCCCATTTCAACATATGTTAAAATTACCTTTACACAGAGTAATGAGATGGAATAGCAGGGTAAGTCCCGCTGACTGTATCTAGAACGGATAGAACTTATAATAAACATATATAACATAATGCATTCCACGTAAGAATAAAGTCAGCACCCTAAGTGATATCGATACAACAATTCTAAGGTATTGAATCCATTGTGTTATTCTCGTTCATACCTTTAATAGATCGGCAGCTTCGTCAATAATAAACGCGTTCATGTATATGTACAGTGTTTACAGCTATAGCTATTAAAGGCATCACTAGCCATCAATGTCGAGCGGTAAGATTCTGGTTATAGGTAATGAAGTATGTGAGAAAGCTGTTGTGACACTTTCCAGGAATCGCTGTGCCATTTAATGGGCTATACTATTATTTAAACGTACACCCCTATTGCAAACGTAACCCCCAGGACAATATGTAAATTCACCCACGAACAAGCGTCTGTTTTATCTACACTCCCCGAGACAAGCTCTAAAGCACCCTGGACAAGCGTCTATTTAGTTACACCTACTCAGGACAAGCGTACGTTAGACCTGCACCACCCCCACCGCCCCCCCCACCCCCCCCCCCCCCCCGCTCAGGACAGGCATTTATACCACCACCACCCGGTCATATTTCCAAAACTCCCCTGGACAACGTCATGTTTACGAACACGCTCCCTGGACGCCATTTATTGCCGTCTGTGGCTAAATAATTAATGGAATAGCCCAATGACATATCGAACGCTCGTAATCACTTGGCATCACCACCCGGGCCCAGGAATTGTGTGCCCATGTCAACTATAATCCATATCATACATAGACGTCTGTAACTACTTGAAATGTTGCTACAAGAGTGTTGGTGCCCCGCCATTTTACAACACAACAAACACACGGATGGCAAGCTACAAAAGAAAGTTTAATAATAAAAACTACTTCCATCATCATAGGAAGCACGGGAGGAGGGGAGGGGGGGGGGGGGGGTAGGAAGGGAGCGCTACAATACCACTAGGTTCCCCATACCCTCCCGCCCCTCGGCCTCGCCCATTTATTTGCCCCCCCCCCCCCCCCCCCCCCCCCCACCTTCCTACTCGTCTGCTGAGTATAAGATCGCGCGACAGCATGGTCACATTGGAGAGCCTACCTGTGTCATCATCAACTCTTCCGTCGGTGAATTACTAAGAATTAATCATATAGAAAGGAATCATTCTAAAGTTATGTACGTCACCGCAGTACCCCCTGGTGGTATAATTACAACTCATCGCAATCTAAACGTGTGCGTTAGTATAGCTCTATATAATGGTGTGTACGATGAATAGGGCCTATACAAGCAAAAAATATATTCATAGACAAAGTGCACATTTTGGGGCTGGGCACACAAGATCAGCGCGGCGTACTAGCTGTAAGGCCTAAGGACCAAGTGCAGCATGCTGCACAACAGGCAACATGAGCCGTCGTACCGCGTGAAGCAGAGCACCCGGATCCGAGCACCTTCCGGATGCCAAGAAAAAAACAAGTTTTTTTTTTTTTGTTGTTGCTGCATTCAACGAGTGATTGTTTTTTTAATGAGATCTCCCTCTGCAGCCCCCCCCCCCCCCCCCCCCCCCCCCCCGGAATTGTAACAATCTATGTGTGTATTTTCGTTCCGTGTTATGATAATGAATTTGACATAAGCAGCTCAGGAATCTGGTAAAACCACTTACAACTAGCTATAGCTATAAGAATGCTGTTATGATGTATGGTTATGCTTTTTCAAATACCACCTGATCATGTCAACTGACCATCAATACAGTCATGAACTATAAAATCATGAGATGCCTGTCTTTTTATGTGCCACATCAATTGTGTTAGATCCCACCGGGCAATCGATTTTGAAATGGAAGGCCCAAACTCTCTAACAAGTATCATGTTCAACGCAGACTGATCATAGCGATGGCATCCCACATACAGGCCCTCACTAAACGCCTCCTTGGTAAAATTGCACGGCCCCTTCGTAGCCCCCTCCGGGGAGATGCAATTCCTATTTAGAGCACAGTCTTCCCAAGCACTTATCACCCGTGCCTTCATCACCCTGTTCGCCCACATCAGCCACACGCCTCCCTGCGTTCCTGTGAAGCCCGCCAGCTCCCTTCTGGGCGGTGAGTGAAGATAGTGGATCATTCCGTCGTGAGTGAGAGAGATGATTGGCTGAGAATGGGGTATGCCACTCACAAAGGGAAACGTGACGAGGGATTTCAATACAGTGACCATGTCTGAACTCTTCATCCTGACGCTCGAATCGCCGTACAAAAGTACTTCGTATTGCCGTGCCACTTCGGATACTAAGAGAGGCTTCCAAGCATAGACGTCGAGGTCTCGCACGTGATCCGGGTACCGCTCGAAAGAGAAATTTCGCACTTCCACGTTGCAGTACGTACCGAGCCGCCTTCGCTCGTTGCCAGTCAGCCCTAGGTCGTAGACAATGATTTTCGTGCGCGGGAAGTATTTCTGCAGAGACCCGATGTTGTCTTGTGCCTCGGCAAAGTGGTTACTGGACAGGGCCGAGACCGCCACCATGCGACACAACAACACCTCTGCGCAGGTGCACCCGTGAAGGGCCAGCCTGTCGCTTCCATTGCAGTACGGTTCAACGTCGAGTCCCTCAGAAATGTCGCAGCAAGCGGTCGCCGTATCGGGCGCGGGTGATGGCGGTACCTCTGCAGGCGGAGTCCCGCGATCCTTGTGCAATATTTCTACGGCAACCGTTGTGCTCGTGGGCACCGTACTTCTCTGCGCACCCTTTTCCTGCGACGTGCCGCAGCAAACAGTGGACTCGGCTGATGGTGGAGCTACTTCCGATACGTCGACAGCCGGTGCGCGTACCACCTGTGCGGCGCTCCGTTCACCCCTTCCCGCCGGCGGTTCTAATATTATTGATTTTATTGGTCCGACGATGAGGACTGCCACAAAAATCACCAACGCAAGAATAAATGACTTTACAGTAGTTTTCATTTCTAATTAAAGCACGCCAAAGGTTGTACAGTTGACTTGGGCAAATTGAAATAGACAAGTTCGGGATCAGTACTCCGGATATGACATCGCATAGCTGTAGATCTCTTACCTTGCAACAACAACACACAAAAAAGAAAAGTGAAACGTGCCAGGCAAATTATGTGTGCTACAATAAAAACAATGCATACAATCGTGACATCACATCCGGAGTATCAAATGTAATTGTGAAATAATTAATTTATCGGTAAACAATATTGTCTGCACAAATTTGGTCGGTTGGCTTTAGTACAACCTTCCATTGTGACAACAAACGCACAGAAACGTACAACATAATATATGCAATACACATCTTTGTAGCACAGGATTGTATTTGTTCCATCACACGACTGACGATGGTGATGGATGAAAAACAAACCACACACACACACACACACACACACACACACACATCACGACAGTGAGGACACTCAAGTACAGAACCCCTTTGTCAACATCCACATCCATTCTTTCTCTTGTCAGTAGGCATGGGTACAACATTTGAAGACACCAGTTGTTCACTTGAACAATGAAGGGATTGCTGATGTAGCAAAGAGATTTGAACTTGATTACAAAAAATGACTACGGACATCTTCCCGCATGCATAACCCTCCAGATCATTAGTGCACATACCTCCAGTTATATCAAACCCAAAATATGTCATATCAAGACAACACTGTTGTTATCATTTGCAATATGTACACCACTAGCCTTTAGACAGTGACTGTGTTACACCTCAATCAGTGTGCTGGTGGATCCTAGGCCCAATATAGAATCATGAACCCCCCCCCCCCCCCCCCCACCCCCTCAGAATGGTAAACGGCAGTCAAAAGAGGTGAATAGGGAAGAAGGGAAGAGAACAGCAGCTGATGTAGTAGTGGGAATAACCCTCCTTAAATACGCGTTGGCATTTATAAATAAAGCAGGCTTACTGATACCCACCCCCCCCCCCCCCCCCCCGGCATAAGGTTCATTCATTTTCCTTTGTGATCCTTTTGTTGGAATATTATGACATGGAAACCATTCCATTTTTGTTGCACGTATCAAGTGTTCATTACCAGGTACATGCACCTTGGCAGTCACCTCAGTAGCCATGGGTCTGGGGCCTGGGATCATGCAGGATGACCCTAAATGGTGGCCTGCATAAACCTTAGCTAGGTCCCTGGGCACTGCTGTTTGGGGGGGGGGGGGGGGGGGGGGGGGGGGGGGGGGGGAGATTGTTTCGACCCTATACCCCCCCCCCTCCCCCCCATGGGTCCCCCGTGGAGTCAAAAGTGATGTTATATCCATACAACCATGAGCTAGTTACGTTCTCCTGTAGGTCAATTCAATATGTACACACACACTCACATTTTGGATAATTCTTGTAGCTATTGACTCAAATGTCTGCAAGGAAACACAAAACACATGTGGTCAGATACAGTACACACACACATCACATGTGGTCACACACACACACATCACATGTATACACATGTGGTCACACACACACACACACACACACACACACACACACATCCTCGTGCATAAAGGTTATATACAAGGTAACCAAAATATGGCTGCACACTTAAACGCCCACACCATGGTAACAGGGCATCATACACCATACACATGTACTGACAGTGATGTCACATTCCTTATATGGTATAATGTCATCAACATCTTACCAGGAAATGGCACTTGTGGTTTTCCTTTCTCCCCCTCACCCTTCCCTCACCCCTGCCTCCCACCCACCTCCCCTCACCACACCCCTGCCTCCCTCCCACCCCCTCCCCACACCCCTGCCTCCCTCCCACCCCCTCCCCACACCCCTGCCTCCCTCCCACCCCTTCCCCACACCCTGCCTCCCTCCCATCCCTTACCCCACCCCTACCTCCCCTCACTGCACCCCTGCCTCCCCCCCTCCCCTCCTCTCCCAGTGCTATGCGGACTACCTCTGTGATTCCTGTGTTTGTTTCAGCACTAGTTTCCATAAAAGGGATGGAAAGGGCTTCAGCAAGGTTCTGGCCTTCAGATGTGCTCACCACTCTCCTCTCTTCAAGGTCACATTTGTTGGCTATCAGCATCTTCATCACCCCATCAGAGCTGTGCTACAATTAGAGATAAAGGAGAGGAACGATTTTTTTTTTTTTTAAAAGTACCACAGATAAACAACAAAAAAAAAAGCAAAGGGGTAACCCCCAGGTAAACAGAGCTAGAACACTTAAAGGAGCAGATTACAGATATAAATATGTACAGTGATCTAATAATAATGTCAACATCACGCACATAATGGGCCATAAAAAGGGTTCCTGTGGTTAAGAAAGCAAGCCTATTGGGATATACAATTGGAAAACCATTATGACCTTTCTATGCCTGCATAATCACACAAAAAAAACTCTGACATCACCCTGACATCACACTGCTATTTAAAGGATGGATCTGAATTTCATCCAAGGTACCTTTTGTATGGTGCTCTTTTTTTTATGGGGGGTGCCTATGGTTCAACACACACAACAAAGATAAGGATAAGTCTACTATCATCATGTGAAAAACTAGGGTACTCCAGTAGTATTGGTATTACTTCCAAATTACCACCCTCCCACACACACACACCCTTTTTATCATGTGATTACATCATTGCACATGTGCTTTAGAGATGACTTGTATGCACTGTTGTAACTAACCCTGGAAGGCTATGGGGGAGAGATGAGATATGGGGGAGTTGGAGAACGATGGAGTACATGGGTAATGATGAGAAGTGGGGAGAGATGGAGAGAGATGGAGAGAGATGGAGAGAGTTGGAGAGATGGGGAGAGATAGGGAGAGTTGGGGAGAGATAGGGAGAGTTGGGGAGAGTTGGGGAGAGTTGGAGAGAGATGGGGAGAGTTGGGGAGAGTTGGGGAGAGTTGGAGAGAGATGGGGAGAGTTGGGGAGAGTTGGGGAGAGTTGGAGAGAGATGGGGAGAGTTGGGGAGAGAGATGGGGAGAGTTGGGGAGAGATAGGGTGGAGACATTGGAGGGAGAAAGTACAAAAGCTATCAGCTATCAGCTATCAGCCGTAAGGGGTGGGGCATCATGTGGGTCATTGCAACAGCTATCAGCTGTAAGGGATGGGGCATCACAACAGCTATCAGCCGTAAGGGGTGGGGCATCATAACAACCAGGGATGGGTCATTGCAACAGCTATCAGCTGTAAGGGGCGGGGCATCGCAACAGCCATCAGCTGTAAGGGGCGGGGCATCACAACAGCTATCAAGCTATGTGAATCACAAATAGTTTAACACAACAAAAGTGATGTCATAACGTTGAGGCATACAAGTACATAATGACCCAGATGTATTTTGGACCATGCGGGCTAAAGGATATGATGTCACCAATGTCACCCTTACCTAATGATGTCACCCTTACCTAATGATGTCCCCCTTACCTAATGATGTCACCCTTACCTAATGATGTCCCCCTTACCTAATGATGTCCCCCTTACCTAATGATGTCACCCTTACCTAATGATGTCCCCCTTACCTAATGATGTCACCCTTACCTAATGTCACCCTTACCTAATGATGTCACCCTTACCTAATGATGTCACCCTTACCTAATGATGTCACCCTTACCTAATGATGTCACCCTTACCTAATGATGTCACCCTTACTAATGATGTCACCCTTACCTGATGTCACCCTTACCTAATGATGTCACCCTTACCTAATGATGTCACCCTTACCTAATGATGTCACCCTTACCTAATGATGTCACCCTTACCTAATGATGTCACCCTTACCTAATGATGTCACCCTTACCTAATGATGTCACCCTAACCTAATGATGTCACCCTTACCTAATGATGTCACCCTTACCTAATGATGTCACCCTTACCTAATGATGTCACCCTTACCTAATGATGTCACCCTTACCTGGCTAACCAGCCTCATCCACATGGATATGTTGTCAAAGGACGGCTGATTGGTGACATCATACACCAACAAAATGCCCTGTACATGAAGGTGTGTGTGAGGTGTGGTTTGTGTGTGCATGTGTGTGCATGCGAGGGGTGGTATGTGTGTGAGGTATGTGAGATGTGTGTGTGATGTATTTGTGTGAAGACAGTGATCGTTTCAACAACAGGGATGTGTGCATGTGTGTGAGGTGTGGTATGTGTGTGAGGTGTGGTGTGTGCATGTGCGTGTGTGAAGATGGTGATTGTTTCAACAATAGGGATGCATGCATGTGGGTGTTCACGGCTCCTGTCGACTCTGAGCACTTTTGTATACATGTATGTACAAACAGTGCCGGATTAACCATTTAATGGGCCTGGCGCAATGAAAATGTAGTGGGCCCCTGGGGACAGCAAAAGTGAGTGCGAGAGTGCATGGCCATTCTGCTGGGTTGCATTAGGGAATATAAAGTACGCGTCTGACTCACGTGCATTTGAATTTTTCGTACTGCAACTGATTAATGCTTATAACATCCTTTGGCATAAAAATCATCCCATACTTTGAAGAGCCATGCATTTGCATGTATGTAATAATTTGTATTTGAATAGACACATAAACAATTACGAATTGATGCAAGCTGCGTACTTTCACTTTGGCTAATTAGAAAAGTCATTTTGACGAGATTCAAAACAGCTGGTTGAGGAAAAACAGAACATATTTTCTACCCGCAATAAATTCTGAGGTTTAACTTGCCACTCGCTGGTACAAAATACAATGTCTATTATCCTGCATGACGTGCCTACCACGGTGTACAATTAACTTATAAACCTTTGCCATTTAAACAGCCCATGACTGTGCTGTGCATATGCGTTGTACAGAGCTTGGACCGAAGTTAGTCCCCATGCCAACTGAGTCAATTTTTTTTTTCCAGTCCCGAATCCGCGCGTCTAAGTGAAGCTATTCGAATGCGATAAAGGCGTCAGCAGCACCTGTACAACGTGACAAATGCTTAATTGGAATAAGGTATACCCCAGGGATGACATCCATCAGGGGCGGATCCAGGAATTTTGAAAGGTGGAGGGGCACCAATAATGAAAAGTTATAATTAAGTGAGGAATGGGCGTTATTCACCGAAAGGGGGTGGGTGCGGGAGGGGGATATGGCGCGGACGTTTTTGGTAGTTGTAAGTTCAAAATGCAATTTAAAACGCTATATTGTGCGACTATGAATATATAATTAGACGAAAGAAAGGGGGGAGGGGGGAGGGGGGGCACGGGCCCCCGGTGCCCCCCCCCCCCCCCCCATCCCGGATCCGCCACTGCATCCATGCATGCAGGACGTTTTATAGACATGATTGTCGAGCTTCATTCATTATATATAACATTGTGACGTGATTGGACTGTAAGTAAGGCTGAGTGGGCCCCTACCTTCCGTGGGCCTGGCGCTTTTGCACCACCTGTGCCCCAGTTAACCCGGCACTGTGTACAAACGTCTGGTGTGGAGACCTGACCATTAATTAGCACATGCCAGATGATGTATTGGGGTGGTGTGGTCACATGGCACTGCCCCCACCTTCTCCCTCCTCCCCCCTTCACTCTACCCTCATCTGCAATGGACGTACAATGGCTGATGCAATGTGTCACGTATGTATGAGCCATGCCCGTAGCATTGCTGAACAAAGAGGTCCTCACCATGGCTGGGGAGGAGGGTGTGTGGCTGGGGAGGAGGGTGTGTGGTTGGGGAGGAGGGTGCGTGGCTGGGGAGGAGGGTGTGTGGCTGGGGAGGAGGGTGTGTGGCTGGGGAGGAGGGTGTGTGGCTGGGGAGGAGGGTGTGTGGCTGGGGAGGAGGGTGTGTGGTTGGGGAGGAGGGTGTGTGGCTGGGGTGGAGGGTGTGTGGTTGGGGAGGAGGGTGTGTGGTTGGGGAGGAGGGTGTGTGGTTGGGTAGGAGGGTGTGTGGCTGGGGAGGAGGGTGTGTGGCTGGGGAGGAGGGGGAATTATACTTGCCTCTGCTCCTCTGCAGAAGGTACTGGACAGGGAGCAAAACCTTTCCTGCCCTGCAGTGTCCCTGTGAACACATACACACACGCACACACACACACACATGCACACACACACATGCACACACACACACACATTTCTTTTTAAAGCCAAACATATGGTTGCACCAACTCACCATACTTGCAGTCTGACTGTTTTGCCTTCAACAATGATATTCTTATACATAAAATCAACGCCTACAGGGGGAAAAAAGAACATGTAGTGGATCATGTGATCACGTGTAATGAGATCATGTGATCATGTGTAATGAGATCATGTGATCATGTGTAATGAGATCATGTGATCATGTGTAATGAGATCATGTGATCATGTGTAATGAGATCATGTGATCATGTGTAATAAGATCACGTGATCATGTGTAATGAGATCATGTAATCGTGCGAAGTGGATCGTGTGATCATGTGATCATGTGCAGTGGATCAGGTATGGAAGAGCAGAACACAAAACAAAAGATGTATACATTTGAATAGACAGGCGAGAGACATGTCTCCTAATGTAGGCACCGCAACAATGTGCATTGTTCAGCCAACCAAAGGAGACTGTAAGTACACCAGACAAACACACCCACACATACACACACACACACACTCACACACACACACACACACACACACACACACACACACACACACACACACACACACACACACACACACACACACACACACACACACACACACACACAAATGCATTTCCAGTCCAACTATTATCTCTAGCCACCCAGGATTTACATGTAGTGAATATAAGGTTTTATTTATTTTTACTGATTGCGATATACGGATAGAGGGGGGGGGGGGGGGGGGGGGGGGGGGGGGGAAGCCCCATGCACGGGGTCTTCAAGGTGAAACAATTAACTGGTTTGGGGGAAGCTGTGGCACTGAACAGTCCAACCACGCGTCGTGCCATGTGGGGACAGAAGGTTCGGGGGAACATCTGGCGCCAAATTATCATGGCCTATTCACACATGCATACACACCCACAGGCAGACGATTCTCTCTCCCTCTCCATTCTCCCTTTCTCGTCCTCCAACTCCTCCCTCTCTCTCTCTCTCACTCTCTCTCGTTCTAATACGGCTCATCAATTCTTCCCGCAAAGAAATAACATCACACATACGAACACAAGAGTCGCAAGACACTGACCAATGGAAGGCGACAGGCCGTGTATACATTTGCCATCCACATATCGGTGAATTAGGGTGGTCTTCCTGTACTGCTGTCTCCGACCAGCACAATTTTTAATACGCAGTCGACCTTAGCCATTTTCCAGGCGGTAGAAAATTTTCCCTCATGTGGTGGTATAGTCCCCAGACTATTATATACACCAAGCATTATTAATTATTACGTAACGGTTCGCGTGCGCACCTTTTAATATGTTCTCCGGCACCTCAGTTCCGTTTAATTTTTTTTTTTTTTTTTTTTTGGATGGTGTTTTTGACCACGTTATTAATTATTAGCAATAGGATGAAATCGACACTGAAGTTGGCGTTGTGGAACGTCACATGCAATATGCAATCAATCTAATAATAATACATGCATGCGTGCATAAAGTCATTGAAGTATGCAGACGCAATACATGTATAATGCGGCTAGGAATGGTGCTATGAATTTAGTTGTTTTGCGACCAGAGTTGACTTGGGCATCGGTTTATGTGGGCGAATACAAATCTTCGCTTGCAGTCACGCGTTTGCCGGTTCGTGGGATGAGTAATTGTAATCTAGATGTCCCCTTTGATAAAAGACCTAACAGTTACACCACTACACGCGCGTATACAAATGTGTCTGCATGCCGCGCGGATTCCATACTGATCGGACCAAAAAGTTTTAGTACTTGTATTGGTCAAACCGGCTATCAGATAGCTAGCCAATAGGCCGTTAGCCCTCGAATTAGGCGAGGTGTGACGTACAGCGCTATAGGGCTGATACTGCGGGCATGTTTAATGGGTCGGCTATATACATATATATAGCCTCTGCATGCTATGGAATATGGCAATCAGTACAGTGCATGCATGCATGTTAAAATCACTAGTACTATACATGTATAACGCGGTATAATATATATATATATATACAATACTTCGCATCACTTCATCGCAGACCTTATCATAACATCAAGCCTGATTGTCCGTCCATCTGGGTGGTGGTCTTTTTTGTAGGGATGGGTATGCAGCAAGTGTCTTCAGTTATGGCGGCTGTAATATAGCTTTCTCTCGCCACCGGGTCGGTCAAAATGTTGATCAGCGTAGTGGAAAACTCCACCAGCCTCGGGTGTATAAAGGTTTTCCAGTACTCGCGGTCGCGGGCCACCTCGATAGTGTTCACCTGGTCGTTGTACTGCTCAACCAACTTGCCTTTCTCTAGGTCAAGCATCTGCAGGTACACTTGAAGCTGAATTCTCTCCGTCGGATACAGCTGGCGGTAGAGCCTCTTTGTGCGATTCTTAATCTCCACGAGTACCCTGCTTCCATCGGGACACTGCTCGATGCGATCCACCTTACCCACCACGACCACCTCGTACCCAGCAGCTGAGCAGACGTGTTGGGTGTAAAAACTATCGTCCTTGGCGAGGCGCACGCCTTCCTCTGAGGAAACCTTTAGCGCCGTCGCATCTTCTTGTCTCAAACCGTGCGTTGTGTAGGCAGTTTTTCTGATGGCCTCCAGTACTACCTCCTTCTCGGTCGCTGATAGCGTGGCAATCAACTGGAGTTTAGCCGCAGCCTCTTCAAAGACTTTCTGCGTCTCTGTCGAGTCCTTTGTAATGGCGTCCTTGACGGCTTTAAACACCCTACCTGCCTCGGGATTCGTCAAGGCAGCCTGAGTCACCTCGTCCTTCGTCACGAGTGTGAAAGTCTCCTTCTGATACCTCTGCCAGAGACCTTCTAGAACTTCGTGCGATGGTTTGAAGCGGTTCTCCCCTATGCAGGCTGCGACGTCGCTTGCCTTTATGACGATTCTCTTGCCGTTGGCCATCTTTGAGCGCGCGTTACGCCTCTGCTCAGGTTGTGCGGTCGCTGCTTTTGAATCTCGTTGTGTTGCCTGCAAGTAAATAGCGGCGTATACATTGTGATACTGGATGCTGGCGGTGTGAACGATCTTATGTGATCCATGCATCTGCGATGAATACAGTGCATCACTCTATACATACAAACCAAATTTTAAGCAACTGATTATTTTACGGCGGGTAACTCTGTGGGGTATCGGAGGAGCAAGGCAAGACCCCAAAATGTATTATACCATAGAGCAATGCATGGTGTAATATGAATTTTGAAAATAAAGACGTAGTTGATCAGTAGTCTTTACACCGTTTGGACGTTGTAACGATTCGAACCATTCGGTCTCGAATATGTTTGTCCTGCATGCACTGTCCCAATTATCATACAAGCAATCGATGTCGACATATCTGAATGATTTCCATGCAGCTTGAGTTTAGAGACTGGAGGGGTTCTTTTTGTGGTTGGGGGCATGCAGTAGTCTTTATAAGGAGCAATGCTGGCCACTTCTTCCAGCTTGGAGAGCAGCTTAATGGCATCCTTGCATTTTGCAGCGATGCAACCTTAGAAATTACTTTGTGCCTCAAGCATATCAAAATGTGGCACATGAGTGGTGGAAATGTGCTCATATGATCAGTATTAATTCTCATGCACCACTCCTGCGCTGTCTGTATTTCATCGCTGAGTTCTTCTGGACTGGGTGATATAGAGAACCCACACTTGCTCCGATCAGATAACCACTTCAACATGCACCTTGGTCTCACTTTATGCAGCTTCTTGGTTAACAGTTGTACCATCTGAAGGCCTTGGGCTTCATTTAGAGCCAAATGAGTTGCAGGTGCAATTAAGTCGTAGAAAATGGGGGGGGGGGGGGGGGGGGGGGGGATAAATCATTGATAGCGGTAGGTTTAGGTTATCGCGCACGCACGACTATGTCAAAACAAAAGTTCATCAGGAAGCAATGCATATCGCATCATCAAACGATCCATTCCGCTTGATTTGCGTCCTTAGCGCTAGCGTTCTTAGCAGGAGAAGTATATGAAATTAATCGGGCTGAACTGCACGATGCATGATATGAGATTGTACATTCAATTAATTCTCTATCACCAAAGTGAAAACTAACCAACAAATTTGTGCCAGTCGTCACAGTATATGTTTGGAGTTTTATTTGGTTTAATTTATATGAAGACCGGATGTAATCTGCATGAACTTATCCATGCAATGTTTGATTCTAAGTTGTGTGAGTATATACGCGTCTATATTATCTGAATTGAAATATGCGTTACTAAATTTAATAGCGCATGTGCGCATGCATGAGTAATATTTATGCACATAACATATAAAAAGCAATGAAATATAATACAGCTGGAACAACAAGCATAATAAAAGCTCAGGTAACAAGCAAGCTGGATCTTTCAAGGATAGCCAAGCATTTTCCCTCATCAAGGTAAGGTTTCGCCTGCCGTACATCTCCGGCTTCGTCGCGTCCCCGGTCGAGGTTAATTAATGTGCAATGTAATTGACTTATTTGTGTAATTATAATCATTATGTGCAACAGTTTAGTCTCGGCCCAGACCAGACATGTGTGCCTAACGTACTGCATGGGGCCTAGCCCTAGGAACTCTCAAATAGAATAAAAATAGAATAAAAAAACTTTAACTTAGAATATCGTGAAAACCACGTTTCTTTGAGACATCCAGTGCACAGATATTGTATACAGCATATATCACACTACAGATAGAATCCCAAACACAAATGTTAAGAGCGGAAGCTGTAGCGGAACTAAGGCAGTGCGATTACGGGGATACATAGATGGTAAAAATTTGTAGCTTTTATTCTATGCAATAGAATAAAATAGAGGTGGACGCTAGTATAATTTATACTTTTAAAGTGTAAGTGGTTTAACTGAAATGAGATAATAGTCAATTTATAGAAATAGCTGTTCAGCATTGGGTAATAATCACGCAGTATGTAGAATAACACGCTCAGCTATTATCCCTAGAAACCTGCAAATAGAATAAAAATAGAATAAAAATTTTCTAGGGCTAGTACGTTAGCGGCATGGTTATTAGTTACGTAATTCCAAGTTATGAAATAATGAACAACAGATTGGAACCCCCCCCCCCCCCCCTTTTTTTAATTTTAAATCCTGGATATAGTCCATTGCCAATCTCCTGCTGATGCAGCTGGGACGTATCAATTGCCTTCTCTCCCCAACCACCATATGTCTCTACAGCCAGGGGAATGCACTCCCATCCAAATTCCCTGCACTGACTTTGGATAATTCTTAATCCTCTTGACAACTTCTTTCTCTGCTGCTGCATGGCCCACAGTTGAGCTCGCTCCCAGAACCAAGTTTGGGTTGAGCAGATTCACAATGGTAATGTCACAAGCAGCTTGTTTGCCAATGGACCATGACGGGACAAGACATATCAACAGGGCAGGTTCAGGAGTGCAAATGGTCCGTGCCACTTTCCTTCTCAAGTTCAGGAGACAGCAGAGCTCGACGAAAGTATTCAAAGCTCTGATACCTCGCAGAATATTGTGGCAAACATGCATGTGGTCCTCTTTTGCATGTGGTGGCGTGGTGACCTAGCATATCCAGGGGCTCCCGATATCCACACAGAGGTCAAGTGGCACCGTCTTAATTCAAAGAGAGGGAGGCCCAGCCACCATTTGATCAGAACTTGTGCTTCATCTTGGGGGACAGCCGTAGGTAGACCCAGGGGGTAACCTTTAGTTAATCAGGAGCTCCTGGGGGCAGACACAGCCAAACGTAGGTGGAGAAACCTCATAAAGGGCTGCTTGGTCTTCAAGGACTGCAGATAATGATACATGCTTTGGTGGGGTTTCCATATAGGGTTGAGAAAGAGTCCACTACTGCATGCCTTACTTAACAGAGTGGTTGAATTTGCTCTCGGGCCCTTTCTATCATGTGTTCCATGTCTGCTGAATTGATCCCAGGGGCACATAACGAAGCAAGGTAAGAAGCAGGTGCATGGATGCCACCCTAAAGAGCGCAGTCCAAAATTGAAATCCCCTCTGGTGATACTCAAATATGCTGTGACCAGGCATCGTCAATTAGTTGAATGGCCCCACACTCTTCAAAGCAACTGCGAACAACATTGTCAATCCTTGCCAGAGGGTACAATCACAAGGTCTGAAGGAGTGCCATGGGCTAAGTGAACCAACCTGCTGTATGCACCACACATGTGCCATAAGGTTACAGCAACCTGAGGATCATGCAAGTTGGGGAGTTCTTGGGCCTCCAACCACTTCTCCTTGACAAATGCAGAGCAGACCTGCATATCACCAATTGGAGCCCCCAAAATTACAAGGTTTGAGCATTTGGTGATTTGGGGTGGAAAGGACTAAAACCGTCTCGGTGCCATTGAAAATTAAAACTCTGTGGACTGAACAATTTGCACTTGGCTAAGTTGAGATGTAAACCTAGTGAGAGACCCGCTTCCATGAAGATCTGCAGAGCTCAAATGATCACCACCCAAACACCATCATTGAGGTACCACACATTTAAGAGCAGTTTTGCACTCTAACTTCATAACTAGCTCGTGCAACACCAAATAGCAGTGGCCCAAGTGCATGGGTCACCTTGTTGGACACCATCTGCAGAGGGCAACACACCAGATGCATGCCACAGTAATGGGTGTTGGCTATAGCACCACAACATCCAGGGAAGCAAGCAGCTCAGGGAAATGCTCCTTGCCATTATCCAAAGCCAACTGCCTTGAGATACATTGTGCATGTCTATCTTCAAAGCCCCAAAATCACCATTGCCCAGCAATTCTCTACATGAGCAAACTTTATGCACAATCACCATGCAGGGCATGCAACTCCGTACTGGTGAGGTTGAAAAAACTGACTGGCCTTTGATCTTGGTCACACTGCAGAGGTACTTACCTGTAAGACGATGTAGAATTTCTCCAACTGCAATATGCCTCACATCCCAATCTCCATCTTCCTTTACCTTCATCAGAGCAACCAGGTTTCCACCAGCAAGGTAGGAAGCTAAAGAGGTAGGAGCCTCTCCTGAGGCAAGCAGATAAACAAGTTGTTGGAGAAGACTGGGCATTGAGTCTCGCGATCCAGGATAGCACTCCATATTAATATTGTTGCCTAAATGTGTCTTACCTCTTCTAAGCGAGCCGGAAAGAAACAAAATTTGACAGTTCTGTGAGTTGTGGTCAGATGGTAAGGAACGGCAACTTTGGCAAAAAGCAAAAGAGTGACTTTTGCGGAGTACAACATTTCTTTAGCTAAGCCGAACCATGCCACACCAAGATGAAGAGTTATCGGAGGATCAACTAGGCTATACGTTGTGCAGATCGAGTTTCACAAGGCTTGTATCTTTGCATTCTAACCATGCATGCAACATGGTTGACAGCTGCTTCCAACTTATATGGGTATTATGCTTATATGGGCATCATGCCTCTGGTTTAGCCCAGATTCTGAAGCCACATGGGAGAAATTGAGGGCTAAACATCCTTTTGCTCCTCCCCCCATAACTCTACCTCCTGTAGACAAAAAAAAAAAAAAACAAAGCCCACTGAACATAGATTTTAAAGTGTCTACATGCATGTTTCCCAAAGACGACTGCCTGTGGCCTTCAAATGTTGCGAGTGCAGTACGCCACAGTACCTAACATACGTTCCGGGATGCCCGACCCCATTGGTGGAGCTTGCAGCGGGAGGGGCACGCTCCTCAGGCACCTACCTGCACCCCCTTGGTCAATATAGCCCCCCCCCCCCCCCCCCCCCCCCCACAAACTTTGAAACTTGCCTACAGCCATGCATGAGAAGCCAATGGCCGGCAAATGTGTCTACATTACCATTACACTCAGTGAATTCATCGGCCATCAGCCAAAACCCATTTCACTCTAATACACAAGGGTGTATCCTCACTATAGGGCGTATAGTATACATTCTTAGCCAGGTTGATAATTGCATATCCGTACACTTACATCGGTATATATTGTCTTCAGCAGTAATTTAAACCTTTTGCGCCTTTTCCGGCTCTCTGCCGGGGCAAAAGGTTTGCGTTTAATATGATATCATAGTTGTATATACTTATACTAATCATGTGAGGAATTGTTCCTGTATACAAGGGGCCGGGTTGAGCCAATTCATGTGCCTGATCTACTATGGCAGTGAGTTACAGCCCGAATGTCATGCAATCCGACTGCGATTCAAACTTAATTGATCAACTTCACTGAGGTAGTCGTTTACGCCTAGGTCCCATGGACGCAGCGCAATGCGGTCAATTTCTAGTTATAGACCACGATGCTAAATCTGCATGGGCGCGAGCGCGAGGCAGTTCAGATCGATGAAGTAATTTATGAATGTGTTTTGAATCACACTGAAGTGTATAGCGGCTAAACACTCTTAGATTGCAGTCGTTTATTTTGTGCCATTGCTTAATTCAACCTACATGCCGGCCGAAGTGATGTTACCGGCAGGAGAAACATTTTGTTTTGAAATCATTTGTTTTGAAATCAGTACGTCAAGTGCTAGACAGTAATTGTTTGTGTGCTGTTAAACACATGACGAGAGTATTATAAATTAGTGTGCTGGGGGCGTTAGTATGATCGAATTAAAACAGAGACAAAGTATAGGAATTTAAAATGAAGACATATAATTAAGAACATTACGGAACAGCAGATCAACGTAATATGCATGCATCGACTTGGCTTGTCGTTCGCTTGTTGCATGGCAAAATTAATTGGAATTGTATGAACTTAAAGCCCATCAGACAAATCTGGGTGTGGCAAGCACGTCGTCATCAACGCGCGAAGCCAACACTCGTATACCGTTAGGAAAAACACGGAGTACAATTATGATAATCACTGACTGCTCGCTTTCGCCGCGCGGATATAAGCTAGACATTATGTAATACATATCAAGTCCGGCATTGTTATCGTTCAACATTCAAAATTGAAAATTTACTGTAGTAGAGCTGGGGCTCGGAGCAGGAGCAGTCGCTCTGAACCAGCAGAGCCCCGCACTGCAGGGGCATCATGTTCAGATCGGAGGTCACGTTCAGTACGGAAAGCTGCACGGTGCGGGCTCCGTTGGGACAATCGTCCATAACGGATCTCTTCAGCTCGAGGCCGTAAAAGCTCTTCATTTGGGCGAGCGACGTGTACGGAGATATAGCGATGTTCCTCTTCAGTACTGGCAGGGTCATGTACCAAGATACGGGCACCGCCCCCAGGGAACTGCAGGACACTGTACAGTTGAAAACCACCGTCTCCCCAGCTACGGCGGTAGTGTCGCTGGGTCCTTTAAGAATCTGAGCTCTTTCTATTATCAGAAGGAGTATACACATGCATCAGTGCGCATATGAACAATCATTGCACTTACGTTCACATGCGCACAGCAAAACCATCAAAATGGCTAACTGACGGACGCTCTGTCTCTTTGGCAGGTGGAGAGGGGCTTTCATTGTCTTTGCGGATCACTGTGCAATGTAATTTTCGGTCGGCCAGCCAGGTATTTATATATAGGACGATTACCTCATTTAAATAATAATGTTTCCAATCAATGCCGAATTTAAACGGAAATTATTCTTGTCTTTCTAATTGTTCATCTGGCTCATGCAGCATATCAAAATGGATAATCAACTAGCAGAGTGAACGAACATGCATGCCGTAGGCCTAATCTACACCATGCATGCACATTGTTATGCTGTTGTTATATACATTTAACGCAGAATACATGCATGTGGAGTCTGGACGGCTAAATTACCGTAACCTTTCAAACGTTCGCTTCAACTGTTAACGTTTAAATATATAATTGGTGGTTTACATATACGGTATTTATGGTATTTAAATAATAACTACATGGGGCCGGCTATGCATGTTATTTTATCTGCAATGGAGGATTGCATGCGGATAAGCAAGGTTATCGTTTTTATGGTTGTTATTTTGTGCTCATACAATCGTAAGTCACAGTTTCTACATGGCTATATATGTCTCGTTAATTGTGACAAATTGCCTGCATGGATACTGGATAATCGCACGTATCCCATTCCTTTCCAGGAAATGCTCAAATTCTCAAAGGTCCGAACGACATGACTGTTTCTATCGGAGAGACGGCAGTGCTCAATTGTGCGGTCACGTGCAGCGCTCAAGGAGCGATTCCCATATCGTGGTACATGACTTTGCCGGTATTAAAGAGAAACGTCGCTATATCTCCCTACACGTCCCTGAGCCAAATGAAAAGCTTCTACGGCCTTGACTTGAAGAGATCTGTTGTTAACAGCTGCGGCAACAACGGATCATACACGGCACAGCTCTCCATACAGAACGTGACCTCCGATCTGAACATGATGCCCGTACAGTGCGGGGCTCTGCTGGTTCAGAGCGACTGCGGGTGCCCAGACCCACAGCTGTACTTCAGCAAGTTTGGCATACTGACTGTGGCGAGATAGCGCTCTTAACTCGGCGCGCGTATATGCATGCGCTTATGCTGTGGTTTTTGTATATATGCCTGTAGACAGCTGCACTCATGTTTTTTACAATCCAAGGTGTATATTCAACCTCTCAAAATGGTTATGAGTCACCAAATTAATGAATGCAAACTGTCATGTGTGTGCAGTGTGGGCAGAGAGTGTCGTACAATAACACATTTCATGCATGCATGCAACATACATACACGGAAACTAATACATTTTGTATGTGTGCATGTTGTGTTGATGTAGGTGCATGTGCGCGTGTGTGCGTGCGTGCGTGTGCATGCATGCGTGTGTGTGCATGTGTGTGTGTCTATGTATCTGTGCGTGTGTGTGTGCGTGTGTGTGTATGTATGTATGTGAGCGTGTGTGCGTGCGTACGTGTGTCTGTGTGGGTCATGGGTGTGGTTGGGCGCGATTTTAAGCGAGTGCGCCTGCCACATCGCCTTTCATTCACCTAATGCAGCCCAATCACCAATTGTACTTTGATGTGTGGGTGATATTTAACAATACTGGCTATATACGCAATGTTGTTTATACATATCTTGATAAATTACTGCACTATATACGATTGATCCAGTACACATCGAATTTGTGTGGGCGCGATCACAAGTGTGGGGGTGTACGTCCCATTCACACCATGTATAGCTGAAATATTACACATATGTCCGTGCTGTGGATATGCTTCTGTGCGTGATTATGAAGAGGGACAGAGGAGGTGGGATATCATCACCTGATGGAGGACGATAGATATATATTGAGAATGGGCAGTGATGGTTGGGGGTTGTAAGTATGTATTGCCGTAAATTGGGGGTATATATATATATATGAGGTGATGTGTATAAGGGATCCATGCATGCATGGGAGTTAATGGAGGAGTACAAATGTGATGTGATGTTGCTAATCTGAGGCATCTTGTACCTTGAACACCAAAACGCACCCGGGCTGCTTAGTCTATATAACTAGCTATACCTGCAATGGGATATGTGCGATTATCCAGGCAAAATGTCACTTCATACCTGTTGTTGATACAGCGATAAACCAAAACAGACACATCAGTGCGCCATGATGAACTTCCGAGAAGAGAAATGTACGTCTAGACGGGGCGAGTCAATAAGTGGGCGCGGCTAGGGCGGGGACGACTCAGCATTGCCCAAGTGTTGCGAAACACACAGTTATGAATCATCTAATTAACACCATGTATTCAGATACAAACAAGCTCGAACAATGGGCTAATTATTCTTGTATTGTAAAAGAAACACTTGGCCGGTGTGTCTTAAAAACTATAATACCGTACCTGCCGAAAACAAAATTTGGCATATAGCCATCCAGACAGCTAGGTGCCAATAATAAAAACTGAGCACTTGAAAGATATACTGGCGATATACTTTGGGGATTACGAATAAGCAAGCAGGATTCTTTGATTATTTCATGCGTGTAATACATTACTACAACGGGAGCATCAATTCCTGCCATGATAAGAGCTATAAGAGTGTCTAAACTGCGTGTATTTGTAGTCAGGGGTTCAATTATGTATCCTCTGCAAGGACATGCGGATAAACGTCTGCTCGGCCCCAAATGCATCCTGAATCAGTGTGACGTGCACGCATGCATGCGACATGCAGGATTCACGTCTCAAGGTAACTCTTAATTCATCGTGTATGCATGCCCTACACATGAGCGAAATCTGCAGCGATATGCAGACATAAAGTGAAATCAGTAAAAAAAGGAGAATCATTATATATGTTGTGCAAAACCAATTACAATCAGTTTCTCTTCAATTAAGGTAAGTAGTATGACTTACAGGCTTTTGGTTGCATGCATGTCTTCCAAATAAATTAAAGATTCATTCAAAGACTATAATGGTTATTATATATGCACTGGTATTAAATTGTTGCATAGCTGCACATATATGCCTACATGTAGATGCACTAACACCCAGATGATTTTGTACCATGCAGGTCAAGGCTAGTTGCTATGAAAACAACTGAATTTCAATTTTATTTATTCACCAAACGGCCTGCTTCCCTTCCCCCCCCCCCCCCCCCCCCCCCCCCCCCACCCAACCCAGTTTAGCCGCAATCTATACGTGCCTCTTTTCATGATGTCACATTTTTAATTTTCATTATCTTTATACTTTTGCGCACATGCAAATATGATTGCATACGTGTTTCATTCATGTGTGCCTGCAGGATGATAAAGTTAAGATGTCATTGCACAGGTGCATGCACTTTTATATGTTAATATAATGTACAAATTATATATTATGCCCACAGAGGAGAGGATATAATTGTGTTTACTATATCGTCTCCACGTATACCCAATAAATTTGGGCTGACAATAACGACTCGGATACTTGGATAGCAAGTTCATTCGTCCTGCCAGAGCATCGTCTATCATAGATGCACATGACACTCCATTTTGCATAGTTGAGTCTTGTCCAAAGTGCAACAAAAATTATCTGCGCTGATAACAAAGCGTGTATTGAAAGGAGATGATCCCTCAAGTACAAAAATGACACATGCATCTTTATACACAAACATCTCACATCACTTAAAAAAGATGAATTCTCCATACCCAACTAATAGTATGCATGCATGCACTATCCAACTTGTTGAACGTTATGCGTGCACCGATCGCTAGTACCATAATACTGAGCTAATCGGTCCACTCCTTATACGGGCATGCATGCAACTTTTAATCGCGGTATACTGGTGGATTACCTGGTGATTTGTACGTGCCATTTATTGATCAGCTCGACACTGATCACTGCATGCATGGGTAATATGTATACCCGTAACTATGTGATCCAGTAATTCAGTAATCAAAGTATAGGCCTATATATGATTATGGATGTGTGCATATACATGTGGACATGCAAGCGCATTTATATATGTGAGTGCATCATGCATGATGCGCAAATACATATATAATTACACGTGTGTGCGTGCCTGCGTGTGTGCGCGCGCACGTGCGTGTGCATGTACAACGTGTGTGAGGGTGGAAGGGTTGGAACTTGGTATCGGGAGGGGGTGACCATCAAGCAGCATGCCAATATGGTTATAAAGTATAAAGTTATTATAATTATTTGCATGTAACCGCTGTATGTAGCTTATAGTTCATGATGCGCCAAACGTGCGGACTTTATGCTCGGTTTTGCATGCAACGTGTAAGTACTGAGAACATTTTCTTCATTCTAAAACGTTCGGAATGCATATGTGTACGAGCATCATTCCACGTTCAGAATAGCCAATTTGCTGTACTGCAGTTGAGGTTGTGGGTTCGAGCATGCGCACTCGCTTTGGCCGCCGTACACGATTACACCACACTGGACGGGCATCCGGTGGAGCTCCGATGTCACGTTCGCAATCAAAAGCTGCAGCCTGCGAGTTCCGTTGGAGCAGTCCTCGGCGGCCGGCTTCCTCACGTCAAGACCGTAAAACCTCTTCATCTGGCTCAGTGTTGTGTACTGAGATATAGCGATGCTTTTCCTCATTGAGGGTAACGTCATGTACCACGAAGCGCCCTGAGCGCCACAGGTGACCGAACAATTGAATACCGCCATCTCTCCACCTTGAACAGTTGTATCGCTAGGCCCTTCGACTATGTGAGCTTCTGTTGGTGATATGCGCACACGTGCATGGCATGAGGGCGGGTAGGAAAGTTGCCGGTTAAGGGAAGAAGTACGTTTATCACCATGCACTCACGCTGGCATTCCCATAGCAGCGTTAACAAAGCAGCGACTTTGAACAGCTGAAAACCAGTGTGGCGATCCATACACGAGCGGGGCGCAAATAAACAAAAAGCAACTGAGCAGGGCTTAATATTACGACGATAAACCATAATTTACGGAGTATAGTATCTCCGTGTATTACTGAAAACACGGAAACTTTACAAAGCAATTTAAAAAAAAAAAACATTTCAGTAAAAACGTACCGGTGTCACAGGAAAAAAGGAATCCCTGAAAAATGTGCACCCCCGTGCCATTTTTCCTAGGAATTTTGGCACCCCCACTCCAATTTTCCTAGCCTGGAAACTCAGCATCCCTTTAGGACAATAGGCATTCCTTAGCATAGCCATTTTTCCTAGGAATTTTGGCACCCCCACTCCAATTTTCCAAGGAAATTCAGCATCCCTATAGGAAAATAGGCATCCCTTAACATAGCCATTTCTCCTTGGAATTTTGGAACCCCCTCACATTCCTAAATAATATAAGAAATCTAGAATATTATTCACTGGCCTTCTGGCATGTAAGAAAGCGGAGGACCATTTCAAGGCTTTTTAATGGTGTTATGTAATGTATGCCACGAAATGCTTGAATCAATAAACCGATGTATTAAGAATGAGCAGCTGCATTGAATGAGATAGTGACACACAACACGTATGGATGTTACTTCTTTTTAACTGTTTCAAAATGTTTGTTGAAGTTAGTTATATATATGCCTTCATCTTGATGCAAGCCAAGCTTAGTTTCCTGTGGTGAATGCTTGAGCCATTTGAATGTTTCTCCACATTTGGCATATATATATAAATTGTTGCATTAAGCAATAATGCTACTGCAATCACCTCCAATTCTGTAGCCCAAGTTCCAGAGTCTGCATCCTTGATCGCTTCATATAGCTTTCCATAGAGCCATCAGGGGATCCAAGGGAGGATAACACTGGATCTGTTGAGTTGTGGATCATGTACGTTGTGATCAGCAGATACAGTTCTTCATGAAACTTCTGTGATCCTGTTACAGCTAGAGAAACAGACCGAAAGAAACAATTTCCATCTGCAGCAATCCTAGCTGTTGCTAATGGGCAGTGGGACACAGCAATCGTTGATGGCTGTGTCAAATGAGGGTGATTCACATGGATGAATGTCAGCCCTAGAAGAGCACACCTCTCCTTTTGCCACTCACTGCAAACTGGCTGGTAGTTGATATGATCATTATGCTCTTCATTGGTAATCTCTAAAACCCGAGATGATATGCTGCTGCTGCTACACTGTTCTTCATATTCTAGTAACCCATCAATGGCAAAATCCTTATCAATAAAAAAACTTCTTTTACTTCTGACCCACTCACACAATTCATCTAGATCATAAGGACTCATCAGAAAATAAATGTTCCCAAGTGCATGAACAGGCTTCAACTGGGCTTTGATGGATCTGCTCCACACTTTAAGCAGCTTAATCAAGCAATGTGTAGTTCCAATGTATGATTGGACTTCCCTTTGAATTCAGCAAAATCAGCATGCAGGTTTTCATTGACAACAACAAAATTTCCGCCCAGGACTTCTTGCAATGGAAAACTACCATAAAACTCACGAAAGTCTGTCCATAGAGAGACATCTATGTCTTTACTCAATGCATATTCCTCTTGCTGCAGATCCAGTTCTGCGTTCTGTAGAGAATAAATAACAATAAGAGTGCATCACAACATTACAAAAATCAGCTAGAATTTACATCAAACTCTTCATCATCTTCTTTGGCTTCATAATATGATGTGACCTCCATAGACGTAAAATATTCCAAGAATACAACTGCTCCTTGAATACAGATACAGGTTCTGACATTATTTCACGCTGCTCTGGACTGTGACTTTGCTGTTCTTCATTCTGACATCCTTGCTCCTTGTCGTTATTATTTTCTTCATGGTGAAAACTGTCACCCATACCTTTTCCATTAGCTGCCTCTTGTTCACCTGCACATTCACTGTCACTGTTGTCTAATTCTTCAACTTCATCCACTGACAATTTTTTCGTCAGCTACTGGATCAAGAAAACGCTTAAGGCGAGCACAGCGGATGGTTTGCTTTTTTTTTTCTCTCCAATATTTTCAGACAATATCTACCTTGCCCAGGTCTTTTTGAATGATGTAAACACCAAGCCATGGTTTCTCTAGTTTGCCTCCCATTCTGTGCCTATTCCTTGCATTAGACTTCAACACCTTGTCCCCCACCTTAAATATAGAATTTGTGTTGTGTTTTTATCATAGTGTAGCTTCTGTCTGGTTTGTGCACAGAGAATATTCTGTGTAGCTTTGGCACGATATTGTTCCTGAAGATTGATAAGAGCATCAATATGTTTCAGATGCTCAGGTTCTGTAAGAATTTGTGGCAATGAGCTACCATCCACAACACTTTCCACCTGCACATGAACTGGGAGCTTAGCCTCCCGAAAATGCATTAGAAAAAAAGGGGCATAGCCAGCAGAAGCATGAATGGATGTCCTGTAAATAATCATATTTAATATTATTATGCTAATACAGAATGCTTCATACCTGTAGCTAAACATGATTTTCTCAATATGATCATCCCAGTCGCTTTGTTTTTCATTTACAACTTGAATCAGGGAACCTTTTAGTGTTTGCTTAAACCTCTCTGTCAATCCATCTGTCTGCAGATGATATGCACTAGCAACTCTGTGCTCAGTGCCTGTTAACTTCAGAAGATGATTAACAACTTAAAATTGAAATAAAGCCTACAAATACATAATAATGAATGTATAACTTGACAAGCCCAACAACCCCTGATGGAGTGGATAACCCTCCCCCTCTCATGTAATCCCTTTGACCCATGCAACCAGACAACCCTCCCCCTCCCACCCCCTCATGACCCTCATCTCAAGTAATCCCCTGACCCATACAACCAGACAACCCTCCCTCTCCCACCCCCTCAAGATCCTCATCTCATGTAATCCCTCTGACCCATACAACCAGACAACCCTCCCCCTTCCACCCCCTCAAGACCCCTCATCTCATGTAATCCCTCTGACCCATACAACCAGACAACCCTCCCCCCTCCCACCCCCTCAAGATCCTCATCTCATGTAATCCCCTCTGACCCATACAACCAGACAACCCTCCCCCTCCCACCCCCTCAAGATCCTCATCTCATGTAATCCCTCTGATCCATGCGTCCAGACAACCCTCCCCCCTCTCACCATATAAGGATGATGACAACGTGTTACATTTGTTTGATAATGTACGTGTGGACATACCTGATTACAAAACGCAGTCCCTTGATCAGATATTGCTACATCAGGGCACCCGTGACGAAGAATGAGGTCATTAAGAAACTCAGCAACATTAATGGCTTCTTTTGTTGGAGATGCATGTGCTTCTGGCCACTTCATCTGTCACAACTATCACATACTTGTTACCATTTGTGGTTGTTGGCAGAGGCCCAATGAGGTCTATTCCTATCTGCTTCCAGCTACTGTTGGGAACTGGTACAGGGTGCAGCTCTTCAGCTGGATGATCAAACTTTCTTTTCGACTTCTGACATTGATCACAATGCTGCACCTGGCATACAACAAAAATAATTTATGCTGACAGTAGTAGAATTGACAAGATAAATAACTTGCCCAAATTCTCACATCCTTTGATAATTCTGGCCAGAAATACTTTTGTGCAATCTTTGCAAGCGTTCTATCGCGACCTTCATGGTTTCCCGCTATGGCAACCATTACTTATCTGCTTCCTTGTCTTTGCGTCTTTTATATAAAGAGAAGGCGCATCCCCATTCTTTGAATCTGAACAGATTACTCTATACAGCTGCTCATTTTGCACTCGATACTGCTTTGCTCTTTTGCGAATGGCACACTTATCGACACAGTGAAAAAACGCGTCAAATCAATTATTGATTCACAATTGATTTGACAGTAAAATCAAGCGCAAATCAAACGCACATGATTTCCCTGTCAAATCATGTGTTGATTTAACAATTGATTTAAAATCCGTCATGAAATCAATAATTGATTTGACGCGTTTTTTTTTGCTGTGATCTTGTTTAATTGCATCCTGAGCCCGGTAGCTTCCACGTGCGAAGTAGTTTAGAGTTATATCGTATACATCCTTTTCGTCATCTGCCCTCTTTTCCATCTTCTCGCTACAATCACACTAGTAATCAACTTTTGTCGCCTCAAACACGAGGGTACCGAAAATCCTAAAGGATGCCAAAAATCCCGTAGGAAATTTGGAATGGGGGTGCCAAGAATCCTAGAACGGGGGTGCCAATTATTGGGGGTGCCGATTATCCCATGACACCATAGATTGAATACCTTACGTACCGTAAGGTATTCGAACCCCTCCCCCCCCCCAAGAAAAATATAATAATGGGAGTGTGTCCCACTAGCTGTGAAGAGCTATGGGTGTTGGGGTACAGAAGCTAGGCAGCACCTGGTTCGATTGGCTTCTCGTCTTGCTACACGCTACAATATCTCGAAGTCCCAGGCTATACCTCCAGTTTGTACGGGAGACTCAACTTGACCCTGGTGAGGGCAAATGTTCGAGCTCTGCTGTCCCATCCAATTTCCTTTCAAGACACCCGTTAGATAGTGTGTTACATATTAGTTACGTTTTATTATAATATAATTCTGTTAAATAATAATAATAAGTCTCATTCCATTGAAGAGCTATGCAGACTGTGGTCTGATGGCCACTTAGCTGCTCAATGGCAATATGCCTCTGATCATGCCAAGAAGTCCAACTCCAAACGTCCTAAGGAGCAAACAAAGGAGTCAGATAGGAAAGCTCAGTCTGCAGTTTCTAAGGCTAGAGAAGGGTTATTGGGGAAGGCTTGCAAGGTCCTTACATCTTCAGGCATTGCCCCCAACATTCCGGAGACATGGAATTTGCTCCAGCAGAAACACCCTAAGGGCCCAATTCCTACCCTACCTGATATCACTTTACCTCCAGGACCACTGCTCTGCCCACCCGAGTTTAATATCATGTCAGTTCTTCATTCATTCGCCAGGGATACTGCTAGCTTGTGGCCCCTCTGGGCTGCGCATACAACATCTGATTGATGCTGCTGAGGTACACTTGCCTATTTCCATCTGTAGTTCCCTTAGAGCTGTTATCAATATCTTGGCAAGTGGCAAAGCTACATTGCCAATATTCAGGTACCTGGCCGGTGGCTCACTCACAGCATTGATCAAGAATAAAGAGGATCTACCATTGGACATCTGCCCTATTGCTGTTGGGGAGGCAATGAGAAGACTGACAGGAAAGTGTCTCTGTATCCTCTCGAAAGACAAAGCAGCTGAATTTTTTGGTCCATTGCAGCTTGGTGTGGCATGTCCTGCAGTAGCTGAAAAGATAATTCATGGAGTGCGCAGATGTGTTCAAGATCACTGGAATGATGATGAATTTGTGATGTGTAAAATTGACCTAACTAATGCCTTCAACATGGTATCTTGCCAGGCACTCCTTGAGGAATGTGCTACTCACTTCCCTGAACTATTCGCTTGGGTTTCCTGGTGCTATGGGCAGCACCCAACGTTATGGCACCCTATAGGAGTGTTAAGCTCTGAACTTGGAGTTCAACAAGAAGATCCCTTGAGTCCTCTGTTGTTCTCCTTGGTCCTACACAAGCTCATTCGCACGGTCATTGAGGATACGGAATGCTCTCAACTTTTGTTGAATTCATGGTACCTGGATGGATGGCGTTCTTTCAGGTACTAAGTCTGTAATATGCCGGGCTGTTACTCTTACTCTTATTCAGAGGTTGAGTCCCACCCTTGGTCTTTGTATCAACCCTGCCAAATGTGAACTGTTCTCTCGCACTGTCTTGTCAGACTTTCCCCAAGAAATGAAAGTGTCCCAAGAGCCAAACTTTGAAGTCCTTGGAACCCCAATAGGTGATCCCATCTTTTGTGCAAAGTTTTTAGCACAAAGGCATGCTAAGGCAGCCAAGTTGCTATCCCATTTGGTTACTGTGGGCTCATTGGACCCCCAAGTTGCACTCCTCCTCCTGCATCAATGTGCAGGGTACTGTAAATTAGTTCATCTTGCCCGTTCAACTCCACCCTCACTTATCTCTGAGGTTAGCATTGTTTGATGCTGATGTTAGACGTAGTTTAATCCCACTACTTTAACTGAAGCGGGAGTTGCAAGAGGGTTATATTTAGCCCGTTTGTAATATATACTATGTTCGTGTGCTAAATATAGGACTATGACATTTTCCTTTACTATTACAGACCCTTGTTTCCTTGCTTTTTACACCACCATTGCCTTCAAATCCTATATCCCACCAACTTTCTCATAGAGGTTTTTTATTTACTTGTTTCATTCATTTTTTCTTTGTTCATGCACGATGCGTAATTGATTATGCGTAATTGATTATGCGTAATTGATCCGTAATTGATCCGTAATGTTCAGCCTCCAATGTAAACCAAGCTTAGTAAGGGTAGGTAGCTACATTTATATACCTTTGAATAACTTTATCGGTATTACTCTTTCGATGGCCTCGTTTGGTTTTGCAGGGTACGCTTAGCCTTCCCGTTCCGCACTCTCTTCGCCAAGCGAGCAGATTCAGGACTCTCCCAATAACCTTGCCTTTAAGCGGACCGTTTCTTTTCTGTCTGCTTGAACCGCCATAAGATATCTAAAATGTTATCTAATTATGCGTCTTACATATACCGTATAGTCGATTGTCTACCAAAATATAACATCGGCTATATTATATGAAAGCGGCTCTTCCAGCCTATTCTGAAGCTACTGGTGAAATTTTCATTGTTTAAAAATGTTCCTATCCCGAGTTATACGTTGCCAAGAAGGAGACCAATTCCGGGACTGGGTACGATGACGGGCAGTACCCTTTTGTTCTCTACAACCGCGCGGTTCTATGACATAAAAAAAAAGACGAAACTGCTCATTTTTGACTTGTAGTTCGATTGCTATAACAAGCTAAACGATCCGATCGTCGGGAGTCTTGTTAGAGACGGGTCGCGTATTTTTAATGAGTTCATAGTCAGGGTCAAATCCTATACGGAAGTTTAAACTTTGTACTTCCACCAGTGGGTGTGGCATATAGACCTTTTGCAGTTACATCATTTAAAATTACGCGCACATAGCAACTGTATCTAAGCGGCCATTTTGAGTGTCTATTTCATATGGCTACGACTGTTACTTTTTCTAGCTATTATTATGGCCTCGAAGAGACTGCAAAATCGCGTTACAGGGAAAAGTTAGCTATGCTTGGAGGGATTGCAGACCCATATATCTCGATGGATCTCGAACAGGAAAGTTTAGAATGGCAGAAGTGGCCAGAGGTAACGTTTCCAGACATTTATAGCTACTTGATAAATACTCCTAGCCCTTATACCATGCAAGAATTGAAAGCTTACAAAAGTTTAGAAGGGTATAGGCAATTTGTAGATGGTTGGGTTTCGAATGTCATCGTTTCTACTACTCCGTTTTGTACTGACAAATTCATCGTAACAGCAAAAATAAAACACTCTCAGAGGTTGTCCAATGCTCCTGCTAAAGCGTGGGTTGCTACTGAAAAAACTGGTGCAGTTATATGCGCACATTGTGATTGCATGGCTGGGCTAGGTGAGGCTTGTTCTCACGTAGCTGCAATACTTTTCACACTGGATGCCAATGTTCAAGCAATAAAGTCTTTGTCATGCACATCGGTCGGTACCTTGTTCTTGGCTACCCCCAACCTTCAAAAGTGTCCCGTTTGCTCCAATTTCAAAAATAGACTTTATTGATAAAGGATTGATGCATATGACTTGTCATACCACTCCACCTGAAACTAATGATCCTGTAAGAAAATGAGATCTACAGAGTACCCCTGACGCTAATATAACTCCTACTGCAAATGAGTTAGAAGTATTTTTTAAGAAATTATCTGAAAGTGGGAAAAAACCAGTTGTATTGTCATTAGTTTCTGCTTATTCTGATGCTTATGTGCCACTTTACAAAAATGGAATGCTACCAAAGCCACTTACGGATTATTTTGAGGAACAATACTTAAGGTTCAATTATCCTGACCTTTTGGTTAAATGTGAAGTATTTTTTGCATCATTAAATATATCATTCACACAGACGAAGGAAGTAGAGGAGAGAACTCGAGAACAGAGTGGTTCTAAAGTATGGTTCCAGCAAAGAGCTGGTCGAATAACGGCTTCAAGATTAAAAGCTACTGTATCTACTGATATCACACAGCCTTCAATATCATTGATTCGAGAAATATGTTATCCAGAAATGAACCAGTTTAGGTCCGCAGGAACAGCATGGGGATGTGATCATGAAAACGTTGCAATGCAAATATACAGGAGGAATGCTGGACAGCAACATACTGATTTAGTAGTCTCAGTGAGTGGATTAGTTATTCATACATCCTATCCACATATGGGTGCCTCACCTGATGGCATTGTGCAATGCACTTGTTGTGGCAAAGGTGTAATTGAAATCAAATGTCCATATTCATGCAGGGATAAATCACTTTTAGAATATACAGGAGAGAAGAGTTGTTTTCTGGAGGTCATTGATGGTGTGTACAGTATTAAAAGAAATCATGCATACTTCTACCAAGTTCAAGCACAGATTAAGTTCTGTGAAGCAAAGTATTGTGACATTGTAGTGTGGTCAGAGAAGGACATTATTATAAAAAGAATTTTCCCAGACTTGGAATTTATTGAATCTGCTTTAGATAAATCTACACTTTTCTTCAAGTATGCAATATTACCTGAGGTACTTGGCAAGTTCTATACAAGACTGCCTTCCAAAATTGATTGTTCAATTGATGCACATGACAAGCTTGCTCAGAATGTCTGGTGCTACTGCCACAAAGGAGAGTATGGTGAAATGATACAATGTGAAAGTGGGCATTGTGAAATTGATTGGTTCCATATTGACTGTCTTAGAATAACAAAGATCCCCAGGGGCAAATGGTTATGCCCTGAATGTAGAAAAAAGACTGATGGCGATCGTAAAAGAAAGAAATGTGACACCAGTACCTAGTAATGCTGAACAATTTGTGTACACAGTCATGCACAGAATTAAGAAATGGTCATGTGCATTGTAAGCAATTATTATTTATAATTTAAATTTTTACATACAAATACAGCAATCAAATCAAAAAGTTAAACACATCCACAACAGAAAACACAATCACTAATTAAAAGGTACAACAGATTCACAACAGTTACATAATGCACTACATATAGTGACAATTTTATCAATGGTGCTGTGATCATCTCCATCTCGACACATTATCAAATTAATGGGTAGTGTACTTCGCAAAATTTTGTACTTGAGTCTCAGAAACCCTATCACTCGTTCTACATGTATCCTCAAACGAGAAAGCTGACGTGCTTTATCAACCTCACAATTGCTGAGTTGTTTTTTGCCATTGGTAAATGGAGGAAGTTTGACTTCAGCACAATATAAACGCACTTCATCATGCACATTAAATCCCCTGTCTGCTAGAACTATGTCTCCTGGCAACAGGTTATCAAAGATGCCACAATTTTCAGTTAAGTACTTATCAGATACACGACCACCCCAACCTTTAGACACAAATGTAATCGATCCCTGGGGCGAAATTCCTATCAGGAATTTAACTGTGTTGTGGTGTTTATAATTAGACCAGGTTTGTGCACGAGCCATTAAACGTTTAGGACGTTCCATAAAGATTTCAAAGCAGTCTATTATGACTACACAATTACTGAAATTGTTCCGTATGAACTCCATTGGCATTGTCTTGTGCAATTGTTCATGGTCAGGCCACATTACTACGGGCTTTAGTCTCTGATACATGACATCTATCCATTTATTGAAATAGCGACAAATAGTTGATGGATGAACATGAAAGAGCATTGAAAGGAGTTCATAATCTAGATTTAGGCGTAACTTAATCAATACCATCAAAAATTGTTGAAATGGTGATATTGAGCTTCTTGTATTAGGAACATGAGGTGCGACAAAATCAAATACTGCATTAAGGATTTTTAATGAAGGTAATCCTGTGTAATAACACACCTTTTTGGAATTTTCCAAGAAACCTCTGTTTTTCAGACTCTCTAACTCTTTCTGAAGTTGGATGTTTTCTTGTCGCAACACATTGCATTCAAGCTCTAACCCTCTAATGGTTTCCAATGACATTTCTGTTGTGACAGAGACTGTAGAGTGAGTTGATGAGTTAGATTGCAGATCAATATCAGACAGTGAGCTTGGCTGTTGACTATGATTATCATCATTCATGAAAGAACAATCAGACAATGGCATTTCTGTCAGAACAGAGACTGTATTGTGAGAAACTGAATTAGAGTGCAGATCAAGATCAAACTGTGAACTTGACTGCTGACCATGATCAGCATTATACAGTGAGGAACAGTCAGGCAGTGTTGTCATGTTAGAAGCTGTAGATTTAGACTGCTGATCGGTACCAGCCAGTGCTTGTAAACGCTTGCGTTTAATCGCACGTTCATGCCTTGCCAAATGACACTCAGCTTTCCTCTTAATAGTTTTGGTTTTGTGCTTAAATAAAGTCGGTATATAGGCAGGAGACGTAGGATCATTACTCTTACGTCCACCAACAAAATGGCAGCTGCAGATCCATGTGTATTCCGTGGGCTGCCAATTGCTTCGACTTACAGCTGCAATCCAGCGATTTCTTTTTTCGGTATCGGCGGGAAAACGGTAGAACTGGAGTCCACAACCTTTGAAAAATTTATTGGAGCACCCCACGGCACAACAGCACTTTCCCATCATTCAATGATTCAACAACTGAACACTCAATTGTTCAACAGCTGTACACTCAAAATGGCTGCCTAAAATAATTACGTCAATCGTGACGTCAGCTGCAAAAGGTCTATAGTGGAACTGCAACTCGTTCCCAGTCCCTGTGAATACTATAATAAATAAGGTGAGGACGTGTTGTAAATCCTTACATAAATATCCACATATCGTATGCTAGTGCTAAGTGTATGATGTATGCGTATCGAATGCAGTGCATCTGAAAAAGCTACATGTAGGCCTAGGGCCTCCTATTAATGCTGTATTCTTTATACCATTACGTACGTGCGCACAAGGTTGCGTATTGCCGCCACACAACAGCGCGAGCACAGATTCCTCCCCCCCCCCCCCCCCCCTCCCACTCCTCTCCTAAAGACCATTTTCATGTGTCATAATGATTTATATGACAGCGCCATATAAATTAATACACGATCCGCCATGTTGGTGCATAGCTTCCATATAGATCACGTGATGAAGTATATAACTCACCCTCCGTGATTTTTCAATTATATACATGTACGCTCAGTTTCAATACTGTTGGTGAGGCTTCTCTAAACAGTAGGCGAATTTTTCTCCTCAGCGCCATACATGTGGTCTAAATTAATGTACTCAACGATGTATAAGTGTCACGTGACAAAGGCCTTATTGCCCACAGCACACGTCAATTATATTTGGATGCCGTATGTACGCCTGTACGTGTATACCGCCTAACCCTCCTTAACAGGCACACTCCCACACCCACAGATATGCTAGACTT